>OX579657.1:10825494-11408621 GCA_951230895.1 Carpatolechia fugitivella
TAAAGAAACAACTGATGCCACAAATTACGCGCCTCAAAAGACAGTTCAGCATGCAGTCCCGTGATGTTTTATTTCCCTTGTTCCGTCGCGTCGGCCCACCGACGACGCGCGGCGTCGTACTGCGGCGGCGGTACCACTCAATTGGTAGCTGCAAAAACTGCATTTGCATAGCCCGATGCTTGCCGAGATAGGGGCAGCTGGGTCTACGCAGCTCAGTAAGAGTCGTGTGACAACCAACTAAGAATGAGAGGATAAGCTTAAGATTGAAAGAATAAAGACTACCAAAAGAGATCTGATAGTGGTTTTAAGTCGTCAAGTTGATCTTCTCACGTTGTTCTATTCAAATCATATTCAGGTTATTTACGTGCAAAAGCAAACATTCTGCCATAGATATAACAGTAGTGCCTACACTTCAAAATTTTGTTGAACCAGTTAAAATTTCCTAAAATTTTGTTTAGACTAGAGCGGATTCTTTTTAATAATGCTAGCCTAGACCACAACCTCAAAGAGAATAGGGGTTCCTTAGAAATAATTATTTTGTTGTATGGGACAAGGGTTTAAATAATATTAAATGTTTTCAAACTGCTTTCTTTGCTGTTTACTATTTCTTTATTGACAGGATAAACAGCTTTGCTCTGTCTGTTCTGTAGTAAGTATAAATTTTATCGGCTCCGTGTGTTCTCGTCTCGCGGTGGCTGGTGACAAATGCTGATACCACCCACCGCACGCACGACCATCCCGACTCACAAGCGATACAATAAATACAATATACACACAAACATACCACACTTATCCCCGATTATACCAGCTTTCTGATGTCTCTACCAAACGAACAACTTCATTTCAAATTTTATTTTTATGTTAAGTTACGAGTGTTCCTTCATATGTTTATTACGCCATTTTATTTTTACAATCAGTTTGGATTTCGAAGCTTGCATCTGCGTGCTTCTTTAACAGTTATACAAAGCAACATCATCAGTTTTTTTATATTCTTAAAACAATATTACACTTAAGGATAAATTTATTTGTTGAAACTAAGGTTGAACTATTTGTTTTGAGACCTCCAAACAAATTATAAAAACAGTTACCTCATCCCGGCTCTCGTTATGTGAGTCTCCCTTGTTATAACAAGTCGGCTGTCTGACGAATCATTGTCCTAATAAATGTCACTAATTGTATAGAGGGCCACAAAGCTGAACAACAACCTAGTTTACATACTATAATATTCAAAATCCCGAAGAGAGGACAGAGGACTGAGTCATCCTCCATCAGGACTTATAACAGGTCGGTTAAGGTGTCAGCTAGCCGCTTTCAACAGACTGCGGGCTGATAACATCAGGGTAAAAGTTATTGTCATAGCAATGATGGTGTGTAGTTTAATGTGCAGCGCAAACAACTTGATTTTAATGCCAAAGATAATTCTAGTTCCTTATAAAAGTAGACAGGAATATTACTTCCATTTACTTCAAACTAAAACCCTGTCTAAAACTATAGTGTTTGATTTATGTATTACATTTCCCTGTATTGACAGGGTACCATTGGGTAATACGTAATTTTTGGGCTGTGTAAAATTGCTGGCTTGGTGCAAGGAACAATAAGAGGCTAAAGTTTCCCAGGTGTTTCCATAAAGTTGTCCTCTCATCGCCTTATCGCCTCGGCCCATGTACGCCGCGCCGAGATGAGTAGTGACGCGGCGACAGTATCAGGCACACGTAGCACTGCACCTTAAGACAATATTTTTTGCGCTGCGCCCAGTACGACATGGCGATAAATTAGATGCGTTGAAATGTTTGTGTTGTGTCGCTTGCGCCGCAGCGCTGTCGCCGCGCGCGCATACATTAGCGCACAATACCGCGGGGGGCGCCATTGTGTCCTCACTCACACGCACCCTCCCTCCCCCGCCCTCCCCGACCCGCCAACACGCCCCTAATGAACGATTCAACCCGAGACCTGCAATTATGAGATAAAAATCGGTCCACGTTCGGTCATAAGCCAAGACCCTCCACGGTTCCTTAAACATTTTCATTACAAATAATTGGGGGCTGAACAACAAAGATTGGAAAGCCGAAGGATCTACCGCATTAATCTACAATAGAATAAGGAGAAATGGATGGGCATTGACCTGAGCTATAATTAAGGATGAATGTATCGACAGTTACTCAAAGCCTGTGGTTTTGGTCCAGTCAAACTATTTTACGCAACAAAAGCAACAACTTTTCCCCGACTCGTGCCGCCTGCAATCACCGAAAACGCTTTGTTGCATTTGCAAATAGTGTGGTGCAATCAGTTTCGCGGAGAGCCCTCACTCGGCTAATGCGGGGTTCGGCCCGCGCTCGCGCAGACTAATGGCCAGATGATTGGGCAGCAGGTGCGCGCGCAGACCACGCACGCTAAGCGCACACGCCACAAGCCGAATCTTTGAGCTTTTACCTGTGCCTGTGCTTTTTCTGTAATTTCTTATTATCGAGTTAACTAATCTATAAGAGCGTCGGTGGTCTAGTAATTAGGGCCGCTGTCTTCCATCCGGGAGACGCAGGTTCGATCCCTACCAATGTGATTTCGAATTCGTATTACGTTTATTCGACGCTCTTACGGTGAAAGAAAGAGCTACGAGTATGTCATGCTCGCTAAACGAGGGAAATCCGCCTGTCAGTCGTGACATTTTACAGTTTTGGATACACAATTATTGCGATACATCTCAGTGATGAAACCTGCAAACTCCTGCGAAGAAATTCAAGGTTGGTTGAAATACTTACTATGAAGTCGACCAATTCGCGCTGGGCCAGCGTGGTTGACAAAGGCCTAATTGCCCTAATTCAGGGTAGGCTCGAGCTGCTCGGTGGGGACGTATATGAGCTGTTGATGAATCTATTGACACATAAAAAACGGGCAGGCATAATTAAGTTCAAGTCATTACAGGTGAAGATGGCTGTGCTTTTAATCAGCTACGAATAAACTGAGCTTTTGAAAGTGTGAACCATCTCTGTTGGCAGTTTTCTGCAAAACTATAAAATCAAGTATCTCTTTATTTTTCGTTGTCTACTCTTTTAGCAAGAGCATTTTGTAGCACTGTTTCTGTTGACAAATAAACGAAAGTAGACCACTTAACAAACTGTTCTTAAGAAAAATCGATACTTAGGTGATTCTTATTTAAAAAAGAATCTTTAGAATGTCTAAAAAACAGAGAGAATACTAATAACTAAAAACTTCTTTGATGTCATTATTAAGTTAATCCACGACTATCAAAGCTCTTAGCTGCCAACGATAAAATTATTAGACCCCTATAGAGGTACTAAGTGGGTCTAATCGGTGGATGCGATGAATAGATTACCGGCGGCTTCCGCTACGTGGTCACGCATTCACATTCCGGATTGTTTATGCATGTGATAAACTTGATAAACAATTTGTCTCTCTTTATTTTTTATAAATTTTTGTGACGTGTTAACCTTTTGGGGGCAGCCCTGGACCTTTTGGGGGGCTATTGGGCTAACCCAAGAAACTGAAGATTTTTTCCATGACTTTTCACAAATTGTTTTTCTTAAATTTTCATACAAATTAACTCGGTCATACCAATGTATCGAAATTTTTGTTGTAGGAGAAAAGTTGTTCAGTTTAATGTGTGTGAAATATCCGCAGATATATATTTATTTGTTTAACGGTCTGAGCTACCCATTTAACGTTATATATGCTTTAGTGGTATGCGCTACTCGCAGTAAATAATCCGCCCTCCCAAGTCCCATTCGCGTAGCTAGGAAACATTTTCTGAGCAAAAATTTATGACGTAAAAATACTATGAATAAGCTGATTTTAATATTGAATTGTACAGCTAACAGCCAGTAATATCACTGTAAAATCTAAAGAGACTCATAGTTTTAGAAAGCTTTTATTTTTTTATTATCATCAATGGAAAAAAACGTAGCTTAGGCATGTGAAGAATTTTAAAGATTGTGTGTGAAAGAGCGTGATATGTGTATGTGTTGTATGTATATGTGAAGATGAGCAATCCGCACTGGACCCGCTGAATAAAACGCCTGAATGTAGAGTTGAGGCCTGAGGCCCGTGATGAGGGCTTATTTGTTCTGATAATACAACACAATATAAGTTGTTAAACTTAAGAAAGGCTAATGACATTATAACGCGGACCTTTTCGAGCCGCTTGCTTGCGCGCACGACAGATGCTGTGCTTCCGACACGAGTTTTTAATATGCGCATACGATAGTACTCAAAAAGTGTTCGATAAAAAATATTTTTTTGTATCAATATGTTTGTTGCGTGCTTTAACTACAGAGGAAACAACTGATCAAGCGGTTCTATTTTACTTCGTATGTAGACGTTGGATTTTACGGTTACTGGTGCAATGGTCATTTTCCTATCTCTCATTATTTATAAATTTACCAGTATTAAGATATTATTTTTTAGTCCCCAACATGTTGCTGTTGTAGTCAATTCATATATTTGCCCACCGATGGGGCTTGAAACCCGTCCTTAACACAGGGTGAATTGATTTTTTTAATATTTAAAACAAGTTTGTTAAACACATAAAAAAATAGAAAACCTGCTCTAACTAAAATTAGAAATTCTATGAATTCCTACCCTAGACCTAAGCTGGGTCAGGACAAGCTGTTGCATCTGAGGCTTTTTTGTAAGACCACCTGGTCCGCACCCGCCAGAGTCGACAAAAAGCCTTAGAAAAACCGTCATAATATTTGAATATCGAACAAAAAACAATTAAGGTACGATCGCGCGACTCGCACGCCGCGCGTCACCTGTCGCGCGCACGAGATCGCATTTGCATAGAAACAGACTTCTAAGGCCGCGTGCACACGACATCACGTAGACGTCAGTTATTAACGTAACTACACAAAATAATTACTTACATACTCGTATTTTTATTAATTTTTTTACTATATTGTGTAAAATACACCACTTTGAAAAAAAAAACAGGCTTAAAAAAACAGTTATTATCTTACTATAAATTTTACGCGAAATTGTTATTAATAAAATATACATTCCAATGTGGATCATTTAATTACTTATCAATTACAGAAACTTTGCATTATTAATAGAAAAAATACCATATAAAATGTAGAGTAAACCTTGTTATCAATCTTCATAAAATTTTAAAGTAAGAACTACCTAAACTTTTTTTAAATAATATACAAAGCAAAACTACTTAAAAATAGTAGAGTCGTGTTCATTCTCTTCAGCATATCGCTTGAAGTTTTTAATTAAACCAGCATGTTTTTAACTATTCTACTGTGAGTTGACGACAACACTGTGTTGAGGTCCTTTGTCGAGAACTGAATGGGGCCACTCTCACTTGCGATTTTATCTAACCTAACCCGGCCGAATGCTGCATTGTCACATCGCAGTTAAGATCACTCACTTTTCATTTCATTTTAACGGCTCATAATAAAAAGGAAATTACTTTAGAGTAATAAAATAAGAATATAAATATGCTTGCTTACGGTTTATTTTTCTGAACCTAAAAAATATTTATGTAGACTTAAGGGTAATTGGGTAATTGTCGACCAACCCGCACTGGGCCAGCGTGGTCGACTAAGGCCTAATCGCCCTAATTCAGGGTAGGCTCGAGCCTCTCGGTGGGGATGTATATGAGCTGTTGATTTGAAGGGTAATTAAGCGAAAAACATGTGCATTTGGCGCCTTTATGAGGTGATATGTTTTGAAGATTTTGAAATTGCTTTTGTTTTTTTTTTTTCAATATATTACAGGATCTAGCAAAATTTAAATATAATGTTCAGACCACCATAAGCAACAACTTTTCCCAAGGAACATGGGTTGAAAACCCCCAAAAAAATTTCGACCTCCCATACAAATTAGTAAAGTTGATTGTGTATTTTGTATAAACAGTGTATTTTGTATGAGCAGGTTATTTTAAAATTTTGCTAGGGATTTTTTGTTAGGGATTACAAAACAGATAACAGATTAGCTAATAAATAAACATAATTCCCGCGCTATGTGTGTATCAGTCTTAAGATTTAAATGTCCAATTTAAATATTATAAAAAATGGTCTAACTATCTGTAAAACGACCCTTAAATAAATTAGAATGCCGAGACACTTTTGATAACAATAACAAGCCATGAACATCTCGCGGTGACGCTTCGTCATTGTCTATTGAAAGCACCTAATCATCACCGTGTCACCAACAATTATAAACGCGAAGACCCTCAATTCTCTTACAATCCATATGATCTCAACGAGACTTCGTGAACCAACAATAGGTTGAATGTAAATATGCGTTGCATCTGACCATTGTGGGCACGAAACAATCCGTGTTATGGATGCCCCCGCTCTGACTAACTCAGAACAAAACTAGACAAGAGCCATTCTTCATTTGTTTGGAATTGTTGAATCGATGCATCTACTTAATTGTTGTAAAATTAATTAAATTTCTAAGTCTGAAGAATCTGAAGGTTTTATCTAAAAAGCTTCCAGCTCATATACTTATGTCTCCAGCAAGGAGCTCGAGCCTACCCTAAATTAGGGTGATCACGCCTTAGTCAACCACGCTGCTGGCTCGTGCGGGTTGCTTGACAAATAAAATATACTCAAATAGAAAAGCATTTTCTTCGACACAGAGAATCTAAACTAAAGCAAAGGCTAAACGATTTCAGAGGCCCAATGTGCAAGTATACCCAATGGTATTTTATGCAACGATATATATAACGTAAAGTTGCATAAAAATAGGCTCCTTTAAGCTGCAACTGCCGCGCGCGCCGATCATTCCGCGGTTTGCGGCTGAAATTACCACTTTCACTCGAAAACGTCTTATCTCCAACCAACGTTTAAGAAACTATCATCAGCTCGCCGTTGCCGCTATAGAATTTTAAGTTCACATTAAAGTGGTGCAGTGTTTTAGTGCAAGAGCTATTATGTGATATTTAGGCGTAAGCAGGTGGTGTCGGCCGCTTTGAGCTTGATGGCCAAAGATCCGCGCATTGATACAAAGTGGTTCGATCTCGTTACATACACACACGCCATCCGCTTGTCGCCGCTTGTGAGAGAGATCATTCCGATCTTATTGAAAGGATAGGATGGGATTCCTATCCGCGTATCTATCTGTTGGACTATGCACGTAAATTGCACTCTACATGCTATTAGTAAATAAATATAAAAGAAAACAAAAACTTGACAAAAGATTACCAAAAGCTATCCAATAATGGTTTATTTATTATTTTTGGTCTATTTCCAATCTGCAGGCCATCAGAGGAATTTATAAGTTCTTCTATAATGTTCCTTAGGTGGGCGGGTGGGCCATTAATGCGAAAGTAAACCTACCCTGATTCGTAACCTTTCAATTGCTATAAGCGATCAGCAGAACATAAAACGTGAATTACAAAAATCCAAACATTTTCGGCAACTAAATTACACCAACAACATTCGTGATGAAAAACTATAACATCAATCATTATTACAAAGCTATTTGTTGGCAATGTGTCAAATGGACAGTCATTTAGCGCTGTCGAGTAGTCCCGGGGCGACATGCAAACATCGGCGTCCTCGACTCACGTAACTTAGTGGGCCCCACTACCTACCCTGAGGCAACTGATTGACAACGAGTCGATATTAACGTCATTATCATGATAATATTCGATTGCAAAGTCTTTCAGAACATAATATCTCAATCTACCTGTCTGTGCAAGATTAGCGCTCTTTACATAAAAGTGATTCAACACTCCTCGTCTCTATTCTAAAGTCAGATGTGATACTTGAATTTTATGTTAGATTTTCCATCTTGTAATTTGCTTTTGTAGCCATACTTATCAGTAGCCCACATGGGGAAGTGAGAAGGAACAAAGGTTAGAGAGGCGTTAGTCAAAATTCTAGTCATTCCATAGTGATCTGAAAACGTAAAATAGGCTTAATTTTAATATGAATATTTACGAAAAAAAATCTATATACCTATATATATTTATGGAAAAAAAAACTGAATAAATAAACACCCTTTAATTTTGTGAATACTTACCTATCACCGCACCCTAACTAGCGAATGTCTTTTATGTAATAGGGGTATCTTTGGTAATCAACATAAAATACTAACTTACTTCAGCTATATAATTCCAAGATTTTATGTACGAATTGCTACGAAGCTCCTCCGCTCTTCGTGGTAAATGCTCTACCGTGGCGTGGAGCGTAGCAAAAGCTTGTTACGCTACACAGAACGAAATTGATCACACTTCAATTCTGTGCAAGTATATAGGCAATGCATTTTATCATTAGGCGTGCAAACGTTCCTTAGGTAGTTTTTATATAATTTATTTAATCAAACGTTTGGATCGATTTCTTATTTTGCTTACTTCCGCTCATTGGAAACACGCCTCTAGCGTTGTATAAGTAATATAAAATCGCGTTTTGAACGATTCGATTAGCATCTTCTACAGTTAATGCCAAATTATACCAGAATTATAACATGAAATGCACTCGTGCGCAGGCATTGAACAGACTCCAGTAGCGAGGCCGCGGGCGTTCGTGCTATTTGTGCTCCAATTTCAAATGCTAATTTTGATTTTTTAAAACGGAACGGCTTGTGATATTGACCGTTCGTATTCATATCATGTCAGAATTTTGACCGCATTGCGTGTGCCAGAACGTTGCACTTTTGGGTTGCCCTGAGGATGTTATCTTCCGAACTTCCCTCTATGAACAATCGTAGCCCTTTGGCTTGAGTAGGCACATCTTAGGGCATTAATATCCTCAGTTGCTCGTCATTCTGAACACGCGTAAAAATCTCGTAGCAATATTGTTCTTCAACAATAGAGTAGAAGAGTCAAAATGTAGAGTCAATGACTAAAATAGATATGGTAGTTTTTTGGTGTAGTAGAGACAACAACAATATTTTATGTGGGGTGAGGTGAGTTACATTGCAGAAGCATAGTATAGATGCGCGTAGTTCATAATAACAAATGACGGGTGTTTTTTCATCCACCCCATCAGGTAGTAGTAAAGTCGTATAGTTCGGGGTCGCGGTCGCGTCGCGTCGATTAGCTCGGCTAGGCGGCTAATGCCCTCGGTTGAAACAATCCCAGTCGATATTATAATTGGGCCTAACATAACATTAGGTCACGCACGACGCCGCCCCTGCCCAACCCTTTCCGTGCCCATGCTCGCGTCGGTAAGGTTATGCTAATCAAATTTTATAAAACTCTACCATTTTGTATCGCCTTGCGTGATGATGACAGGTTCATTGAACGAACTCTTTCTGAAAACATAACAATTTACTTATATATGGATTAAATTAATTACGTTTTCCTAAGGATCTAATAAAGTAAAAACTTATTCTAGTGTGATAAATCGTGAAAAATTAGACAAACGATAAGTTTCTCTTTGCACATATTATTTTATAAAAACACGTAATCGTCTTACATCATTAAAATAATTAGGTAAATAAGTAGGTAGTTCAACAACACATTTCAGTGTTGTTTACAAGGCCGGTCAGTCACTCCACTCCGCGACTCGTTAGACATACTCATAGACAAGTCTGCAACGCAACGTGGTGTAACATCTGGTGATTCAACTTTTGGAGTAGTGAATCACACTTTCACGTTTGTACAACCGACTTCATTAATATTAGTTAAATTTGTTTGGTTTATAAATAAAAATAAATGGCAACAGTGTCGAATAAACGTACATATAAATTTGAAATCACATTGGTAAGTACGTACGTTGGTGGGATTCGAACCCGCGTCTCCCGGACGGAAAACAAAGGCCCTAGCCACTAGACCACCGACGCTCTCCCTGAAACTGAAACCTTACCGTAACATAAATAAATTGTCTCCTCTATGCCCCTAGACCAGCTAGAACAGTTTTTTCATCTATAGTAGGAACTGTGGTATATTTTATTGGAAATTGTCTATCTAATGATGATGACTCAAATTACCCATTTTCTAAGCTTCTAATACATTTTACAATTATAAAGAATGATGATGCCTGCTAAATTACGAAGAGTTCTACTTTCAATCCTTGTAATTGATATAACCACTTAGTACGATCAAGTTTACCACAAAACTGATTTTTTGGATAGGAAAACGTTGAATATATTTAAGATCTGTAAATAGAGCAGTTTCTACTCGTAACCCATGCAAGTGTCTTGTTTTTGAACCTTGCAACTGATTAATATTATATTAGACCCGCTGGATATAGAGCAAAAACTCGAGGTAGACGTTTTAAGGCTAAGCGTATGAATCGATGGTATTCGATCACTGGTCGTGAAGGTCCAATTTGTCGGCGCTACTAAATCATCGGACAAAGCTGCCGCTCGGTCTAAAACGATTTGTCCAAATTACGATAGCGCGGTACACCCGCCGCGGTGGCTGCCCCGCTCTCTAAATGTTGACCGCTCAAAGCACCTGCATTTTGCGGAGATCGTATTACTTACAAAATACCAAAAAAAAATGTAACAGCCCTCAATAATGAGCTCTGCACCAGTTTTTGGTGAAACATTGTGGCCATAGCCACGCGCTGTTTTAAACATAAGAACAAAATGATCAGCCTGACGATATCTATGGAAACAAGCAGTATGAATCTCTTCAAGTTACGGAAGTGAAGTTGTGTTAATTTTGGTTTTCAATTTGAAAACTGCATTGCGCTTTTTTAGCTGTATTTCGATTCGTTAATCGTACCCAAATTGTTTGTACACAAAGTTTAAGACTGTAAATAGTGCATTTTTTATCGTCTTAGTTTTTATCTTATTATTTCGTATGCTTGATATTGTTGGTCTTTGTAGTATCGCGGTATCACCTGCATGTTTCTTTTTTCTCCAGTTCCGTTTACCGTATCCTAATTATTAAGGCGGCAGGCGGTGGGGCCCATTGCAACAGCCGCGATGACTCGCTATTTTGGTAGATTAACAAATTGCTGATAACACTACCATGCGCCATATGCTGGGGTCGTTGGTAGAGGGGAATTTCGCCGTGAAGTTTGGGAATGGTTTGGCTCTGCTAAGTTATTTATACATTTTACATAATGTGCTGTTATAATACTTATTCGGAATTCATAGGACATACATACAGCCGCTTTACTCACTCGGTATCGTGAAATCAAGATCAAGCTATACCATAATAACAACATTATTGTCGCGGCCTTTAAAACTGCTTTATGGTATTCCTTTTACAAACAAGTATCAGGTAGGCTAGATTCGTTTAATAAATAAATACGAATCATAAGAGGTAACTGTAAACACAGAGCTGAAACTCACACTTTAAAAAATAAACCATTGACCATTAGGATATATGCCGCTAGTTTTCGAAGGCGACGGCAAGCTCATCAGCAGAGCCGCCTCGACAAAGGGCTCTATAATGACCCGCTCGGCGGCGGCGCCATGTTGCAAATAAATATTGTCCAAATTAGCGGCTCCCCAGCAGCGTCCACCTGCTGTTGTTACTAATACGTCCCATGTGTTGACGGACCGTCCGTCTGTTTCAAAAAGAACGGAAATTAAGGACATGACAGGACTAATGTATCTCTCCAAAAGAATAGCAGAAAGTAACTGAGTGAAGACAAATTTGTCTTCGAGCCTTTCACAAATAAAAACTTTGAACGAAAGGTGTTGTAATACAGCAGTTTCTCAAGCCTTTATTCGAAGAGCAGAGCTTTGTTTCAAAATTGTTCATATTCTTAAAGCTTTCTCCCAACTCTTTTCTAATCCCAAAAAGGTAAATTCGCAGCGTGGTGTTGAACATAGCGTGAAATGTCATTAGAGCACGTCAAAGCTGCCTGCTGCGCCGTCGGCGCAGGCCATCTGTCGCGGGAATCAGGATCATAGCATCATGATCGTATCATATCAATCACCTCGCCAGCCAGTGGGCTGCGAAACATGCGTTAGAACGTGTTAGGATATACCTCATTCTTTTATGAGGGTCAAGATCCGAAGAATTGCGGGCATAAAAATATATAATTTGTGTTTTTAACTAAATGATAGATCATGGATTACGTTATTTTAAGAAATGTTTTAGTGACCTAAAAATGACCTGAAGTCTTATTTGACATATTCGAACTATTATTTATTACAAATTCAACTAAAAATTTTAACACAAACGATTAATACGTCATCGTAGATTATACTATAATTTAATTACGAAATTATAAGAGATGACCTATCTGGGCACTAATCTGAATCAGAAGAGCAGTTTTAGCAGCAGTTTCTGCTCTGCAGTTTCTATTACAAAGACCTTATAAATGAACTCAGTCCTGTTGAGTTAAAAACACGCATCTGGTTGACTTCGTAGTAATTTAATTATAAAAGAATTTGTTATGAACGAAAGACACCTTGAACAAAAGGAGATAATAGAATAAACGAAGAAAAGTAATAACAATTACCCTAGTACACCTGTTATGGGTAATAAAGTATTCAGTGAGTAAATACCATTGTTATTTGTTATTCTATTAAATAACTTACCCAGGTCCCAGCACGTGGACGCCAGATGACCAGATGTTGCCGGACAATAGGTGTTGTGTTTTACCGTGGGAAAGCCGCGGCACCCAACCACCACTTTAGCTTGTGCTTTACCTACCTGCCCTATTCTTAAATGAGTCGGTACCTAATATAAACTACCCGATTGTATATTTTTTATCGACGGTGATCGACGTTTTGCCCACAGAGTACTAATAATACTGTTTTCAGCAAAGTATGGAATGGAAATCCTTTCGCACGTTCTTACTTTGCGCGCGTTTTGTATAGGCAAACCGTCGTCGCCGTCGATTAGTGTGGCCCGACCCTTACAAAACGGGAGCGGGCCCCTACACACAGTGCCAAGCCGCAGTGGGCCCGGCAGCGTACAAAGCTAATAACTGTATGGCTTGGCAGCACGTGTCGTTCGTTCGGCAAAAGACGGCGGGCTGTGCCGCCGGCATGTGAGTGACCACTGGTTCTTTCACTAAGGACCACAGATATCAACTAGTAATCAATAACAAACAAACAAACAACTAGCGCTTTACCCGCAACTTCGCTTGCGTGATCAAAGTGTTATTTCTGTGACAACCTTTTCAGCACAAAAATAAACTAGTGGCTCTGTGAGCTGTAGACCTCGCGAGTCTGTATATCTTTTCATATTTATTTTTATTTTTTTTCCACAAACATCCCCGACCCCATGATTTTTTTTTAAACTTAATATTATTTATTTTATTTTATTGGTAAAGAAATGTGACCTGTAGATGAAAACAGCCTCAGCGGTAGACCTTGTAAGCTGGCAACCCCCATAACTCCGCCATTTTATTAAATTTTTAAATCGGCAAAAAAATTCCATTAATTTATCGAACCTGCTCACAAAATTTCACGAGAATCGGTTGAGAAACGCGACCTGTAAAGTGAAACAAACAAACCAACAAACAAACAAACAGATGGACAGATGGACATACAAAAGCAAATTTGGCCAAGCTGAAACAGAGACGCTTCGCTCGCTCGCCGCTCGGTCAAAATCCGGCTAAGCATGTGTCAGGCCACGCAATTAGGGTTCCGTAGTCCAATACTACTAAAAACAGGTATGTACAAGAAGTGCTCATGCAGTTTTGAACGCAACTGTTTTGGTACGGCGCGTTTTTCTAAGCCACTGATTACATGTCAAAATAATGAGTCGACTTTAGGAATCTGTATTTTTTGGCTGTTTTTTATTGGGCAGCACCCGAAGAGGGGGTCAGAGCTCAGAGGGGCGCAGCCCCCCGCAATAAAAAAAATCCACCCAGAAAGAATACACTTCGGTTCCCCCACAAGACATACATAGACATAGGTTAGGTTAGACTGTTGTCAACAACAGGCGGAGGGAGACGAGCGAGCGGAGCGAGCGTGCCGCGGCAGCGGCCGGCGGCGACCGCAGGAGATTACTTCTCAAAAAGGCTAATGGTTGGAAAATTCGAGTGCGCAAAACGTGGACGGAAAAAAAATGGCTGTAGAAAACGGGTCGGTCATAATCTGCTCGCACAGTTTTTCCCGTCCAAGGCAACCATGTAGTACACAAAAAACTGTCTGTACAAAACGGTAACACGAAAAACGGAAACAAGCATGAAGCCCACTCAAAAGTATTACCTATGTGGAGCGGTCCAACAGGTCCACAGGCAACTTCCGAACTACTTTCAGAGTATGAGTAGGTGAAAAATCGTGATCGTCAAGATGACGGGACCAAGTCTTGGATTTCCAGTCTGCACGTGTCAAAGTCTAATACTGTTAATCTACCATTTGCTACCTATGCATAAATTTCAGCTACCTCAAAATGTACACAACTATTAAACAAAATACTTGTCAAGATGACGGGACCCTAGTAATGATCGTGCTTTTTCCCGTCCCAATCAACTTGACTACTTATAATAATATGTGAATGAGCATGAGTGGCCCTTGGCGGCCAATGATAATATATAATATCATTGTTGGCGGCTCAATACTTAACTTTGGCTGACACCAGGGTTTCTGAGCTTGGTCTATCAGACCAGACCATACCCATTTACTCACTAATATAATAGATATGAATGAGTCAAAATTAATAAGGGATCAAGCAAAGAAGGTAAATACTATAATCAGAACTACCTTGGAATTGCCTTGGAACTACTTTTTTTAAAATTTCATATTCCAATCGGAATCGGAAGTACAAAAACCGCCCCGTATAAAAGTAATCACCATCATCGCCTGTCCAAAAAAAGGATGAAAAAAAGCAAAGCGAGTTAGCTATCGACTCGACTTGCATGCAGACTGACAAACTGACAAGACAAACTAAACGCCAGTCTGCGCCGAGCTAGCGCG
Organism: Carpatolechia fugitivella; assembly: GCA_951230895.1. Taxonomy (NCBI): domain Eukaryota; kingdom Metazoa; phylum Arthropoda; class Insecta; order Lepidoptera; family Gelechiidae; genus Carpatolechia; species Carpatolechia fugitivella. The sequence continues at coordinate 10,840,246 of OX579657.1, forward strand.
GGAGATGTTCGTGTTGCTCAATGTTTTCGAGCCAGCTGATCCGTTCGCGTAATAATTACGAACTTAATAATATTCACAAAAGTGATTTAGTTTCAAATAAAAATATGAGCATCGTTTTGAAATAAGTGAAACAATAGTGCAGTGACCGTAAAATATTGCTGAACTTATCTTTGAGTGTCATTTTCAATTTCGGAAAAATGATGGGTAAGTTAAATTACCTATTTCTTTATTTTCGATGTTTTTTTTTTACTTTATGGTTGATTATTCATTAAAGCAAATTATTTTGATTGTTGAAAGTAAAACGATCAAGCTGGGAAGAAACCAGTACTGAAAATATCTGCCTTTAAATTTATAGGTTAGGAATCGAAATTCGAACCAAATACCTAGTCCAATATTTCATGTACTTATATACCTTTTAATTGTTTTTTGTACTTTATATGTAAGTAAGTTACTTTAAATTAATTAATCAAACTAAGATTATTTACAAAAAATTGAAATATAGTATTGTAACTATACTAGAACTAACAATTTTTGATCCTTTATTATCTTACTCCTATCATGAAAATCAATTTGTGTGGGTAATAAAAAAAAAAACAAATTAAATATACTTACAATACAAAACAAATACATTACATAACATCAGTAATTTTAGGCTTCGTAGGTGTATCCTGCCTACGCAAACTAGGTGAATGTCCTAGTTTTGTAATTTTATTAATTTGTAATTTTTCGTAAAATATTTTATGTAGGTATACCTATATTAACCGCTGCCTCGTTATTGTTTTTATACTATAAATTCTATAGTTATTACATGTAGTACTATAATAATATTATTTATGAACGCTATTTTTTTTCTTGAATTTAGTTCGCATAAAATCCAGTAAATCTACAGAAATTTATTCAAAATTTTTAATGTCACGGAAATCGTGATCAAAAATAAGTTTTCTCCGATAGAATTTATTTAGTGTTGTCGGTAATGCACGAAATTTGGTTTCGGTTACGGTCATGATTAAATTGCAACCCTAAAAACGATAGCTTGTGTTATTATTTATTGTGTCATTATTATTTATTATAATGGTGTTCTAATTAACCAAAAGTCAATTATGAATGACCACTTAATAGTGATGTATAGTGTTTGTTTCCATTTTAAATGAATTAGGTTACTATTTTATATTCAGCTTTATTCCATTTTGTAAAAAATATACTATATTTTTTTAATTCATTAAATCATTATTTTACTATTCTATAAATGAAATATACATATAAATATATATTACTATATTCTGAAATCAAATAATTTCATTATATACATATTTATACTTTTCTATTCTACAAAAACATGCAAAACACCTGAAAATCAAAATGTGAATCAATAGCGTTATGTCAAAACGTATACAAAGCGTTCTTACTGTCCTTAAATATGATGAATGCATCATACTATTCATACTTAAGGATAGTCATAATTGTTATCTAATTTTAACAAATTGATCATTAATTTAATCTGAATAAAAGGAAATTGTTTTAAAATTATACGTCTCAAGAAATCTATATTGATATAATTCCAAACTTTAATGTGTCTTCGTAAAATAAAAGTATAATTGGCTTCACTTTAATATAACTTGGTGTGGAATATCTGCTTTGTTCGATACAAAAAAGTCAAAACGGTGATGATGGTTTTCAAAATGATTTGCAACTGGTTTGGACATGTTTCGACCGGGAAATACGCGTGAATAATAATTTGTAAGTACACACACAGACAGACCTACGCAGTCATTTATTTCTCTTACCTATGCTACTATTTTACAGACTTCAACTGTTTGTCTTTCTGTTACCATGGACGAAATAGTTGAAGCAATTAACTACTACTTTTTATTACCCAATACCTACACAAGTCAATTTTCTAAAAAGCTTCAATCGTTAAGTTAATTTTAAGATTTTCGGTGCAATGAATATAAATTAAATAAATACCGTTGCTTTGTATTATGATTCTGCTTCCCGCCTGCAAAACCTATGGCGTACTTTCACGGCATCACAATAATGGAAAGACTGGAAGAGATTAGAACATAATGGTGCGGAGGTGGGCGCGTGGGAACGCTCCCAGCGTTCACGTGCCGGGCACATCACTCTGCTACACTAAATCTAACATTAATATGCTAGATTTAGATAAACCCCCCCGTCGAGTACTGCGGATTCACCTGAAGAAGCCATTATTTTCTAGCGAAAGCTCCGAGTGAAGCATTAATGAATTGAGATCTTATCTCTACAAGAATGCTAGTTCAATTGTCTAAGTTTCTCATAGACTATAAAGAGCGTTTATTAATTTCTCACCTTAATTAGCATGTAAAGATAATAAATAATTCTTAGAGGGATTAAAACTTAAAACTTTTATATTGTTTTAATTATAAGTGTCGTAGTCGTTCGTTGCCTCTATCTACATTATTTATAAGATTCATATGAATAATACAAGTGAATGAACTATACAACAAAATCAATTATACTTCCATTCATAAAGCCACAGCGGATCTATGCGAGCGTAGGTGTCCATAACTCACCGGCCAATAAATCAGCACCCATACTTGTACGCTTGTGGCTTACCACCATTATAATGTATTGGGCTTTAACTGGTGTTAAAGTAAATTCACACATTTTGTTTGCACTCAACAAAAAAATATAATTGATATACTTGTATAGATATACATCTTATTTTGTTCTGTACATTGGGTATAAAACATTATTTAGATAACATAGTGTATTTGATTCGATTTTATAACATTGTTGCGCAAACGGTAAATCATAATGGTAATGTGGGTTATTGAAATGAGCCCTGTGTCGCGCGTAGGCTCGTGCTCGCTTGACGGGCATTGGCAATAGTACCAAGTTAGTGGTTCCGGATACGTATCGGACGTGTCGGATGTCGGCGTGAGTCACGCAGCGCCCACGCCGCCGCCGCCGCCGCCGCCCCTGCGCAGCGCCCACCGTAAACTTTACCTCTACCAGTTGTATCCTTCCTTCAAGCAATCATTGCTTCTTAGACATAAATCATCAAACACAATCTGAATCATAAAATGTCACTATTTTATTTTTGTCGTTTTTACATTAGATTTTCTTTAACATGTTAGTTATTTAACTATAGCGAAAATTCTCCTCGGGCACCTTAGTTCCACAGCTTAACTAAAAAAAGCGTAATGTGAAAAAAAATACTTTCATTTAAATTAACTAGGTCAGGCAGATCAGTTTGTGTAAAAGATTTGGTTTTTAATTCCAAATTTTCAAAATTAACTAAGATCTGATACAATTGACATAGATCATGAATTCATGACAATGAATTTACACAGTATTTTCACACACGTCACTGGATTAGACATGGTTGCTGAGACAAATTTAGCGGGCGTCTGGGGCGCGTCTAGGCTATTTGTATTTGGGCTTTGGCATTGGACATTTTGCAGTCTCGTGGGAATCGAAGTTGAACGACTGCAGAGACAATGCGGCTGTCTGGCATCAGCGGCATCGCGTTCCGCGACCAGTCGTTCACCGCCGCGGCCGCCCACCCGCACTAGCACTAACTTACCAGTATACCCACTAACGCAACCCAGCCTTTGCAAAATAGTTACGTTTTCATAACCTATAATATTACATATTTTCATTACCACTAAGTTCATTTTGATCAGCTTGATTATTTTTATTTAGCGTATCTATAATATTACCTATTTTCATTATCACTAAGTTCATTTTCGACATCTTGGTTGTATTTTTTTTAAACAAAATTTTTAATGCATACAAAATGTTCGCGTATCAATGTAATGAAAGAGTTGTAGTCATAAACACTTTTAGGTTTTCGCGTTAATTAGTTAGTTACAGTTAGTCTTCATCAAGCTTTTAGGTAACCTGACCCATGGGCAATAATGGGCATGAATATCGACATGTCCCAAGGGCGACAACAGTGGACGTCGTTTTATAATTCAGGGCTAGCTCTTGGCAACTCTCTAAAATGGATTAACGTTTTAAAATTCAGTGCTTAATTATTCATTATAAATTATTCTTGGTAGTATTTGTAATAACAAAAACTAAGCCTATATTGGTTCTCTACTTAATGGTCCTACAATACTCCTATTTTAAATATAGGTATGTATTACTATATTTTCATTGATCTTGATTCTTTCTCTCTAGAAACCCAATTATCTAAATCTACACTATTTAAAAGTTAAATATCTAGCTTTACTTTGGCTAAATGCGTTTAAAGTGACCAGCCCTATGCAGGGTCGATAGGCGCTGGAACTCTGCCAGCCGCCAGTCGAGCAGTCCCGCCGCGACACATAAATCCACCCTCGCAGCTAAAGTGCCAGTCCTCACACTACAATAACGCTAAAAACAATGTAATAGGAACACAAAATATTCTTATTCATGAAAACTGGATTTGTTTTTTTATAAATTTTATGTTGAATAGATTTTACTAACTTTATTTAATGGCTTTTGAAATATAAGCACTACTTACAAAATGAAAAGCACGAAATATTATCACTTAGGTATATAACTAGTGGCTCTGTAAGCTGTAGACCTCGCGAGTCTTGATCTCTTTATATTTATTTCTCTTTTTTATCCACAAACATCCCCGACGCCTTGAAATTTATTAACAATTTTTTTTTTGAGAAATGTGTTCTGTAGAGGAAAACAGCCTCAGCGGTAGACCTTGTAAGCTGGCAACCCCCATAACTACGTAATATATGGTTTTTTACACTAAGAAAAATATAATATTATAATAAACACTGTGTGAGTTAGCCTTAACTAAATGATCGCGTTAGTAAGTTAACGGACTGTGACCATGAAGGGAAGCAAAACCAAGTATATACCTGGGAAAGGATTAAAATGTCTGCCTGTTGCTAATTATAACGAAAATATTGTGCACGTGCATAAAAAGATCAAAGATGTTTGCACGCGGTATACGATTTCAAAACTTGTAATTGTACTTACCTGCCGGCTACCTACATAATATATTTTGATGATTTTAAATACTTACTTAAATTAAAAATGTGTGTAACCAAAGTTTAGAATACCTACCTAGATTTTTGAGATTCTCTTCAAAACCCGGCCTCAGTGGTTCAGTCATCCCAGAATCCCCACCACGGAAATTATCGACTCCTATGCACCAAAAAAATGTGCGAAATAGTGATTAATAAGTGCTCAAAGCTTAAAGGAATTTCCAGGATTACGTTCACCCCAAAATCCCCACCATCATGAACAGACGTTTGCAGATTGCCATCCGACACCGGTTTTTTAAAGTTTTTGCAGCTAGTCTAAATTATGTTAATAGTTTGTTTGTTTGTCACAGATGAGCGGGAAGCGCACACGCAGCTATAGATGCGCAGTTCACCATCGAGACCGCGAGGTCTGCTCCGAGAACGACTTCCGTCTGCTGCTTGAGGACCCCACGCTCTTCGCCAGGTACTACTTACAGACTCACCTACCACATTACATTACCAGTAAAGTAAAGTATACATACAGTTTACTTATTACTCTAAGAGCGCAGTGACGCACGCAACACAGTTATACGGTTTAGTTTTAATTTCTTTGAGTCGCTACAATTACTTGTGTATGCAAAATCTAACTACATCTATCCTCTCCTCGGGTCTAAGTGGTCATCGGAGTTGTTTTTAACCATGATCCCTTTTCATCAAACCATGCACAAGTTTGCTTGTATAGCCAGCCAGCGCCGCGCCACCCGCCCGAGTATTTCAGGATGGAAACTAAATTACTAAGCAGCACGATTGGGCAAAAGCTACAAAAGAGACCCTATTGTTGCAAGTCATCGTCCCTGTTTTTCTACGACTTAGTGATGTAATTAGATTAATTAAAAAATAATGATCCTTTACTCGCTAACCATATAAAAATAAAATAACACCAACCTTAAAGGAAATAATCCAAAAAGTTTTCTAATCTTTACGAGAATCGAGCATGCCGTGACTTGACAATCCAATTTTATCAACGATTTGTTTCGAAAATCTTCCGTAACATGTAGCGTCACAAATTATTTTTATAGAAATCAAAATTTGTCGTCTCAAAATTTTAACGTGAAATCAAAATTTTTGTCGCTCTAAAAAATTCTAAAGTCTCTTATCGACTCTCGTCGCCAAAAATATTTTTTATGTTGTCGTGTCACGGTGACGTATGGTGTGCTTTCGTTCAATAAAAATAAAATCGTGAATTATTTTACTGTTCCAAATGTCGTGAAAGTAAGAATGGTAATAGAATTACTCTCGGCATTGGTTACGTTACAGCTTAGAAAAGGCGCACGATTTCAAATACTTACTGCTTGGCACTTTCAGCGGCCTGAAAGTTTCCTACTTGGATCACTTTAGAATCTCTGTTCCCACTATGTATTCTTATTCTTCAAGCATGAATTTGTTGCTCAGTCCAGCGGAATATGATTATGAGTAAGTGATTCGCTTAAGTAGTTCTGTATGAAGTGTAGTTGTAACTAACACATATTGTCGTCTTCGTGTTTTTTCCTCCAATATTACAAAATGCTATCAATGCGAATACGAGTACTTATAAAAGGAAACTTCTTGTAAAACATACGACTGCACCTCTTGATGTAATAGATAGATAAAAATATTTTCATATTTGACCAACCAGATGCTATGTAATTCCTTGCATTAATATTAGGTAATTTGGCTCCGGTATGCCCCTAGGTGGGGACGTATATGAGCTGTTGATGATGATGATGCAACATTCTGCTTTTGCAACTTCACTGCTTTCTGACGCATCACTGTCGAGTCTAGGACTGAGAAAAATATCTACTAAGACCCCAGAAACTAAAGAAGTATAATTTCCAACAGGATGGTGCACTTGGTAGCGATGGAGGTCCTGCCCGAGGAGCGGGAGCGCAAGTACTACCAGGAGAGGTACACTTGCTGCCCACCGCCGCTTTTCATCATAGCCGTCACACTGTTAGAGGTGAGCAAAACATTACTCATCATCATCATAATTTATTCGTTTATCCCGTAAAGGATGACGTACAGATTTTAGTTGTTTACAGCGGCAAATGTAGTGCGGATGAGATGCTCACCACACCAGAAGATAGTCATGCTTTTCAGGCCATAAGATTGACCTAAAGGATAGTAAGAACATCCGTCATCGGAGGGCACTTCATACTCTTAGTTATTATTTTCCTAAGCTAAAAAACTCGTGCTAGACTCTGGACAGAAATTAATGAAAAAAAAACTTGCAATAGAAAATTATAATCAGTATACGTATTTTAAACCTTTCAAAGCATCACTCACGATATGAATAATCGTGATCTGACGAATCAGTATGAAAATGTAGTCAATAGTGCACAGTACGGTCATTAGCGAATCACCGATCGGTTTTCAATGCAGACGATTATTGTCTGTGGAACGTGCGTGCATCACTTTCTATCTAGATAGAACCGTTGGATCCGCGCTCTAGTTACTTGAGTAATTAAAAAGTGTAATTGTGGATTTCACATCCGCGCAAACAAACGGTTCATGTGAATCATTAGAATTGGTCTGTTTGGCGCATGCGCGTCACACTTGCACGTTAAAGACTGGGGGCCTCAGAGACCAAACCGCACTGGACCAGCGTGGTCGACTACGGTCTGCCTGATAGGATAAACTCGAGCCCCCCGGTGGGGACGTATACAACGAGTTAGCTAAATAGGTAACGCAAATCTCGGGTGGCTCAGCCCATGAAACTGAACAATCTTTGTTCCACAACTTTTCAAAAACTATTTAGAATCTTCATGCAAGCAGACTTGGTCAGCTCATCAGTTTATTTCTTTTTTTATTTAAACCACGATTAGACCGTCCAAAAAAAATCTTTTTTGAAATATAGGAAAAATCCAAAACAAAAGTTGTTCAGTTTTACGGACTGAACAACCGTCCAGAAGGTATTCCGTCCATGTCGAATTTATGATGGCGGCGATATCAGAAAATATTCCGTCTGCGGCAATTTCCGTGCAAAAAATATGACAAATAGTTTTAAAAATATGCAATGTGGTTACCCTGACATCGTCACAGGTTGATTCACTTGAAGGTGTACCATTTGGTGTCCGCTGCTTGCTACAGATAACGCACACACTGATTTCTGCTAACGGTTTTCCGCTATGAATAATGTCGCGATTTAGGTCAATGACTACGCAGACCTAATTCTTAGGATACTCGGTAGTAAATGGGATAAGAACTCTTTATTTCTTGGACGATGTTTTTAGGGCGAAGTCTGAAGTGTTTACTGAGAAAAACCGACTCTCGCTTCGCGCAATCACTAAGGTGATTCGACTGGGAAGTGTGATATATAAAAGTTAGTCCCATAGTCGGTTTATAAGAGAAAATTTGGGAAATACTCTGCTGAATACATCTCTCCTTTTGTATCTTCCTTGTTCGCCCTTTCGCGGCTCATCTACATAGATCTGTATGAATGCCATAAGTCATTAGTTGAAGAGTTGAGGGTTCTTACTCTCAAAGAAAACTCCAAAAAGTAGCAAAGTATATATAGCAATTGGATTTTGCTGTCGTTACATGGGCCGTAGCTTTTGCTAGATTAATCTAGCCAATGGGAAAAACTGATAACTTCGACAACAGGGTTTTTGAGTTTTGTAGTCGACACGTTATTTTTTTCTTAGCGTGTCGACAGAATCTGTCCCTTCCAAAACTGGTCAACATGGGATAACTTTCGTCGAAGCCTCATTAGCTCCTGAAGGGCAAGAGACCGGACAGGAGGGACAGGCAGACAAATGGGCTATGCTCTGGGGGTGTTCGTGTTCCTCATGTTTTGTTGACAACTGTCTAATGTGTCTTTTGTTCCAGTTGGGCGTGTTCGCGTGGTACGCAACGGGGTCGGGCGGCGTGGCGGCGGCGGCCGGGCCGGTGCCGGTGGACAGTCCACTAGTGTACCGACCGGACCGGCGCCGCGAGCTGTGGCGCTTCCTCACCTACAGTGTGGTGCACGCCGGCTGGCTGCACCTCGCCTTCAACCTGCTCGTGCAACTTGCGGTACGTACAAGCATACGAGTGTGCGAAAATCTCTTGACTTGTCGCTGAAGAACCCGACCTAATATAAAAATGTATGCATGAATGAAATAAGAATTGAAATAATTTATAGGAAATTAAAAAAAAGAAAAATATTTACAAGGAAAACAGAATCAAAATTGATCAAAAAGTTCCAGATATTTAACATTAAATCTGTAACTCGTTATAGACGGTTATAAAAAGTTTCATTTTTGTGAACTCTTACCTATAAGAACAACATCCGATGTTTCTTTAGCTTGTAACAATTTTTAAAAAATATTTAATGTAACAACTACTTTTAGCATCACTTTTAGCGCTCAATGTTGAGTCAAAGATTAGTCAAGATTGTTTTGATTCGTAGAAACACCACGTAGTACGCGTAACGTAAAGGAGATATGCTAATTCAGTCAAGTGGGTCAGCTCATAGTATCCGAAATAGAAATACGTCATCGTCATGAATGACACATAAATTTCTCCTTACAGGTGGGTTTACCTCTAGAGATGGTTCACGGCGCGCTGCGCTGCGGGGCGGTGTACCTTGCGGGTGTACTAGGGGGGTCGTTGGCTGCGTCAGTGTTGGACCCCGACGTGTGCTTGGCCGGAGCGTCAGGCGGAGTGTACGCGCTCCTTGCGGCGCACCTGGCCAACGCGCTGCTGAACTTCCACGCGATGCGCTACGGGGCTGTGAGGCTCGTCGCCGCGCTAGCTGTCGCGTCCTGCGACGTCGGCTTTGCCGTACACGCTAGGTATACTAAGGTAAGTCATCTTGCTATACGCAAGTAGAAAGTATTAAATTAAGAGTGTGAAATCTTTTAGAAAAACGGCACCCGGTGGGAAAAGCACACGAGCTACGCAATCATAGCCCCAGCCCTACAGTTGTTCAATTCAACCTTACAGTCCAAGACCACAGGAATTAATGTAGACGTTAAGACTCGTTTCCTACCATTTATTATTAGCTATCAACTCTTAATTTCATAAAATATTTGAAACTCAAACGGTTCCACGATACACAAAACTAATCGAACAGGAATGCTTGACCTGTGCCATCTTAATGAGACGCGACTCGTCCTTAATTCGTCCCACACCGAGACTGCTTCATATTATATGCTTCGTATTAACGAATTTGATCTCGGTTTTCCTTTATTCGCCTATAATAGGTACAAGATTGTCACGATTGATTAATGAAAATCTTTATTTGATGTCGATCTCATTTATCTTTCCAAGCCTTATAATCCAAAGCTTTAGTGTGATAGTAGTCATCATGATATTATCAGCCGTCTAGCTCATGTTCAAGTTCTAACAAGAACGCTATTTTTAGTTGTTGCTTCTGGTATTATTTCTTTAAATTCTATATTTTACACGCATACTTAGGAATAAAGTGTGATTAGAAGTAACAAAGTGTATATTGTTTCAGGAGGCGCCTCCCGTATCGTACGCGGCACACGTAGCGGGCGCCCTCGCCGGTCTGACGATCGGCCTGCTAGTCCTGAAGCACGCGCAGCAGCGTCTCTGGGAGCGCCTGCTGTGGTGGGCGGCGCTCGGCGCGTACGCCGCCTGCACGCTGTTCGCCGTCCTGTACAACGTGTTCAGCGCGCCCGGCGACGAACTGCACTACATGCCGCCCGACCCGCCGCCCGACCTCGCCGGCTTCTGACCGACCAAGACCATACTGCTCCAACACAGCTAGGTTTTGAACGAGAGCATAGGCTAGGCGACGCGTGACGCGTGGCGAGTAAGATAAAGTGTTTATTCACTTTAGATAATCGAAGACGATTTTGTGGAGACAACGTACGCTGAAAAATGTTTTGTTATTGCTTACACAAAAATGTACGCTAAGTATTAATAGTACCAAAAAATTTGAGTAGCATTAAACCTTCGGTGTTTGCATTTATTTGTCTTCTTCTTAGTAATTTTGCGTAAGCAGTAACAAAATAAAAAACGATGTAAATGTGCCTTAAAAGTGGAAACTGATCTCGCTACGCTCAGTCAGTTACATCAATAATCCAGAACAACGACAAAATGGCATCATTATGTATTCGATTGTCATCAGATAATAATGTCTTCTAATACTTGCACCACGCGTCGCTTATCGCTCCACGCCTACATGGACGTGGCCTAAGTTTATTAACAAATAAGTTGCTAGTATTCGTGAACATCAGAATGACTGCCCGAAGTGACAGATCAGCTTTAAAATATTACTAACATTTAATACCTATTTGCTACTATTTAATACCTTTGTTTAGATATTTGGTACCTCAACTTAATAACTAAGAAAATTAATTAAACAAATGGCCAGTCATTCTGATGTTTGAATGACCACTCACATTTAGGATCTCCACGAAAAGGCTCCGAAATTTAATTTCCCGTATACACAAATTCAGTACCTATTTAATACCTAAATTTATTTTTTCTAGATTTTCAAGGCAACAAATAAAAAAATTATGATCAAAAAATGTTTTATCTGCCCAGATCAGCTTTAAAATATTACTTACATTAAATACCTATTAGCTACTATTTAATACCTTTGTTTAGATATTTGGTACCTAATTCATAACTAAGAAAATTAATTAAACAAATAGCCAGTCATTTTGATGTCTGAATTACCAAACCACATTTAGAATCTCCACGAAAAGTCTCCAAAATTTAATTTCGCTTATACACAAATTCAGTACCTATTTAATACCTAAATATATTTTTTTTCTAGATTTTCAAGGCAACAAATAAAAAAATTATGAGCAAAAAATGTTTTATCTGCCGGCAATGTTTTGACGGTTTGTCCACCAGAATTCAGAATAACAAAAAGCTGTAAAAGTTTCTACGCACACTGCATTTTATATGCAAGAAAAGATTAATATGTTCCTTTTTATATTTTTTATTATGTGCATAATTGAGTTGTAAACAATACTTAATAAATAAATTTAGTAAAACATTTTTTGCTCATAATTTTTTTATTTGTTGCCTTGAAAAAAAAAATATTTAGGTATTAAATAGGTACTGAATTTGTGTATAAGCGAAATTAAATTTTGGAGACTTTTCGTGGAGATTCTAAATGTGGGTTGGTAATTCAGACATCAGAATGACTGGCCATTTGTTTAATTATTTTTCTTAGTTATGAATTAGGTACCAAATATCTAAACAAAGGTATTAAATAGTAGCTAATAGGTATTGAATGTAAGTAATATTTTAAAGCTGATCTGGGCAGATGAAACATTTTTTGCTCATATTTTTTTTATTTGTTGCCTTGAAAATCTAGAAAAAAAATATGTTTAGGTATTAAATAGGTACTGAATTTGTGTGTAAGCGAAATTAAATTTCGGAGCCTTTTCGTGGAGATCCTAAATGTGGGTGGTCATTCAGACATCAGAATGACTGGCCATTTGTTTAATTAATTTTCTTAGTTATTAATTAGGTACCAAATATCTAAACAAAGGTATTAAATAGTAGCAAATAGGTATTAAATGTTAGTAATATTTTAAATCTTATCTGTCACTTTGGGCAGTCATTCTGATGTTCACTAGTATTCAGTCGGCCGGGTTCAGCAAAGATAAATTTAGAAGCACCTCTTTAGTACCCTGGTTGACATAATGAATCTTCACACTACGCTCAACTGTTAACGACATACACTCAATGCGTCTTTTATAGACTCTTAAGAGCGTTTTTTATAGATTACGAATTATAGAAGAAACCTCTTTTTTAAGATTGATTGATTTCTTTTTTAAGATTGATTGATTTGTGTCGAAGCCTAAGTCTGGTTGGTCAGTCCCACTCATAACACGCCTAGTCAATTTACCTTAGTGTGATTCGCGTTAAGTAAAATTATTATTTGAGGAGGCTCATCATCGCCCAGTTACACTTCGTGTACTTTTTAATCTTAGTTCGAAGATTTTTGAATCTTTCGTTTTTACAAAGAATTATATTGTTTGAAGAAGACTACTTAGTGTAGAATCTCGAACGCAACTGCATTCCGACTGAATAATAACTAAAACATCAGACGTTTCGCCCAAAATCGTATGCAGTGTTAAGTACACGTGCACCGAATAAGTCGTCATATTGTTGCCGTATGTATCAACACTTTGTTACGCTGTTACACCCGTACGGCCTCCTCGCTTTACTTATTGTTAAGTAGTGTTAATTGTATCGGATAGGCGAACTATTTTTGTACCTAATCAGCGTTCGTAGGTTTAGGAGGAAGGCGTTACCGCGACACATCACATTTGTTCCGTGTGGTCTGATCGCTGAATGCTGTGATAGTTTAAAGATAGGTTTATACAGTCCAATGATTCCGTCAGTGACACAGCATTCGGCTCGGTCGGCGTAGTTATGCCAGCACACCAAAGATTAGGATAAAGTACTGTCCAGCTTATAATTATGGTGAATGTTCATTACCTTACCTTCTATTTTAACTGAATCTGATTACTTGTGAAGTATAGAATCAAGCTTTGCTCACATAAATTAACAAAGTATTGCTTCAAAGAAAGTTGATTTACAATGATTATTATGATTGAATAATAATGATAATTTTATAAAAACGTAAGTATGTTGTGTAATTGCTCAAACACAGTGAATATTTTAATCAAAGATGATTATTGATTATGCTCAAAAGTTGAGTTTTTATTTTATTTCATGAGAACAATTATTATCAAATATATGCGCTACAGTCTGTAGTGGTATATTGTCCATTTCGTATTTTAACCAATGTCAGCATTTTGGAGAACCACTCTCTAGACTCACTAGGTTTAATATTGTATTATTATAATAATGTGCCTGATTCCTATTATTGTATTTGATTGTACACTTTTAATTCTAATCAAATAGCGTCACAAAACGACTGATTTTCTTTTGTATAAATTATTGCAGAGTGTTTTCTTTTAATTTATTTTAAATTAATTTTAAGTGTGAATCGAGATAATTTTAATTATGTGATTGTACGAATGAAAATAAGAATGAATAATGATTAAAAATTGATTTGAAATGAAGTCCTGATTTTTTCTTCTTTCTGGTTAAATAAATAAAATGCTGATAGATTGTAACAATAACTTCATTGCATACGCTATAACAAATAAATTAAATTACAAATATCACAACATATTAAATTATAATTAAGAATTGCATTATATTTCTGTAGTCGATAATGATAAAAACTTGTGTTTACGAGATCCTATTGTCCTATTTTGTACTTTAGAAAGAAATAAAATAAGTTACTCATAACACGATAAAAACTTTGTCGCAAACTTACCACATGGAAGTTAATACAATAACAGCGTTTTACGCGTCTATACGTGTACAATTCTATACTCTTTGGTCAACAACACTAGCGCTACTTCAATAAAAAATCATGACTGAGAAAACAAAATATATCAAAAATCCGGTTGTTTAGTATTTTTAGAACTGATTAATTTATGAAAATGTTCCGTTGTGCCGTTATTTGCACTTATGCTATCTGTTACTACCACTAAACACATTTTATTCAATTTGTCATTTTTAAAAATACAGCACAACCTTTGAAATAATATAACCGACCGGATTTTTGATATATTTAGTTTTCTCGGAGTTATGATTTTTTTATTGAAGTGGCGCTAGCGTTCAAGGTCATTGGCGTGGGGAAGCCCCTTAACTTGGAGCGACACTGATACTACAGCCGTATGTTCCCCGGCTTATGAATATGGCCGCTACCCCGTGTCTTCTCTCGAGTAACGTAAACTAGGGGACTTGGATTAAGAACCACAAAATGTAGAATATTAGCTAGTGTCCTTTTTAGGTACAGTGTACTAAGCAACACTAAGGTTGGAGTACCTTTAACAATATTACCAGACGTGGTTTTTTTTTTCCCTGCATTAATGCTCCGCTTACCCTTTTAAGGTTTTAGGAAATACCGTTCATAATGTTAAGAACATAATCTATACCATCATTTCTGCGTAACGTATACTAGGTGTTACAAAAAAACGACTAAAGCCGAAAGAGTGTGTGAACCTGCTCGTGAAACTGAACAACTTTCCCCAAAGAACACAGGTCGGAAACGATTTTAAAAAATCGCATATCCATACAAAATGTAGATGGTCTCATACAAAATTTACTCGTCTTTTTGTAACACCGTGTATAAACCGGTAATGTTTGGTGATCCAAAGGAAATAATCGAATGAATAAATGTCGGTATTCGTGTTGCCAACAAATAAGATCCGAATCACTCACTACACTACCCTAAAATAATACTTTAAAATATATAGGCGCTTTACTCTTCGGGCTCAACTAGCCCTCATCATCTCTTAACATCTCTTTCCATATTTGTTTACCGTACGCAGTTGTACTGCATCACCTGGAATCTGTAAGCTATGTCAACTTGTGATGTAACAGCCACTCTGCGGTCACTCGTGGCTCTAGAAGTAGGTCCGGAACAAGCGCACGGCGGCGCGCACCCACAGCGGCACGGCGCGCGTGTTCAGCTCGCGCCCGCACTCCGTCGCGTACGAGTGCAGCTGCGAGCACTCGTCCTGGAGACGCTCCTGGAATACGCAATGGAATATTTCAATAATTTTGTAGCGATATACGTTTTCTATCAAGTTGTGCATAGTCAGTAATATTGCTTCTTCCAGTAGTCGTCTCGCTCATTCAGAATATAATCTTGCAAGTTATTTAGTACTAGCTGTCCGCCCACGGCTACGCGTAGTATAAGATTTTTCTCGATTATTTATGTTATTTGTTAAACCAGGGTACAAACTATCTCCATTCCAAATTTTATCCAAATCCGTACAGTAGTTTGGACGTAAAAGCGGAATAAACATGCGAACATATTTTTACATTCATAATATTGGTGTGATTAATAGGCCTACTAAAAGTAATCAGATGTCATCATCACACTATCACCCCCAAACCACCATACTTTCTATACCTTAAATGTGGTGGTACCTGTGGATTTTGTTTTCAGTTTCATATTGCTTGTAGCAGGCAGGGCCCGATAAAAATTTACAATTTAAGCGAACAATTGCCGAGCTTTTTGTGAGGTAGTTAAGACTATGGTGTTTTGTTTATCACCTGCAGCTGCGGCGCGGTAGTGAAGATGGCGGCCTGCGCCTCCAGGTCGCGCCGCACGGAGCGCTCGCCAAGGTTGGCCGAGCCCACGATCGTGCCCCAGGGGACGCCCGAGCCGGGCGGGTAATACCTGCGACCGATCAATCATCATCAACAGCTCATATATGTCCCCACCGAGGGGCTCGAGTCTGAATTAGGGCGATCAGGCTTTAGTTGACCACGCGGGCCTAGTACGCGTCAAACGGCTTCAAACACAACACTTGAATTCCTTAGGCATGATTTTGAAAAAAGTTCTGAAACTGTTAATGCAATAAGCATAAGGTAAGGTAATGAAAAATTGGTACCAAAGTCCTTTCGCATGAAAAGTCCATCCCGCGCGCTCGTACTCTAACATTTGAATTCTACTGGCTTGATTTGAATCCTGTACTTTTTCCCAAAATCTGAAAATAATAGATGAATGGTGAACATAAGACTTAATTCATCTATGGTTCTGTGTGAACCTCATGGGTGGATGAATGATAATAATAGATGCCCAGTTGCTGCATTTGTGATGTGGATCCAGTACCATATTTTATGCAAATATATATTCATTATCATAATCAACCTACCACTACCATATTCTGGTAAAGCAATGGCAATAGGGTAATTGACTACTCTTTTTTTATTTTATAAATCCAAACTTCTTAGTTTCTGCTATCAAACACTAAAAGAATTTTTGCTCTATCTTTAAAATTGACCGAGTTATAAGGGTTTGAAATTCAAGATTAGACAGAGAGGCATATACTAGAATGTGACGTCACTTGCTATTGCTAGTAACGCCATATAATCTCCATACAAAAAATCGTTTTTGAAAGAGACAGACATATATCGAAACTATAAAAAATCATTGTAAATTCGTTTTTCAACCGATTCTGTTTTTTTCTTCGCGAGTTGTCTGCTACTATTTTATATTTTAATATTAATTCATAAAATATGGTAAATTTAACCCTATTCAAGTTTGCTTATTACTTACTTTTGAGCAATAAGTGAGTAAGCATGTGGTATTCCTCCTGCAGGTCCAGAAGCACCCAAGAAACCATTTGCCTGAAAAACAAAATATTTGGATGATAAACTTAGTAGATTTGAACATGGATTTCATTTTTTTCTTCTTATCATACGAGTTCTTACCAAATTGAAGTGTGGGGTGTAAAGTTGAAAACTGATCTCTCAAACCCAGTGTGGTGGAGTCGCTAAAGGCCTCTGATATGCCTTAACATTATATTTAAATGCTGTCATGATGCGATTTCAAGAAATGGCATGCTGCCAAATTGTAATATCTCTTTAAGAATTTAATTTAGAAAAGGATCAAATACAAAAGAAATGTAACCTACTATAAACAAAAAAAAAGTTGTGGCATGCATGTATCACACAATGTTAAGTGGGCCATGGAAACAAATACTTACGCTAGGATGTGCCATCAATAAGCTGATATTTGCACTACATTTTCTCAGTAAGGCTGTAGAATACTGCTCAGTAAGATTAAAATATCCAGTTGCTAGTCTGATGTATGAGCCTTTCGGAGCAGAGGACAGAAGCCTGAGTGTTGCTTGTTCATCTTGGTTTATGTTGAATTCACCCATTTGGATGAGGGGGAAGACCCATGTGTCTTTGTCTAAAATGGAATAAACAGTAAGATAAAAAAAAGGAATAGAAAATTAAATGTACTTAATGTAATGTATTTATGGGATATAATGGAACTTGCATAATCAACACTCATCATGCTGAATAAAGGTCCAAGAATATGTTTACAAACCCTATGGTACATAGAAAAGGTTTATTTCTTTCTTCTATGACCAGCAGTGGACTTAATGCTCAAATCACATGATAATTGATTATGATGATAATATTGGGTGTCATCGAAGGTCTGAAACTTTGTTTTTATTTGTTGTGACACTGATCTTTTATGAAACTATGAATAAATTGGACCAAGTTTATATGAGCTAAAAAGTATCTTACCATTAGAATCTGTTTGAAGTTTAGATTGTTGTCTTACAGTCCAATCTTTAACAAAATCTTTTATCTTATTGCTGACTTGTCTCATCATCTCCTCCTTTGGCAAAAGGAAGTCAACATTATTTACAATGCCTTCTTTGGAACATTTCTTACTGAAGCTACTCACTTCATCTAAAAGTAATACATACAGAGTTATGAGAAATACATCTGATACAGAGAGTAGGTATTTTTTTAATTATTTAGATAGTTTTTGAAGTAACCAAATATAAATTAAGTTCTATACACTAATAACAAACTTACTTAGTCATACCTATTAGTTCACTATAGAAATCTGCAAGATCAGCATCTTTTATTTCTATATAACGATCTTGTCTTTTCTGGAAGTAGTCATTAGAGCAGTTTGCACCACTTAAAAGCACCGAATCATCTGCTATGTACAACTTCATGTGTTGTAAACCAACTAACTCATTGTATCTAGAGGGTAACACTTTGGACCAAGAACCGTAGAGGCGAGGTGTTTGATACATTGACAAGCTGCACTGCTCAGGCATGTCGTCTATGAACTCTTGTAGCAGCGTCCGGGAGTTCACCTCACCTCGCATCCCCCGCTGATAATCTAACAATACTTTGAACTTCAAGTTCTTACTTTCGATACTCTCTTTTGTAACATTCAATAGCTTTCGCTCCAAAGTTCCAGTGCCTATGTAAAGGCTTGCAACAGATATTCTACGTTGAGCGTCCTTAAACCTCTCACATAATGTATCATAATAAACCCTTGGATCTGTTATAATATTAACTTTAGAAGAGTTCACTGCAAAGCATGGTGCAACACTGTAGATCCAGTTAAAATGTTGTAATTCAATGGGCCTAAATTTTAATGGTATGTTTGCATTAATTATCATTTTAATTATACTTAAAAAACAATGAAGCCCTAAAATTAAATTTATATCACAAATTATAACTATCGAAACTATTGAAGACAACAAAGAAAAGAAACCAAAACCATCTGACTAGTAAAGTAACTGCGATGAAAAGTGAATGATGAATGAATGACAAAGTGACAGTTCGTCAGGCCGGTCTATGATTGGATCGTGATTGGATGGACGACGGACAAGCAGCGGGGCGGCCCTCCGGCCTCCCTACGTTCCGAGGGTTCCGAGTTCCCCGTATATAATAGTACTCTTTGGTTCCGAGACACGCTGAAATCTAGCACCCGTAATCGCGTTCCGAATTACTGTCAGCTGTCAAAACTCATACTTTTTTTTTATGCTTTTCTGATCGCTGACAGCTCTGAAAGTCCGATCAGAAAGCGCCCCCTAAAAGGTTAAGCGCCCACTACACTCTCGTCCGAAGTAACCCCCTTACATCCTCTTAAGCGTCCAGTCTAACGCAACTACGAACAAAATAAATTTACTATGGAATTTGCATGGCAAATAATGCCGGCTACTGCCATCTCATTCTTACATTACACTTTCTCTTTCTTTTACACTTATCTGTCAGCCATCAAGTGTCATATTTGTTGCGTGTTTATATCTTGGACAAGCTTTTCAGTTAATTTCTAAAGATTTTCAATTGACTTTGTCAGCTAATTAGTGATTTAGGGTTGAGTGAATATTGTTTATGAAAATGCCACCGAAAAAGCGGTTTATATCCTGTGAAATCTGTAGAGACCGAGCCAATCGTACAGATTTGAAAAAAAGGAAGTTTATGGCGAAATTCCTTTTGAATGAGGCACGGTAAGAGTTGGAATAGATATTTTAGCAAGTATTGTTTATATCTATCTATAAATATTGTGTATCTAAAGCCGGCTCGTAACAAATAAAATTATCTTAAATTTCATCTTTTACTACACTAGTGATGTAGGTACTTCAGGGTTATAAAGTTATCGATAATATTATTTATTGACTTCAGTGCGGTATTTTTGACATACATTTTTAAATATTTACAGATACAGGCAGTGGGTAAAAGTAGTGGGAAAAGAGGATTTAAAATATTATATAATATTTTATTATAGAAATTGATGGATGGCACGACTTGGTTTGCTCGTTGAAATGACGCTATAATGTCATGTCGGAGTACCGCTAATTTAAAAAAAAATATCGTATCAAAGCAAGTTGGTCGGATATGCTAGCAAATTAATAGATAGTCAACCAAATGAAGTGTCTGACTTACTTAAGCTGAAGCGATACCTCGACGTGAAATTATAGCGTCATTTCAACGAGCAAACCAAGTCTATCCATCAATTTCTATAATAAAATTAAAATATATAGGTGTTACTTTGTCGAATTTGATGGCTCAACAATAGGTATTATTTTTGACTTTTCAATGTTTTGCTTTTTTGCTTCGGGGGTTTTTAAATTTTAAATTTATTTTTGTTGTTTTAGTGATTTACAGAATCCTATGTACCAGGACAGCAGCTCAAAGCGTGTAACAAGAACATACCTCAATCTCATAAAAGGAAACGGTCACCCAGCTCAGGTAAATATAGTATAAATTAATGTAGCCGCATTCCCATTTAAAAATGATTTAAATATTTCGTAAGCTTACTATTCTATTTAATTGTTTTGGTGATTTACAGAATCCTATGTACCAGGACAGCAGCTCAAAGCTCAAGTACTGTGTAACAAGAACATACCTCAATCTCATAAAATACTAACCAACATTCGCTTTTATAATACAAATATACTTTTATTGCTTTTCAAAATATTCCCCGTGATGATCGATGCATTTTTTCATACGTTGAAACCAACTTTCGTAGCATTTTTTCCATTCTGTATCGGGTATCTCCAAAACGTGCATTTTGAAAGCATCAACGGCTTCTTTCTGGGTCGAAAATCGGTGTCTACGTAATTTGTTCTTCACGCTTGGGAATAAATAAAAGTCGTTGGGTGCCAAGTCGGGACTGTACGGCGGATGACCCGTCAATTCGATCATTTGACTATTTAAATACTCCGTTGTTGCGGCCGAGGTGTGACAGCTGGCGTTATCGTGGTGAAGGATTATTCTTCGTTGTCGATTGTTCTTGCGTATTTCTCCAAAGACTTCTGGCAAGCAAATGATGGTGTACCATTCAGAATTAACCGTTTTACGATTCTCTAGTGGTACTGTAGCCACATGTCAACTAATAAAAAAAAAGCAGGCAACCATTTGCTTCAAAGTGCTTTTTGCACGAACAACTTTAGTTGGGTTTGGCTCATTTTGGAACACCCAAACCGTTGACTGCTGTTTAGTTTCGGGATCATACGCATATATCCAAGATTCGTCTCCTGTGTAGATATTATGAACAGCTTTTGATGTACCACATTTGTATTTTTCTATCATTTTTTTGCACCAATCAACACGAGCCTGTTTTTGTTCAACTGTTAAGTTGTGCGGGATCCAACGAGAACAATTTTTTTTACAGCCAAATGTTCGTGTAATATTTTATAAATACTCGTCATACTAATGCCCAGAAATGCCAAACACATGTAACATGACGGTCTTGCATTATTAGTTCGCGCACAGCATCAATATTTTGTGGTACAACAGCCGATTTAGGGCGACCTTCTTTAAAATCGTCCGCAAGCATACAACGACCACGATTAAACTGAACCAGTGATACACAGTGGTTTTCGACGGGGCTTCCTCCCTAAAAGTCGACAAAAGTTGATCCATGCACTGTTTTTGAGTTAATCCACGCCGAAAGTCGTAATAAATCATAGCACGAAAATTTTCACGAGTCAAATCCATGGTGATGATAGACAATTAATTTTAAAAATGGCGCCACAATGTAAAAACCATTGACAGGTGAATGAAACAAACTTTATTTTACAGCCAAAGAGTTCTATTTTTAAATCTTATATTTTCTTTTTAAATATTGTTTATGTAAGTGGCCAGTTCCGGATACATAAATAGCAGCCCTTGTAATCTATATGAAAAATTACGTTATTAAATGGAGCCTCGATTCCTGTACATTCTATCGATATCGATAAAAACCGCACGGTAGCACCAGGTAGCACTATTTAGTCTGTTAGGTTGGTACTACTGTTTTAAACAAGATTTTTGACGTAAATTATTATCATGTTGGCATTGAAGTGCCATGTAAATTGATGTTATTGGCTAGTTACCGAGTCCCGCCTCTTAACCCCCTTACATCACGAAGTGCCAGAGCGAAGTTAGCCGAGGCGAGGCGACACACTACACACTCGTAGGACTTCGAAAAAACTCAGTCGCTAGGCAGGCCTTAAAAATGGATGACGTGCAATTGCAGCTGCCGCTGCTTTGTGCTCTCTTGCTTATTTCAACTTTATACTAATACATATTACAAAAAAAAAAAAATAAGATTAATGTTTTTTTTTTTTTATCTTTATGTCCCGCATGTTTAGCGTCTCATATAACAGATTCCCCTTGTGAAACCACAAACTTATCCTGGCCACGACATAGACGACATGCGCTGACAAAACCTTTTATTATACTGTAGTCGAGTAATGTAGTGTCGAACTTCGGGCCCTTTGACTCGGACGCAAAAAACCGACACAGAACGGAAGTTGCCCAAAGCGAAGCGAAGTTGCACGAAGTGCCTCTCTACACTCTCGTCCTCAGCTTACTTCGATCAACTTCGCGAGTAGTGTATTGGACGCTTTAGATTAGTTGGGGTCGCTTCGCGTTCGCTCTCTTGCAATGCCATCTGCAAGTGGGTTCTTGAACGTACGAAAATCACTCGGAGTCGGAGTGATATTAGACAAGTTTGATATTCTTCAAAAATCGGAAGATATCGAAAAGTTTTAATATAGCAAAAAAACAGTACTTTTTGTGCGTTAGTATAAGCTACAAGTTATGGGCCCCGTAAACGGTCAAACGGTTTGATTCAAACACGTAAAGTCTGGTTTGACTCAAACCATTTTGATCGTTTACAAAGGTGGTTTGAACGGTTTGTCAAACATTTACGTGTTTGAAGCATGTTTGATGCAATTTCATATTTGGCGTCATTGTGTTGGGAGCAATCCTGTAATGATAAAGTCTTTTGTAATTATTAGTTTTTAATAAATAAATAAATAAATTTTATTGTGTTTAACGCGTCAGAAGTGTAATTACGACAGCGTACAGAATCAGTATGCGCAGAGCCATTTGACAAACCGTTCAAACCGACCTCAAACGGTTTGATCAAACACGTAAGGTTTGAGTCAAACCGTTTGACCCACGGACTTGGTCCGTGGTTTGACCGTTTACGGGGCCCATTACAATGTTTGTAAAAATAAATTTCACCATTGACCTAAAGTGGCAACATTATTGGCTACAAGACGTACCCTGCGTTCCGAGTCGAGCTGAAATCGATTAAAACACCCGTAATCGCGTTCCGCCGTGTGGTGACGACAGAGTTGGAATACATTTGTCACCAACCCTTACTCTTCCTGTGGGTGTCCCCTTATATCCTCTTTGTGGGTGTCGTAAGAGGCAACTTAGGGACCACACATTGAACAGGGAACGGGCAGCAGCGCTCTCTGATACTGTAACCTTTTGATCTGCGATCTCCAACCCGCCTGCTAAGCGTGGAGATTATGGCAAAACCCTCCACTTGAGTGGAGGAGGTTCATAGTCCAGCAGTGGACTGTAACGGGCCGTTGATGTTGATGAATCGCGTTCCGAATTACTGTCAGCTGTCAAAACTCATACTTTTTTTTGCTTTTCTGATCGCTGACATCACTGAAAGTCTGATTCGGAATGCGCCCAAAGTATTTATAAACAACAAGTACAAAACTTACAAGTTATAGACATTTATTTTTTTATTGTTTAAAATTCGCTAAATCGAACAAGTGTTTCACGAATAAAGTTGTAACTTTGTTATTTGTAACTGTCAGTTTTGCTACAATTTTACCTAGCTTTTTAGTTAGGTAGAATTGTAACAATAATTAATAGGTAAGTGATAAGTAAAAACATTCGGGTATCATCCGATTTTTCAAATTAAATATAAAGTAAGGAAGAACATACATTCGAAATTAAATTACTTATGTCAATGCTGCAACAGCATTCCCGCAGCTGGAGTGCGACTCGTCATCGTCGGACTCAGACGACGATTATTTTATTTTATTTATTAAGTAAATTAATTAAATATAGTATAAGTAGTTTGTTTATGTAACTTTGATTATTAGTATTAAATAGCTTATCCTATTCTGTTTTTCTTGTGTGCACCGTCCCACAGTTCCAATGAAGTTTTCTTGTACCCTAAGGTTGCCTGGAAGAAATTGCTACCTTAGCAATAAGGCCGCCTATCTGTACACCCTTTTATCTATCTTCTGTACTTTCAAGCTATATCCTTGTGTGCAATAAAGTATATTCTATTCTATTCTATAATAATATGCCTACAATAATTTATTTGTTCTACAGTAATTTCCCGTCAGTTTCGAGTACGCCTCAATACGTTATTTCGATCCGAATCCAGAGAAGATGGAGGAATTGGTGGGAATGCTGGGGCCGTATATTTTGTTACATCCAACAGTTGCAGTTGCAGTTGTGCTGTATCTGACATGCATGCATGGTGAAAAGGCCCCAAAAAGGACACCTTTCCTTTTGAGAATTTCTCTTAAAAATATCATTTTAAGCTTTTTAAGGTCGGGCGGGCCACACTTATCGACGACGGTTTGCCTATACAAAACGCGCATTTAGTACCTAATACAATCCTTTCGCATTGACGACGCGGCGAAAAGTGTTTCCATACTATAGACAATTTACTATTGTTACGATTTTTGTACAGGATTGTGAATTAAAATTGTAAATTGTGAGATTTCTCAGCTTGTAATTGTTAAATTGTAACTTGTTACTTGTAGCTTCGTGAAACGGGGCCAGGGGTGCCTTTGGGTCTGGAATGTAATTAAATATTATATTAATTAATTATTATATATTATTATTTTGTAAATTTTTGTCTTTATCTTCTTTAATTAAATTATTTTTTTGTACTTAGGTAATAAATAATTAAGAGTAATAAAACAAGACACTGAAACTTCTTATTTACATTTAATAAAAATCGATTTATATAATATTTATGAATAGTATACATACAATATTATGTACTAAAATTAAAACTAATCAAAATAAATTCTTGTACACATTTCTAATATGAGTCTTCAAGAGTTTGTCCCTGATCAATACCATGAATTATTTTATTATCTTTGATGTACGCCCACGCCATTCTGTTTGAGCTGAAGTGAACTCCAACGTCCCCCTTATTCGATAAAGTTATGGCACCAGCCGTGTTATTGAGACGCTCCGTCATGCCTGAAAATATGTTTTTGTTACTTACGCTCACGTTGTTACACGATCCAGAGCAGAGCTTTAGTCGGCCGGCTCCCAAGAAGCATTAATTAAAACCACTTTTGGCAATATGTTTGGGTTAGGAGCTAACATATACGCATATACTTAAAACGAAATTATTGGTACCTACCCAGATAACACCGACTTAGTGCACCTAATGAAGTTTTAAACTCTCGCGATCTCTTAGTGCACCTAGTAACAGGTTTCCAACCTGTAGCCTATCTGGCACTAAACCCAAATCCCTTAGTTGCTACTAAGCTTAGTTGCCTAATACAACATCCATGTCTGCCTAATGACTACATCTGTTTTTATCTTCTTAATTGATCCAATTCTATTGCCGGGAACCACATGGACTTCCGAAGAAGATAAAGTTTTAAATAATTTTCAATCAAATATCAATGTCTTTAGGCGGCTCTACAACATTGACATCAAGGCTTGTGAAGTCGGTTGTCGACCAAACAACCCACGAAGAAGAAGACCCCATACAAATGGTGAATGAATGAATACTTACCATTGATAGCATTTCTCGTAGCTGTATTTGCATCAACACCGGATTCCATCAGCTTAATAATATTGTGAGCTAAACAGTATTTAAGGATAGACTCGCCATGACCTGTTAATCAATATTAAAAAATACAGCATGTTTGTTAGCTCAATAACGCAAAACCTTTTGGGTGGTTGGTCAGCGCATAAAACTTATGAATAACTTTGGTCATCAACATCTATAAATCGTTGTCAACCAACATAAAACTTTGAAGTTTATTTTAACTGAAAAGCCAATTATATTTTGAAAAAGTTTTAAAACACAACTCGTTTAGTTTCCCGAAATATGGCGACTCTGGTCAGGTAACCCTACCTCATCATTTTTCCACCAAATATTATTATTGATCTGACAGAATGTATGTAGTACCTGTAGTAGAAACTCCACCAATATTATCATCGGCATAAGTTCCGCTGCCGATTTGCGGAGTGTCGCCGATACGTCCAACAGCCTTGCCACTCATGCCTCCAGTGCTAGTGGCTACAGCAACAACACCATTGGTATCTACAGCTACCGCGCCAACAGTTCCTACACCTCCCTGGAAGATTTCGTTTGCAAGACTTGAATACAGGCACTTTCATCGTTCGTCGTTCATAGGTTAGTAGTATCAAAATCACTGAATTACAAAAGTAGTAGTTACCATTATTCTTAATTTGAAATTACGAAAAAAGGTAAAGGTTCTCAATTTGTCGAAATACGAGTATTATGTTATGTAGCGTTATGGAAATATTTACCTCATATTTGAATAGGTACCTGTATACACAAATTTAAATATTTTCTACATTTCAGATAGAAAAACTAAAACCCGTGTTAAATTTACCTAAACTTACTTCATCTTTAGGACCGATTTCTGTTCTACCAAATTCTCCATGTTTCAAAAACTTTTGTAGGGCATCCTTTGCGTGTTGACTTATGAGTGATTCTGGTGGAATAGTTTTAAAACCCTGGGTAAAAGTAATTGAGTGATTAGGTAGGTACAAGTATGAATAATAATTTTATAATAACTTAGTTTCGATTAGGCTATGTAGTAAAAAACAAATTATACTCGTACGTGAGGCAGGCATACTGGAAGTATTTGGATTTGGCCACTTACAATAAAAGAATGAAAAATCAATTATGGAATTCGAAAATGGAACTCTTTAAGTTACTTTTTAATTTGCGAGACTGTCATTTGTTTTTTTTTTTCATTATAACGTCAATTTGAAAATTGTGTGTCACTATTAAAATCTAATCTATCTAATACTTTAAACGAGCAATTCTTGTATATATATAATGAGAATCTCGAAAACGGCTGCTACGATTTCGCTGAAATTTGGTATATAGGGGGTGTCTCGAGGGCGATAAATCGATCTAGCTAGCTTTTGTTTTTGGTAAAACAGGATTTCCCCATGTTTTCGGGCTTAAAAGAATTTGTCAGAAAATCACTTCGTATTTCTTACACCGAAAGTTCTGCAACAGATGGCACTACAACTCACATAGTGACGAAATTGTCTTCTAAAAAAGCATTTAAAAGTATTTTCAGTTATTTTTTCAGATATGTAACACAGAAATGGAAAATGCTATTTTATCTACGGAGACGTTATTTAATCCACGCAACCTCAACAAATTCAATTTTATATTACTACTAGCGGTGCCTTTACCACTGTTAGGCATGGGAATCATAATTTATTTTCCTTTCTGAATTCTATCCAAATTCCGATCCTAATTTATTGTCAATGCAGGAAAATCTATTTTTACTAAAAATTAAACCTAGCTAGATCGATTTATCGCTCCCGAAACCCCATATAATGCTAAATTTCATCGAAATTATCCACGCAACCTAAATGCAAATTTATATTACTACTAGCGCCGCCTTTACCACTGTATCTGTGAAGTGGCCAAAATTGGAACTACTGCTAATAAGTTGGTAGGTTAGTTGGTATGGGAATAATTTATTTTCCTATAACAATCCTTTCTGATTCCTATCAAAAGTCCCATCCTATTATTTTATAATACATAATATATTCTTTTCCTCGTTTTACTCGGGCCATCTGATGGAAAACTTTCAGACCACCAAAAAATTTATCAGAAATTTTCTTTAATTTTTGTATTTAAATAACTAAATGAAAGAATAAAAAAAATATAAAAAAAGAAACAAACGAAAAAAGAACAAAGAAATAAAAAAATATATATTTGTCGAGATTCAAACTGCAATCTCGCGGTGACCCGACTGAGCCAAAATTACCTTTCTATTTCAATGATATCGCGTATCAATTCTTTTAAGCCTGAAAATACGGGGAAATCTATTATAAGCTAGATCGATTTATTGCCCCCGAAACTAAATTGCGAAATCGTTGCAGCCGTACGTTTCCGAGATCCTTATTATTCTTATCTTGCTCGTTTAAAGTATAAGAGTGGTGCTACTATGTCTAGCCGCGTGTACTTTCTTCTGAACGTATGAAGTAAGTAGAGTTTATCGAAATGCGTATAGGTGTCTTACAAAAAAAATAAACGAGCTAAGCTCGGTCAACCAGGTACTGAATTTAATTCGTGAACATTTACTTTCAATGATTTTTTATGATTTTCGAAGAGAAGTGCCACAGACTTCAATTGGCATTTGGTGATGAAGCATCATGTGGCAGCTCTGTGTATTCGTGGTTTAGAGAATTTAGATGTGGACGTGATTATCTCCATGACTGCGGTTACAGACTCTAATATTGACACCGTAGTACGATAACTTATTGAAAGTGACAAAAAAATTACATGCCAGCAAATTCGTGCTTTTTTAGGCATATTGGAATGAGCCAAAGTGCAAAACACTTTACATGTGCATCTGAAGGTTCGGAAGTTTTGCACTCGATGGATACCGCATGACTTAACGAAGGACCAGAAACGACTGCGTGTCCAGTGGTGCCGTACAATGATAAAAAAGTTTAACGGAGGACAGGAGCTATGTCTATAATATCGTGACAGGTTACGAAACCTTGAACCCGAAAGAAAAGCCAGTCGGCAGAATGGGTCTTTACTTTTGAAAATTTGCCGACGAAAGTTAAGAAAAGTTGAAGCAGCAGAATATAATTTGAAAAACAATAAATGTATCTTTAGTCTTAAATCTAGTCTTATTTATCAGAATCCAGAAACTTTCAGTATTCTCTAAGTATTCACCTTTTCCAAAGCAAAGAGTTTAGCTCCTTCCCCACCTAACAGAGAATGTGGAGAGTCTGATAATACTTTACGAGCGATACTAATAGGGTGAGGGAAATCTTTTATTAAAGTGACTGCTCCAACATCCAGTTTAGTGCCACTCATAATACTGGCTTCCATTTCTACTTCACCACGAAGATTGAGAACTGAACCATATCCTGCGTTAAAATTCTCATCTATCTCCATCGATACAACAGCGGCTTCCACTGCATCTAAAGATGAGCCACCCTTTTTAAGCACTTTATATCCTGCTCTGACTGCAGTTTTTATTCCATTTAATTTACCCTGTACTCGACTAGTAGGAATGTCTCCTGCACCACCGTGAACTATGATGATGGGCTTCATTTTCGTCTGTAAAGTTATACGTCAAAAAGTTAAGTATTTGAAATGGAATGGAACCCTTAATTATTTTCTGTTAAGTAATAGTAGTTTATTTACTCTCATATCGTAAAATTCGAATTACAAAATCCAAAACGGTTTTATATTGACACACTTTAAAAACACAATACCGAAATTTAAAAATATAGTCATATTATAACACAGTTCTCTCTACGAAAACGATGTTGTAAAATATATTTTTTTGTCATTATGATACAGTATGGCCTGGAAACTAGTCCTTTTGGCAAAAAGTTGTCTGGAGCAGCGCCCGTGAACGTACCCCTGTGGCAGCGCCCGCTTTAGCGCATGCGTAGTGATATGCTGGGTCGTGGGTCAGAAAGTGACAAGACTAAGATTAAATTTAATTTTAGTTTCGCTGCGGGAATCGACACCAGTCACTGCTATCGGACATTTTTACGCAAAAATAACAATATTTTCACCAAATTCAGTACAAGAAAACATAGGAATGCGAAACTAAAATTAAATTTAATCATTGTCTTGTCACTTTCTGACCTACGACGATGAAAAGGACAGGAGATTGTCAACCATTGTGAGCGCCGAATTTTATACCGCAAATGTCAAGTTTTGACGTGTGCAATGTAATTTTAAACGGCTTGTTTTAGGATCCTGCTTAAAATTGACGTTTGTGACGTAAAATTTGACGTTCAAAAGAGCCGACAATCTCCCGTCCTTTTTCATGGTCGTTGGTCAGAAAGTGACAAGACTAAGATTAAATTTAAATTTAAGTTTCGCTGCGGGAATTGACACCATTGTGAAGAGAATTTGACTCCACCCAATATTTAAATGCAGCGACGGAAATGACAATCTTTTACCAGCAAAGTCGAGAAAATTTAATGATAAACGCTATGAAGATTTTATGGAATGGAAAATGCAAAAAAAATCTTACTCTTTTAACTTTGATCTTTTATTTAATAGGTTCAACACCAATGTATGAGAGTAGATAAAGTAGTGTATGAAACTGCACATAACTAGGTATTAAAACACTCAAAACACATACTCGTGTTTTGATACCCCTCATTATGCAACAGTTTCATAAAAGTATTATATATTATACCCATGAAATTATTATAATTTTATAGTTTGTTTACCTCAGTATGTTGAACTTGCTGGAAAATTTCTGAGCTGTGCGCCTTCGCCGTAATAATCAAACACATCATTAAATAAATTGTAGATAACAGCATTATACTCAGTTGTTAGCAATAAGTAGTAAGTACAGATAGGTTGCAATCAAGCAATTAAGATAATACTTTATTGTTTAAAGCTGACTTTATTCGTTTCGGTTTGATTGCTGATATGAGAAATTAATATTGTAAAAAGAACTCTTTCATCGAACCAAAATGTACTCACTTGATAGACGATAGCTAGCTACAGCACAGAAGAAATGCTACAGGCAGGATACAACTTAATATACCTTTAAATACTTCTCACAACAAAAATCGAAACACCTTGCAAGTTTATGTTTTGCAAGGAATAACAGAAAAATGTGTATATTTAGGAATATTTATGTCAAATGTCGTATAGTGAGTAATGAATGAATGATCTGGATTTGAAAACCTCATTTATTTTGTTTTCTATATGTTTACCAAGTGAAAC
This sequence comes from Carpatolechia fugitivella, assembly GCA_951230895.1. NCBI lineage: Eukaryota > Metazoa > Arthropoda > Insecta > Lepidoptera > Gelechiidae > Carpatolechia > Carpatolechia fugitivella. The sequence continues at coordinate 10,871,284 of OX579657.1, forward strand.
CGGGCCCAGTGATCGGTAAACAAAGAGGGCCCGGTTTCACGAAGTAACAAGTTACAATTTGATATACATTGCGTAGCCAATTCGCCTAAACTGTAAGCCCTTATCGTTTTATCCATATGTACGTTGAATTGTACTTGTAGCTTCGTGAAACGGCCCCAGGGGGAAACAGAAACTATTCTCCCTCTACGGAAACAACAGACAGCGGTGAGACAGCCCCTGCGTTCCGAAACACGCTGAAATGGATTAAAGCACCCGTAATCGCGTTCCGAATTACTGTCAGCTGTCAAAACTCATACATTTTTTTGCTTTTCTGATCGCTGACAGCGCTGAAAGTCTGAATCGGAATACGCCCAGCGTGACAGCAGACAGCACCACAGGACAGCACTATCGCTTGCTGTGGATTGGCCAAGGACGGTCCTTGGTTGGGATTGGCCGGGATTGGCTATTGAGGGGAATGAGTGAGTGAATACATTCATTTCAAGACTTATCATTCACTCACTCACTCATCATTCATCACTTTCGCTCATTCATTCATTCCCTTCAATGAAATGAAAGAAAAATGGTGGTCGAAAGTTTATGAAGTGGAAATGCTAACAAAATTAGTGTATTTAACCTATGATGTTTAGTTGTAATTACTGAAAATGTCCACTCCGGTGTCGAATCGCAAATATGGAGCTCAAAAAATAAGGCTTACAAGTAAGTAACAATCGTTGACTAACTGCCTTTTCTGTACGAAGTGGCTACAGATATTCTGCTTCTAAATAATAATTCATTACGCAAAATATATTTTCTTTTAGTTCTCTGCGCAAGGAATTTGGTCCGGAGAGATCTGTTTCGTAAGTACACATTACTTTATTTGTATAATATTTCACAATTTTGTCATTGTAATTTACTTGAATGTCGTATTATGTATGGCATGGCGTGAGTTTTGCATTTCTGAAACTCGTACGCACACTCGCAGATTTATAGTCATCGGCATGCCCTCGCGGTGAAGGTGTTGTAGATAAAGTTACCTTGAAGCTGTCAATTTTGTGCTACAATGATAAGCAATCACCAGAACAGAACAGAGCCTCCTTGACATACTAACTACTAAGACTAAGCACTTGAATATTATGCAATTTTATGTTGCTGATGATGAATTCATATTTGTAGGACTACCGGATCCTTTTGCCAAAATATCTGTTGATGGCAGTGGACAGGTATATTCAACAAATGCTGTAAAAGCAACCCTCGATCCAAAATGGAACACACACTATGACCTTTACCTAACAAAAGGAGATGGAATTACTATCAGGTATGTCTTGTCTTAATAACACCAATCATGATTATGGTTGTTTATAAGTTGGATCTAGTTGAAACCTGTACTACATGTTTAGACTCATTGCAAGCAGTTGCTCAATCTTTCTGATAAGCAAAAATACAAGTTGTCATAATTTTCTTGTAACTATTATAGATGATTTTATTGCCTGTATTATTATTAGTGTCACTAACATGTCCTTTTTATTTCAGTGTGTGGAATCAACGGAAAGTCCACAAGCGACAAGGCTCAGGTTTCCTAGGGTGTGTTCGTATCCAACCCGCTACAGTCCATAAATTGAAAGACACTGGTTGTAAGTAATTAAATTAATTTAGTTCTCAATCTTTACTAATCAGTATTCTTACCAAGTCTATCCTTGACACAAATCCTTATTAAAAGTTATAATAGCATTCTAGCCTTTGTTGAGAGTTGAATGAATAAACATGAAATTGTTGATTTCTCACTGATCTACATTCACTTTATAAAATGAAACTATGTGAAAAAAAATGTGTGCAAATTATGATGATGAATAAGACATTGAATTGCTAAACATGATTACTTACTAGCTCTAAGAATGTATGAAGATATTTTATACACAGTGCTTCATATCATGTCACATTTTAGTTTATCCTAATCTTAAAGATTCTGTTTACAAAATCAACATAATATAAGGTTTGGTGAATGATCTTTCTCAGACCAATGTCTAGAGCTGTGCGAAGATGGTTCAGGCGAGACTTGTGGAGTGCGAGGGCAGGTTATCGTGTCGCTGCTGTCCCGGGACGGCGCGCGAGGCGAGCCGGCCTCCGCCGCGGGCGAGGGCTCCCCGCTGGCGGTAGTGGGGCCTGCCGGGGACGTCCGCGCGCCCCGCGACCCTCCTGTTACACCCACACACACGCACCAGCCTCTACCGCCGCATTGGGAGGAGAGATTCACTTCTAGTGGCAGGTGAATATGTAGATTGTATGTGTTAGCTAACATGGATTAATGCTCATGTTGTGTTAGGATAATACATTGTTGGCAGATTTCCCCACCAAAATCTATTATGAGTTACTTTTAGATCTTTGACTACACAAGATTTCTTACCTTTATGGACCATTATCTATTTTTTATTATTATGTACATAATTATCTTAGAAGTTTTATAGAATATAAATTTACTATAGGAAAAAGAAGATCAGTGAATGAATACAAAAGATGATATTTTTTATCCTTCTTCACATCGTATTAGTTTGTTGATATAGATGACTCAAACAAAGACACTGCACAGTTGTGGCGTAGTATTAATGAAGTATAAATTGAGTAGGTACTATGTCATTATTAACAAATATATTTTTTTCTATTGCTTTACAGCCTATTCCATATTAGCCTCTAAAAAACATTCTAAAAGCTATTCCAGCTACCTTTAAAAAGTGTCTGGGTTATGCATTAAAACCAATTAACACATTATAGTAATTGGATATTAGCATTGTTATTGTTTTGTCTACCATGTACTTAGCAGCACATAATTATCTGATTAGTTATGTAACAATGAGTAATGCTTGGTTAGCAATAACTTACATGATCTGCATACAAACAAATACTTTAAGTAAAGGAAAATGCATTAACAAATGACCAAGGTATATGACCAACATGTCTGTTTACGATAGTGACCTATGTTAGTGACACTAATAACTGTTTTCCGGCGTACATATTACATCGCATTCTGTTTATATGAATGAATCAAATAAATATTTTTTTTTAGTGTACTTCCTGCTGTATTTATCTCTATGCCAATCTGATTTGTAGTTCTTACAGAAAAACTATCGTCGCTGAATGCTATGCCAGTACATGCATTCTCTATTCTCATATTGTCTTAGTTTTGTTTATCTCGGCCACCTTAATAGTCTATTTACTAACATAATTGTTTTTTAATATCTTATGAATATTGTGAGTGATTTTCGATATTTGATATAATAAATACAATGCCTATTTGCTCATAATGGTTTAGAACTCCATACAAATATGAATAATATATTTTGAATAAGCTATTGTTTGCTAATGCTAGACTATTATATAGAATAAGTAAGTAAGTAAAAACAAGAATACTATTAAAAAAAGAATACGTTTATCTATCATAAATAATTTACGTTAAAGCTTGCTATATTAATTGCTTCATGTGAAAAAACAAAACGCACTTTCATGAAAATTTATAAAAAGGTGAAGTAGTTTAAGTGTTGTTTTTTTTTAATAGTCTTCTATATAATAGTCTAGCATTAGCAAACAATAGCTTATTCAAAATATGTTATTATTTATGATAGATAAATAATTTATTTATTTACAATTTATTGTACACACGTAAATTACAAATCATGAAGAAAGACGACACAACAGGTACTACTTATAACATAATAGTAACATTACGGACATAACAGACGTAATGTAACATAAGAGACGGCTCCGTAGCCCAGGTGGTAGTGTATCTGCCTCTGACGCACAGGGTCGCGAGTTCGAATCCCGCCCAGGGTAAACATTCGTGTGATGAGCACTTTTGTTTGCCTTGTGTCTGGTTGTTGTTTATCTATATAAGTATGTATTTATATATTTATGGAATGTATATCAGCTGTCTGGTACCCATAGTGCAAGCTCTGCTTAGTTTGGGATCAGATGGCCGTGTGTGAAGGAAGATGTCCCCACATATTTATTTATTTATTATTTATGTTTAATTAAGAAAACACACTAGAAATTCACTACGTTCTCTGACCTCCATTTAAAGAAAAGTTGTCATAAATTATTATTATTATTATTCTTTTCTTTCTTTTTTCCTCTCCCATTTAATTATTATTATTATTAAAAGATCTCACACCACCCCAAAACCACAGTAAATAATACTAGAGTACATGGTACAGTGTAAGTTTGAAAGCCCTTTTAGTGCTAAACCACACTTATACGAGTAGGTGTAGGAAAAATAAACTAGTTTTCTATGAGTCAATGTTACTCTTACAGGCCATATTATGTAAACCACGCCCTCCGGCGCACACAGTGGGAGCGGCCGGTGCCGGAGCCGGCGTCCCCCGCGCCACCCGCAGCCGGCTCGCCCCCCGCATCCCCTTCACCGCCCGCGCCCGCGTCCCCCGCCTCGCCCACCACGCAGCTCGCCCCCTCTTCGCCCACCTCCGACGTTGAGGTCAACCATGCTCCGTCTATATCTCTCAGGTAATATCTGCATGTCCATCATATCCATTTAGCTCTGATATTTTGATGTTCTGTAAATATTATAACTATACTATCTATGATATATAATGATATCAAGGAATATGACATCTTTTACGTAATTTATTGTTTCCTTCCAAACAATAAATCGGATAAATCACTGGCATCCTATTTACTTGGAAATAAAAGTAATAATATATCGAGAACCCCCTTCACTTTAAGCAAAGGATTATTAATACTCTACTTAGTCAAGTCTACTACATCGTACAAATTTCGCATCGTGCTATGAGTGTTGACCTTGAAATTATTTCCGTGAAGATTTAGCCTTTGCTGAGTGGCCATAAACTTAATAATAGGGCATACCAGTCATTTTATATATTTCGGGAGCATAAAAGTAACGCAATTCTCTTTACTTCAAAAACGCTATCTATACTAGGAACACGCAAACGCAACGCACTCTACGTAGGTAAATGCTTATTCGAGGAAACACGACAAAGGTTTTTAAATCATTGTGTCAAACACATGCTGCATTGACGTATACCACGTTTTGTGTAAGAGGTTACGGGTTACGTTTAGTATAATTTCAGTAATAACAAGAATGGTATGTGAATAATAATGATGATTGGGTATTATGATGCTAATAATTCTGCAATTTTATACTGATTTACCAAGTGAAATTAAATCAGTACCAATATGCATTAGTATTGTGGTTAATAGCGCGTGTGTACTACTTGTTAGTAATTAATTAATTATTAATGTTCTGTTACAGAATAGTTAGGTTCATTTTGTGCAATATTTCATTGCAGGAAAATTTCTCCTTTTAAATATTTATCATAATTTAATAAAAGAAAGAAAAGCTAAATTAGATATGATAAAAATACATTACTATAAGTATAGATTTTATTTATACAATGATTATAGGAAATTTTGCCACCTTTTAACTTATGCATATTTATCATTACATGTATCAGATAGATATTTCAAGCTGCCGTTGACCATAGATTTAGCTTACCAACGCCTAATTATGGTAGTAGCCTGAAAAAACAGCTCTACAAGCTCGGATTAGATTCAGTTGGAAGTAAAAAAACAAAGATTATAGTATAAAGATTCATTGGAATCCAGACACGGTGAATATTCCGAGAAATCTAATCATGAGTGCAAATTGTTTTTTCAGACAATCTACATTTTCATACAAATTAACTTGATCAGATTAATTTATATGAAACGTATTTTGAAAACTTTGGAATAATTCTAATACTAAAGTTGTACCACCCGAGAGGTTTGGCATTGTTTTACTGAGTGACATTCAGAGACGAAGTTTAGCCAAATCTTATCTAAGCATGCTCGAAATTTTTATTTTATTTATCACAAACAAATATTTTATACAATTTTACAGCAGAAAACCCAAAACAGTTGCATAAAAAAGAGATCAAATTGTCTTATACTAAAATATAAAACTAGAGAAAACATAAACAAAACAGTAAGTTTTAACAAAATAAGTAACTTAACAATAGCTAAACTTAAAATATTTAGTTGGCAAGTAAGTAACATGTTTTATTCTTGAATTAAAGGAAATTTTTGCTTTAAAATCTGCCATCCATCTGCAAATACATCAAGATGTGGTATTGAGACTAAAGCTTGTTCAAGCACTGGTGATTCACGGCGCGCTACCGTGCGACAGTCTTGATGTGACAGTAGCCGGTGCGAGCGACCACGTAAACATCTGTCAGAGACGAAAAACCGTAGGGCCTATGATACCAGTTCTGGAGTGTTGTATTCGCCTCTTAGAATACGAACAATAGTTATTTCTCCGAGTTTTAAGTGAGTTGAAACCTAATGATCCTAGAAGACATTTTGTAGAATACAAGAATGGATAGTATCCATAATTCCTTTTATAAAAAATCGCAGGAAAGCTTTTTGCACTTTTTCTAAAAGTAAGATGTAGCTGCTTATTTGGTCCGCAGACGATGGAGGCAGTTTCAAGTTTGCAATATCGAACTGAGCTAAGCTCAAAAAACAGACTACATTTAATATCAAAATGAAATTTGTAAAGCCCAAGTCACACAGAGCCGTGCCGGGGGCGGTCCGGGGCCAGGAAAGCGGGACGGTGCTATGGCGCGGCATAGCGCCTTCCCGCTTGTCCCGGCCCCGAACCGCGCCGCTCCCGCTCTGCGTGACTTGGGCTTAAGTCTAAGTTTCCCTTAAGTCACCGACTTTCTTCGACTTGGACTTTTTAAGTACGCCATTTGACATTTCTAAGAAGAATCTTTATTTAGTCAAAATACAAACAATTACAAGTAAAAAATACAAATAAAAGTCACAAAAAAAACACTTCGTCCAGCGCGTCCCCGCCAGACATGGAAGAATCTTAGTTTAGTTTTCGCCTCTGAATGTCGCCTTAAGTATTTTGTTGTGTGTATTCCAGGCCGGAGCCGCAACCGCAGACGGCGGTGGTGCGTCCGCGGCCCGCGCCCGGGAGCCCCACCAGCCCCGCCACTCCCCCCACCCCGACCACACCCATTGCAGCTACTGATCTTCCGCCTGGATATGGTAAGTTGACGGACCTTAGAAATTGTCTTTTTTTACCCTGAATTAGGGCAACTAGGTCATATTTAATTAACCACACTGGCATCTTTTCATGCATAACATGTTGATGACTGCCCCTCTTAAATGTCAAATTTATGGAGCTGCAAAAGATGTCTGCTCTTCCCATATCTGGCTATTTTTACCCCCATGGAAAAAAGGGTTTTTAATAAGTTTGATACGTTTGCCTATTAGTGGATCGTATTTTTCATATTCATTTTTTAACCATAATTTTTGTAAGCACCACTGCAAGTTCGATGATAGGCAAGTTCGATGATAGTCCCCTCAAACCTAGGTGTCAGAACAGTAAGTCTTATTTTCTATTTTACAGAAATGCGCACCACAGCCCAAGGGCAGGTGTACTTTTACAACTCAGTGACGGGCGCGTCGACGTGGCACGACCCGCGCGTTCCGCAGCACTTGCGCCACTGCGCTACCGCCGCCGGCCCGCTGCCGCCCGGCTGGGAGATGCGGCACGCGCCGTCCGGCCGCCCGTACTTCGTCGACCACAACAACCGCACCACGCAGTTCACTGACCCCCGGCTCGCCCTCACCGCGCGTCTGGTGAGTGACGTCACAGTGTCATAGAGCGGTATACTGTGCTGGGAGATGCGGCACGCGCCGTCCGGCCGCCCGTACTTCGTCGACCACAACAACCGCACCACGCAGTTCACTGACCCCCGGCTCGCCCTCACCGCGCGTCTGGTGAGTGACGTCACAGTGTCATAGAGCGGTATACTGTGCTGGGAGATGCGGCACGCGCCGTCCGGCCGCCCGTACTTCGTCGACCACAACAACCGCACCACGCAGTTCACTGACCCCCGGCTCGCCCTCACCGCGCCTCTGGTGAGTGACGTCACAGTGTCATAGAGCGGTATACTGTGCTGGGAGATGCGGCACGCGCCGTCCGGCCGCCCGTACTTCGTCGACCACAACAACCGCACCACGCAGTTCACTGACCCCCGGCTCGCCCTCGCCGCGCGTCTGGTGAGTGACGTCACAGTGTCATAGAGCGGTATACTGTGCTGGGAGATGCGGCACGCGCCGTCCGGCCGCCCGTACTTCGTCGACCACAACAACCGCACCACGCAGTTCACTGACCCCCGGCTCGCCCTCGCCGCGCGTCTGGTGAGTGACGTCACAGTGTCATAGAGCGGTATACTGTGCTGGGAGATGCGGCACGCGCCGTCCGGCCGCCCGTACTTCGTCGACCACAACAACCGCACCACGCAGTTCACTGACCCCCGGCTAGCCCTCGCCGCGCGTCTGGTGAGTGACGTCACAGTGTCATAGAGCGGTATACTGTGCTGGGAGATGCGGCACGCGCCGTCCGGCCGCCCGTACTTCGTCGACCACAACAACCGCACCACGCAGTTCACTGACCCCCGGCTCGCCCTCGCCGCGCGTCTGGTGAGTGACGTCACAGTGTCATAGAGCGGTATACTGTGCTGGGAGATGCGGCACGCGCCGTCCGGCCGCCCGTACTTCGTCGACCACAACAACCGCACCACGCAGTTCACTGACCCCCGGCTAGCCCTCGCCGCGCGTCTGGTGAGTGACGTCACAGTGTCATAGAGCGGTATACTGTGCTGGGAGATGCGGCACGCGCCGTCCGGCCGCCCGTACTTCGTCGACCACAACAACCGCACCACGCAGTTCACTGACCCCCGGCTAGCCCTCGCCGCGCGTCTGGTGAGTGACGTCACAGTGTCATAGAGCGGTATACTGTGCTGGGAGATGCGGCACGCGCCGTCCGGCCGCCCGTACTTCGTCGACCACAACAACCGCACCACGCAGTTCACTGACCCCCGGCTCGCCCTCGCCGCGCGTCTGGTGAGTGACGTCACAGTGTCATAGAGCGGTATACTGTGCTGGGAGATGCGGCACGCGCCGTCCGGCCGCCCGTACTTCGTCGACCACAACAACCGCACCACGCAGTTCACTGACCCCCGGCTAGCCCTCGCCGCGCGTCTGGTGAGTGACGTCACAGTGTCATAGAGCGGTATACTGTGCTGGGAGATGCGGCACGCGCCGTCCGGCCGCCCGTACTTCGTCGACCACAACAACCGCACCACGCAGTTCACTGACCCCCGGCTAGCCCTCGCCGCGCGTCTGGTGAGTGACGTCACAGTGTCATAGAGCGGTATACTGTGCTGGGAGATGCGGCACGCGCCGTCCGGCCGCCCGTACTTCGTCGACCACAACAACCGCACCACGCAGTTCACTGACCCCCGGCTAGCCCTCGCCGCGCGTCTGGTGAGTGACGTCACAGTGTCATAGAGCGGTATACTGTGCTGGGAGATGCGGCACGCGCCGTCCGGCCGCCCGTACTTCGTCGACCACAACAACCGCACCACGCAGTTCACTGACCCCCGGCTAGCCCTCGCCGCGCGTCTGGTGAGTGACGTCACAGTGTCATAGAGCGGTATACTGTGCTGGGAGATGCGGCACGCGCCGTCCGGCCGCCCGTACTTCGTCGACCACAACAACCGCACCACGCAGTTCACTGACCCCCGGCTCGCCCTCGCCGCGCGTCTGATGAGTAAATAAATAAATAAATAACAGACGAAGATTTTCTATGAATCTGACAGCTGTCATGCATACATCATAGTCGGAATAGGGTAAAACAGGTTGATTTATGTTCGATGCGTGTTCATCAATCTATACAAAAACTTTACTAATATATTTATTAGTATTTCCTTAAAGAGGACCAAGGAAATATAAACTAAAAAGTATTCAATACAATTACCAAAACAAACTTTCCCAATATTCCAGACACCGGCGGAACCTCCCCAAATATCGTCCCCGCCGCCGCAAGCCGCGCCTCCGCCGCTCGCCAACAACAACAACAATAATAATAATAACAACAACAACAGCAGCGAGCCGGCGGACGACGCGCTGCCGAAGTACAAGCGAGACCTGGCCGCCAAGGCGCGAGTGCTGAGAGCGGAGCTACAGGCGCTGCAGCCGCAGACCGGACACTGCAGAATTGAAGTAAGATGCTGTACATTGTATCTATGATACGAAGCCGCACGGGTGGCGCTCAACAAATACATTTGTGTACAGTGTTTGCTTTTATGCGAACTTGAAATGCTTGCATTAAATTCTAGTTTTGTACGCGTGTTTGTTTTGTGTGTGTGTGTGTTAGTGTTTTTACTTACTGTTTTATTAATATTAATCATAAACTTTTTTCTAGGTATCACGAAACGAAGTTCTCGAAGAATCCTACCGTTTAGTAATGAAGCTTCGTGGCAAGGAGTTGCGCAAGCGGCTTCTAGTGAAGTTCCGCGGCGAAGAAGGACTCGACTACGGCGGCGTGGCGCGCGAGTGGCTCCACCTGCTGGGCAGGGAACTCTTCAACCCGCACTACGGACTGTTCCAGTACGCCAACGCTGGTGATGATCGATACGCCCTGCAGATTAACCCTGACTCTGCTGTGAGTAATAAAAAGAATAACAAAACATTTTGACTTAGTCTAGGTTTTTAATCTTCTAATTATTTTCATTATTTTCAGAAGATGATGAAAAGTTAGTTGACAGAAATGGTCATGCAATCAGCTGGTAGCTTCATCTGTTGCTAGCAACAGACAACTTATTCGACTCGCACAAGGACTGTTAATTACAGATTAGAACTTAATGGAGCCACTATTGAGTGTTCCTTTATGATGTTCAAACATGCAAAAAAAATTGAAGGTCCAATTGTTCACATTGAGAAACACTCAACATTGGCGCCACTTAGTACCCATTATTTTAGTAATTCTTTTCAAGTCAAATCTTGACAGTTTCCAAATATTTAGGACTTTTAATTGCAGGTAAACCCCGAACACCTGTCCTACTTCCACTTCGCGGGCCGCATCCTCGGCGTGGCTCTGTTCCACGGGCACCAGCTAGACGCCGCCTTCACCGCGCCCTTCTACAAGCAGCTCCTGGGCCGCCCCATCACGCTGCGGGACATCCGGGACGTGGATCCTGAACTGCACCGCTCTCTGTCCTGGATGCTGTGAGTACACGGCCCCAGCATCTCTCATCAGATATTAAATGAAAGAAATTCATATCAGACTCATAAGAGACTGCGTGCATGCTATTTTTCACACTCCCTTTGACGTCACTGCAATGGAGCGTCTGGCCCGCGTATTGTTATTGCTACTGACTGACTCCGTGCGGGAGAGCGCACTTTGATCTTTAATGGGCGTTTTACTTTTTTAAAATTTTAGTTCTTTTTTTTCTTCTTACTAACTAATGGCGACACATCTTATATAGACGTATTTCGCCAGTGTCGAATGATATTTGTAGGTTTAAGATACATCCTTGGATGATTGTTCGGTAGTACAGTTACTGAGGTTTATAACACTCTTTCACTTTTAATAAGTCACTCAATCGGCGGGAGGAATTAATAGAGATAATTTCACTTAATTCGCTTGCAAGAATCAAACGTTCAAGGGAGTAGGCAGGACAAGAAAATATTATATGATCTGTATCACAAAAGTTTTAGTTCTCACTTTTCCACTAGATGACTGTTTTATTTGGCCATAGTGTGTTACAACTAAATTAATAGTTGTCAAATTGAAGTTTTTTTTTTAAATACAATTTATGGCTGGGTACGGACTATGGCAGTGTTGCCGCGACACAATTTAAAGTCCCTTTGGATTTTCTGTGACATGTGACATAAGCTATCAAAAAATATTATTTTTTATTACATTTACTTCTAACTTTATAAATTATATAAAATTATTAAATAAAAAACAGTTTAGGTGTATTATTTTTACCCTATTTGTGAGTAAGGTTGTGGATTTGCAAAAGTGGAACCCAGCGCCACATAGCAGGCTTTTGTAGAACTAAAAGAAAAACCCCATTACTCAGCCATTTTTAAAGATAAAAAAAAACTTAAAACATATTTATTTTTTTACAATAGTTTGTCGTTTTCAACAGAAAATCTGACAAGGCCTATGTAAGCGCTGTAAACTAAATCCACCCATCCTCTTATTTTTCATATTCCAGGGACAACTCCATAGCGGGCGTGATAGACACGACGTTCTCCGTGGAATGTTCGTCGTTCGGCGCCGTGCGGAGCGTGGAGCTGCGCGCGGGCGGCACCAACGAGCCGGTCAGCGACGCCAACAAGCGCGACTACGTGCGCCTGTACGTGGCGCACCGCTTCACGCGCGGCGCCGAGCGGCAGTGGCTGGCCTTGCAGCGCGGGCTCGCCGACATCATCCCCCCGCAGCTGCTGCGCCCGCTCTCCCCCCGCGACCTGCAGCCGCTGCTCGCCGGCCGCGCCGACCTCGACCCCGCCGACTGGAAGCGACACACGCGCCTCAAACACGTCGCCCAAGACGCACCGATCGTCAACTGGTTCTGGGAAATCGTTGAGGAATTCGACGCGGAGATGCGCGCAAGGTTGCTACAGTTCGTGACGGGGTCGCGCCGAGTGCCGCTGGCCGGGTTCCGCGCGCTGCAGGGCTCCACGGGCGCGGCGGCCCCGCGGCTGTTCACGCTGCACCTGGTGGCCGACGCCTCGCCCGACTCGCTCCCGAAGGCGCACACGTGCTTCAACCGGCTCGACCTGCCGCCCTACCCGACTAAAGAACGATTGCATGACAAACTCAAACAGGCCGTGCTCGAGACCGCCGGATTTGCTGTCGAATGAGCCCCGGATCAGACAACTTTAATGATATTTTCGGTATATTTCAAAGCGTCGCAAATTTGGAGATATTTTTAGGATGCTGATTTTTATTTTTATTCCGTTTCACCGTGTCATCAAGTTTGCGATAGCGTTACATTATAAACTTATTTTGTGCTTATAATATTGCATACTGTAAGTCGATGCTTGTGGTGTGGAGTACTGAACGACGGCAAACTAGTCTTGAGCTTATGAGACTGACGAAATTTTTGGAAATGAGGAACATGACAAATTATGTTTTATCCATGGAAATTTTAATAGACAAAATATTTATAGAGGTATTATAATATTTCTATATAGTAATATGAATATTATCCATGTATTTAGGAAAATGATTATTGGGATCAGTTATTATTCATTATTCTCATTATTTTTTAAATGATTAATAAGATAAAATCAATTTTTAAATGCCTGTATATCAGGAATATATAGGTTGTACTGGCACACTTAAGCACACATTAATTTACACATGCTTATTTACAATTTTAAACTTATACTCATGCTCAATACTGTATACATTTCACATTTTAGTATTAAGCTGAATCGCTATACTGATTGCTGGGCTTCCGAAACAGATATTATTTAGCACCGACGCAATAAGCAATAACCTCACTTGTTATTATTGTTGGATATTTACCTTGAAAATAACTTACGAGAATGAATTTCCATTTAAAGAATATTCTTGTGTAATATATTATTTGTACATATATTATTATCAACATTTAGTACAAAGCACGAAAAGACCCGATTCAATTAAATATGTTTAATTTGGCAAACACAAACTACATAATAGAACTTATAAAATCATGATGGATTTTATTCTTATTAGTTTTGAACCAGTCGGGTTTTACCTCCAAACCTCTCTTTGGTTATGTGAACCAAATTTATCCACAGATATGTAATTGAAATGAATTTATGAGGCAATTGCTCACGCTACTGGTGCCTTATTATTTTATTACGAAATATGTAAATAAGTTATAATTGCAACTAGTTAAGCTGTGTTCTGATTTATTATTATTTATATCTGAATATTCCACTATACTATTCGACATTTATTATTTAAGATTAACATTTAATCTAGGCGAATGTTCTTTGATTGTATATATTTTGAGACGGCCTTTCAGGTACCAATATTTATAACAAGGATAAGTGCCTTTTTACCTGTTAGAGTAAATTTAGTTAGTAATTTTCGAAGTTGTATGACTGTTAGTGATATGAAATGATTTAATAGTGATAATGAACTTACTGTATTTAAAATTATAATATTTTTGCACAATAATTTTGACTTTCAATAACAACGACACAGTAGGTAAAAAATGAGGGCGCTGCTTTACGGAGTTAATTGGCAACACTGTTTATTTCAAACAATTTCGTTACCTTATCTAAAAAATATTATACTCGCAGAGCGAGGGGAATATTCAATAGACGCTCGAAAGAACAAAACAAAAGACAGCCAAATTACAAAAGCTACCGCTTTTTGGTGCTTGCATTGAAATCATACCTCCGGCCGGACCCTTGCGTATCCATCATCTGCGTTGAGTTAGCAGCCTCACCATCGATTTTGATGGTTTTAACCATGTCAAAAAATTGTTAGGAATAGGTTTAAATTTGTTTATAAGTCTCAGAAAAAGTTTGATTGTATTTCAGAAGATATTTGAGTATCTTACTGAGGCTTCTAGATCAACGTCAACCTAGCAGCCTCACCAAGATAGACTGGCTCTATCATTATGATTTATATGTCAAAAAATTGTTAGTAAATGGTTTATCTCGTATACAAAGTTTCAACGAAATCGGTTCAGTAGGAGCCGAGATATCACACCCCCTTGGTGAGGCTTCCAGCTTGACGCTTGACGTGAAGACGATTCCCGTCAAACGGAGGTATGTCCAAGCAAAGTAAATATACCCAAAAATTGTTAGGAATATGTTTATCTTATTCCAGCAAAAAAACTTTCAATTCGTTGAGACGTTTACTCAGAAAATGATTCTAAACTTCTACATACATTCGGTTTTTGGTACAGTCAAGAACAAAAATAGTAAATTAATCGTATTCAGAACTAAGCTTAGTGGCTAGATGAATGTATAAAAAATGCTGTACCAGTGTTGCCAACTTTATTTTTTTGGGAATCGTACCACATCATCGAAAAAATCTGATTTTATTAAGAAATCTAGAAAAAAAATAGTACGCGGTGAAATAAAAAAAAAAACAGGAATATTTCAATATACGTGAAAATATTTGTAACAAAAAATCAGACTTCTACATTATTTACGTTATTATTATCACTTTTGTGTATCTGTATCGTCATCAGAATTGAACAAATTTTGACTCATAATGATTTTTTTTAGTTGCTACCGGCTTTCATAGCGATTTGTTAGGTTTAATCGTATCACTTAATCGTAAAATTATACTTCTGTACCTAAGTGTACCTGTCAAAGGCTAAACCACCAATTTCAACCCTATTTCTACTCTCAGAAAGTTTAAAATTGATTGACAGTCGCAAAATTAATTAGTATGTAGAAGTTTAGAATCATTTTCTGAGTAAACGTCTCAACGAATTGAAAGTTTTTTTGCTGGAATAAGATAAACCTATTCCTAACAATTTTTTGGTATATTTACTTTGCTTGGACATACCTCCGTTTGACGGGAATCGTCTTCACGTCAAGCGTCAAGCTGGAAGCCTCACCAAGGGGGTGTAATATCTCGGCTCCTACTGAACCGATTTCGTTGAAACTTTGTATACGAAATAAACCATTTACTAAAAATTTTTTAACATATAAATCATAATGATAGAGCCAGTCTATCTTGGTGAGGCTGCTAGGTTGACGTCGATCTAGAAGCCTCAGTAAGATACTCAAATATCTTCAAACTTTTTCTGAGACTTATAAACAAATTTAGACATGGTTAAAACCATCAAAATCGATGGTGAGGCTGCTAACTCAACGCAGACTATGCATCCATCATGTTCTTTTTTGCAAACAAAATGTTTTTTTTTTCCTTTATTGCACTTAGTTAACTATTAGTCGTCTGTGATCGAAGGGGGACATAATGAGTTGTGAAACCTTCATGACCGCCTCTGGTTTTGTACTCCACATTTTAGATGTACATGGTTTACAACGAAGAATGTATACGCATTCATTCAATACGAGGATGCCAAAAGTTGCGTCCAAAAACAGGGTCTGTCGGAGGGAGACGAGCGCAAGAGATGGATGGATGACATGAACTATGTGCCAGTGTCGAGTTTTTATTTTATTTACAAACAAAAGGTAGGGAAACTAGGACCTTGTTCCTAGTAGGGAAACTATAATACATTATACGTTTCCTCCTTTTTAACTAAATGACTGTGGCGATGTCCAAACCGCACCATGCCAACAAAAAAAAAACTATAAATATCACGGAAAAAGGAAATATGAAAATGGAAATGTTCTGTCCGTCAAAGAGCGCTTACAAATAAAATTCTGCCGAAAGCGCGGGAAACTTCGTGGAATGTGGGTACAGTTTTGTTTTTGTGATATTGAATTTATAGTTAAAAATTAGAGGAAAGTGTAGTAGTGTATAATATTTTTAGTATTTAGTGTGTATATTTTTATTTGTTCATATAATTTTGGATTCGTAGGTAAGTTTTTGTATATAATTGTACATATGAACTATTTTGTATGAACAAACCCCCCAATGTCTATCGGGGGGTTCCAGGCATCATTGGCCTGGATCTCCCCGTAGGCTCTTCGGTTGTTGTCGTTTCTGATAATGAGGACAGTAGAATGGATACTGATGGGTCAGTATCTTCTAAACAAGGCGAGACTGGACGAAAACGTTCTAACTTTATAAGAATTTGCCGCCAATGTACGAAACGGACAAAGGAAAATGTTTGTGGACAGTCTGTTAGTGCCGGAAACTATTGTCAGTGCAAAACCAACAACATTAAAGATAACTCCATACTTTTTAAAAAGATTACCCCTGTTGAAAAGCAACCAAAGAAGTCTACTAATTCCAACAAGTCCTCCTATGATATTCCTGTTAATTCTTCCCCTCCTGACCGTACTAATTATAAAAAGACAGTCTTTTTGAAGCCACGTTCGCCTAAAACTCAAAGCGGATATGACCAGACTGCCCACAGGGCTCTTTTAAGAGAATTTGAGTTGCCTAAAACTACAAATGGCTGTGCTTTAATTTCAAAAGATACAGAACCCTCTGATTTTAATGATTCTATTGTAAATACCATTCTTTCACTTATTTGCTCTTTGTTATAGTCAAATCCCTTAAAACCGTCCCACGTTGCCTCTATTACTGAACTCCTGAATACTGTTAAATTCCATGACAAATCCGAAAATAATCTTACAAAAAAAGAAAAATGGAGTAATCTTTTTAATTTATAATATTAAGTTCCTACTTTCCCTCCAGTCTCTCCATTTTCTTCCAAAGTCCTTATTATTATTGTATTACTTAGTTCATTATTAAAATGTGTATATACGCCTATTATACGTATATTATCTATACACCTACTTATCTTTCTATTTATTTATTTCATAATAATTTACCTAACTTTCCTTGTAGTTTTTCGCACTTTTATCGTATGCAAATAATAAAGTTTCCCTACCTTTAAAAACTCGACACTGGCACAAGGTCATACTAGTGCCATAAAAAAAATACTGCCAAAACGAGAAAAAAAATGGCGCTTTGTAACTTGCCGGTTTTCCGAACATCACTAGGTGATAGAGAGGGAGCGAGCGCCATAAAAAAAGACCCTTTTTTTTTCTATCGTAGTACCGATGTCCGGTGTTGATATAGGGGGGCATCTCTAGTTGAATTCACTCCAACTCATTCATAGATCACTGCACTCACTACTCGCTCTTACTCTCTCCATCCATTCGTTCAATTTTCATTCCTTTCGATTGGCGTGCGTCGGGTGGTTGTGGTATTTTTTGTTCTATTTGCAAAAATACATAATTTCACTGTGTTTGAAAGTATTTTTCGTCACTGAGTTGATGCATTTCATATGATATCAACTACAAACATCTTTTTGCGTCTTGCCTGATTACATGTGTTTAGTTCGCGCGTGACAAATCGGAAGTGAATTTGTGTGGTGGCGAAACCGTTGTGTAAAGCATCTTGTTTTGTTGTTGAGTTTATTCATGGTGAGGATGCCGACGAGCGCGGTGTACCAGCCGACGACGGTGACGTACGAGCAGCAGAGCGAGCAGCGGTGGAATTGCCCCATCAGCTACTTCTCACGGCGCGTGACGAGTAGCCTGAACAGGGCAATATGCGTGAGGCTAGGCCTCTGCCTCATGGGCAGCACACTGTTCATCATTGGTACGTTTTCATCTGACAAATAAGTATTCTAATTAGAATCCAATAGGATGAGAAAATAAAGGAATCTGTGTTTATATCACACTGAATTGAATCCAGCACATAATATTACACACTGTCCATTATCCGATATTCATTACTGAATTTTATTAGAAACATGAAACACCCTGTGAACAGTGATGAAGTAGATTGAGTTTACAATCTTTCATAAAATAAAATAAAACATTAAGGTGGGAATGTAGCAGAGACTTGCAGGCTACCATTTATGTTATGTGTCAACCTTAACAATGAGCAGTAGTACACTTACCTACTTACTTTTTTGCTGGTATTTAGGATGTACAATTTGGTTATATTTCACAAGGGTTATTTATATACTCACCGGCACATCTAACCGCCCACCCATGTACTTCGGGTTAATTTTAAACTGCTTATTTTTTATACATTAAATTGATTTATTGATAATTTTACGATAAATTAAACACACTTAAAGAAACTTTAAATTAACTACTTTTGAACTAACATCAGCTGTAACTAAAATTATAAAGGATCACGAGTATTCCCTGAAATGAAGGGTGGGCAGTTAGTTGTGCCGGTGAGTATATAAAGCTGAAAAAGAAAAATTCAGTATTATGCAGTCTTATCCAGCCTATACTACGATGTGTGTAATGTATAGTATGAATTTATATTTTTGGCAGTTGAGTGAAGTTAGAATTTCAACGTCAAAGTGCACTAGATATGGCCGTTAGTAGTTTAGCACCTCCATTATGTTCTGACGTTCCAAATTCACTCAACTCCCAAAATGACAAATTCATACTATTGTATATATATAACTTTTAGATTCTTGCTATTTGATAACTTTTAATGTCAATTGCACCACTGTACATTTAAGGACTAACTCAATACTAAATTAAACTTTCCTAGACTTTTCAATAACTCATAACAAGAAAAATAATCTCTGGTTGGTATGTATGTACAACATGTGAATACTTTTTTAGACAACACCAAAAGTGTCAGTCTACTATATTATGAAAATAAATCTTTTCTTATCATGTGGAATGTAAGGTTGACAGACAATCTCACAAAACCAGCTCAGTGTTACGGAGATGCAAAAGATATAACTTATTCTAAGGGTTGCTATTTTTCTTATAATAGGAGGTATGATTTAAATAAACCCTGCTCTATTATTTATATTTTTACTCAAACTTAGCTTTCTGCATCCAGTTGTGCAGCCATATTAGATTAGGTATTATTTTATTTCAAATATAAAAAAATAAGTTAAACTTTTTTATTCTTCTATCGTCTACTTGCTGCTGTCAGGAAGTAACAGCTGTTGTGGATTTACTTTACTACCTGAACCAAAGTGACTCAGATAAGGTTTTTTTTGTGTGCTTGCAATTTTCTTATTTGATTACATGAAAATATATACCTACTATTTATCTTTGTATACTATTATTTATGAAATATGTCAATGCTAATTTATATCATATTAAAGTGAAATCGCGGCATTCTACCGTTTGTTCACCAGCCACGTGTAGCCGCGTAATTAACTTCAAGCATCTTTATTAGAGGTCATATACCTATTTTTTAAGACTAGTCGAAAAGAAAAATAATAGCTCTCCGAGTATAATGTACATAGCTTTAATTGCTAGCTAGAGGCGGTTGCCCAATAGTTCGGCGTTCGCCTCGATTACAACCTATGTAATTCATCAGCGTGCGTGAGTCATAACATGGGTACCAGATCTACGACGTGCCCCACCGACTTTGAGGCCTCCATCGCCTTTTTATTCTTGTTACTCATGCTAAAACGCTTCTTAGGCCATTTTATAATAAATATAGAGATGTCTGACAATCCACCCAAATATACACCGTGAAAGGCGTCTATTCGCACGAATTCGTCGCTTTTTGTACATCGTTACGTTTCGCGACAAAAACGTAATTGGTATTGCGTAACAATGGAAGTAGAAAACCGGTAGTCATTGCGATTATAATTGAGAATTGACGTACCTATACCTACATATTTTTAGCTACACATGGAGATAAAATAAAACATCTCTCTTACTAATAATTGTCCTTTACTAAAATTGTACGTATCAAAATCAAGGATATCATGTAAACACCTAGATCTGAATAGACGCTTTTCGTCACCAAAACATCTTCCCAACCAGGATTTTAGGCGAAGCGACGCATTGATAAACAATAATTCTGAAATTGAACGTTTGCCATCCACCACCCGCACACACCCCGCACCCCGTAACAATACAACTAAGATAAATTTTAGGTATGTACTATTGTAAAGATAACCTTGTAGCTTTCAGACAATATCTTCATGACACCAAGTCAAATGTATTGTGATTCGAGTCTGCGACGAAAATAGAATAAATAAAGAACCCGATCCATAACAGCGCCTGAGCGTGCTGTTAAATTATGTGTAGTCACGAGTCACGACCACCACTGCCTCCCTACTACGACCGGAATACGGCTTTGGTTTCCTCTCTCGCGCTCGCCGGGTTTGTGAATGACAGTAACTTCCGAGTGACGACGACGACGCCAGTACATACAGTCCTTGACGAACCTCGTTCAGCTTGACTTGAATAAATTATTATATATATATATATGCACCTATTCTTAGTACGCTTGTTCAGTATTACCATAGTGAATATGGTAGTAAAGTAACTATACCTACCTACCTATACTCTCGAAGCAGTTTCGTTTCCGCGCTTCCACTAATCTTATCCATTTCAACTAATAAACTAACTCATTTGCTTGTTCAAGAATTTCAAACATTTTGGAGGGAAGATATTAATCAATCACCTGTCTAATCGCTCCACATTTTGACTAATTATTTTATTACTAATTGTCGATATATACCTATAATATGGGACAATGTAGGATGAAGAGAATTATATAGTATTCAGAAACTCGACACTATTTATTTTCTTACAGAAACTTCCATCTTGATCAACGCTAAACGATTAACCTAACCAGTATTCAAAGTAACTCGACCATAAAATTTTCCCAATAATACTCGTATGCGGCGGCGGCGGCGGCGCGCCGAACAATAAACATTAATCTATTTTATTCGCTGCTAGAACCATTGGAATACAAAAGATCGTTTTAAGATAGTTAAACGCTGAGAGGTTGCATACAGAATTAGCGACAGAAGGGTTCCGAGGGTTAAAATAGTTTCACCTTTGCTTGTGTCTTCTTGCTCGAAAAAGCCCTATATAAGGTGGTAACTGCGTAACCTTGTTTGTGAAGGTTTTTTGCCTCCTAGTTACCCACACATTGTTTAGTATTCTTTCGCTAGTGAAAAAAAAACTATTAACTTTGCCTGTCTCACTAGGGTTTTGAGAAAACTAAGTAAAAAAAGATGTTCTAAATTGTTCTGAGATACTGGAGCTGGAATGGAAATTTAGTTTTCTCCAGACAGACGACAGGAGTATACCGTACCGACCGACCAGCAACTTGCTTATGACAGGGTTTCGTTTCGTTTGTGATAAAATCGCAGTCGTCAACGGGAATAAAACAAGCTACACTATTGAATAATAAATTTTATTATTGTAACCAGTAACGGAAAATGGGGTGCACTGCATCTGCATCACAATGACAAAACTCGGTCAGTCGTGGTTTGTTATACGTATTATTTTATACACATTCGCTTGTTATTTAACGAGACTTGCAGCTACTGATATTATCCTTGTGATATGATAATATTGAGCTAAGTTAGAGAACATCTCAATATCTTTTTAACAATCTAGAAACGGGCTTAGTTAATTCTGAGTAAAAAAAAACCTACACCAAAGATCACCACAAACTTCAAAAAGTTGAAATTGGGCCGCTAATTTGTTCAAACTGCTACGCCAACACACCTCACTCACAGTCCGCACGGTAGCAATGACGATAAGCATAGCGAAATAAAATAGTATCGGATGTCCGGTGATGGGTGAGGAGTCAGCGGTGCTGATTTTTTAATGCGGCCCTCCCTACAGATATTGAAGGTTAGCATTTAGATAGCGCCAGTCAGTTCATGTAGGCAGCACATAAATGAATCACACTAATATCATAAATGTGAAAATGCATTTGGATGTTTAGATGTTTGGATGTTTGTTCCGCCTTCATGCTTAAAGTAATTTGGAATGGAGATAGTTGGTAACCTGGATTAACACATAAACATTACTTTTTACAAGAGTTTTATTCCCACCGGAAAATCCTACACAACGCGAACGCATAGCCACGGGCGGACCGCTTGTGTTCAATAATACCGATACCAAGCTTGCGTAATAAATTTATGTAAAAAATTATATCAAGCAAATCAATTGCAATATTTACAAGGAAGGCAGCGTATTTTAGTACCAGAGCCTTTGATAGTACGATAATAGCTGTTTCGTACTATGCCGCGTGTCCGGTATGTGACTCTAACTAGTGGATGCTGATCACGGAGCGCCGCGCGCCGAGACGACAGGAAGGTTAGATAAGGTCAGCTACTACCGCAGATTTTATGCAGATTTACAAAAGTTAGGATCAAAATAAGAGGAGAGATTAGAGGTTTTTAAGGTTGAGTATACTTTCTTTATTATTTTTGAAAAGATCATTACACGCGCGATAATAATCTAAATGTTTACGGCCAGCAACAGCCAAAGAGGCAAAGAGGTGTAGGTATGAGTACATACCTAACAGGAGTATATTTGTATTGTAATCAGGGTTCGAAAATATCGGATATTTATTATAATTATCAAAATATCGGATATTTATGATATATATCCATTTTGTATGGCAGCCAAATTATTATTTTATTGTATTATTTATGTATACTGTTTGCATGTGTTTTATAAACATTAAAAAAATCGATGAAGCCCGAGTGAGTGCCAATATTCATTATTACAAGCGTGACTTTTATTTGTCCCTTGTGTTATGTATATTAAATAAAACTTGTATCCTAACTGCAAATACACATAGGTAAGACGTGTTAATTATTGAAGACCAAGTAACCAAACAAACTTGTGTTATTAAAACAAAAGTACAAAATTAAGAAAACATTTTGTCTTTTTTTGTTACGTTATATTTATTGATGCGAGTTTTTAGGTAGTAGCTTTAATTACTCGGTTCAGTAGTAAAACTAATCTCTGTCGTATGAAATTACACTGTTTGGCGCCTGTTACTATATATCGGGTGTCCCATGATTCATCGCCGGGGCGCCATATTAGATAGACGCCAGGATATGCTAGACAGGGTCGCCCAGTTCATGCGGGCAACGCACTGCTAAAGATAAAGCTCCCAGTCGATTGTTATTTTGTGAACTAATAAGTACAGCCAACCAGGGCTAGCTAGAGTAACTAGTCATAGATTTGATTTGCATTTTCCTTTGTATACGTAGTTAGTATGTGTCATCGCTAGGAAGATACTCAAATAAATGTAGTGATCTTTTGTGTACACTTGAGTCGCAATCACACTTTACATAAAGTAAACAAATATT
Source organism: Carpatolechia fugitivella (assembly GCA_951230895.1). Classification (NCBI taxonomy): domain Eukaryota; kingdom Metazoa; phylum Arthropoda; class Insecta; order Lepidoptera; family Gelechiidae; genus Carpatolechia; species Carpatolechia fugitivella. Next base: position 10,894,809 of record OX579657.1, read on the forward strand.
AAGGTGATTGATTGAACGTTACGGTCATCACTTATTTGTAATAAAAATAATAAGAATGAAAGCATTTGAAGCATTTTACTGAACGAATGAGGTAGAAAATATAGAAGATGAGTAAACTTTGCCGACTTCGTTTCGAGAATACGTGATTTCAGTATTTTATCTTAAGAAAACCTTGGATATTATATTGTGTGAAGTAAACTGAACACCGTTCCCCGTAAAAACCTGGTTTTGGAAAGGTGTTACGGCGAGAGATTACATCACGTCATCACTTTCTTTGCCCACCGGCGATATAAACTTGATTCACAAAGAAAGAAACATCTTCGCATCAAATATAGCAACTGTAAAAATTTTTGTATCGGCCGTCAAAGCAAATGAAGGTTACTATTTGTTTTAGTGGCCATGTGTTTCTATAATTAAATCATTAAAATATACAGGAATGTTTTAACGATTGCGGTGCTATTTCTTGGATGGCTACATTGGCTACGACGACGACACGTTTTAATTATCTTGGCACATAACTGCTTGGTGCGTTTCACGATATTTTGGTATCGCTGAAAGTGATATGATAACGGTTCGAGGTACTCGACTAAAACGCAAAAGAAAATCGAGTTTTTCCAAGGCACTTTACAAAATATAAAAATGATCGAACCGCAGTGACTTTTGCAAAATGGTCCGTCCCTCCATATTATTTGTACAATGAATTAGTCTAGGTATAGTTAATATTTACTGTCAAGATAATGAAATAGCGCTTAGAATTTCTAGTTGAAAGATGAACAAATTAATGTTCTATTCAATGAGAGAAACCGGAAAAGGACTTCTAAATCTATTCTATTATCCATTGTTACGTTATCCGTTAGAAATTTTGTTTGCATATTCTATTGAAGCTAGCACACTCATAAAAACAGTATGGGCTCTATCTCCAAATGATCAAGATAGCTTATGGAACTGTAACGGTTATGGGTGGATGTGTGGGCTTATTGTTCCATTCGCAGCGAGTGAAAGTCGTCTAATGAATCGGTAATGGACTGCCCACAGCAGACTTAACCTACTGTTTCCGCTGCGGCGAACCGACCTATTTTCGCAATCCCCAGGGCCCTTTCATTCTGTTATACTTTACTGCATTGTGATATTTTTTCTAACGCTACCTACCGATGCGATGCGACGTACATCGCTGCTTGACTGTTTTGAAGTTAAAATTTGTGTCTTATAAGCTTTTCAATGTACGCATAAACCCGTCGAATCGAAGTGGCTTTGTATTCGAAGTAAAACAGAATCGATGTGTTCTTGTGCGACTGCTCGACCGAGCCCAATGAATGCGTCGTGCGTGGTCGTAGGTGTCTCTGAATATTCAACAGACTTCAAGTCTTGTTGACTGGACAGTTACGCCATAGTTTGATTTTATTTGCTTTTTTATTTATTAGTTTTATCTGTAGATAATATTTGAATAAAAATTTGATAACTAGTCTAAAATGACAAATGTTACTAACCATAATTTGCCAGCAGTTTATAGTACTCATTCTATGCTTCGTAATGGTAAAAAAACCATGTCCTAATTAAATAATAACTTCCTGAATATTGCATTAGTCTAGCCATTTGATGCAATAATACGTATTGAGTATACGTTTATTAATAAAACGCTGATAAAGTGTGCTAGATTGAAGCACTGTTGAAAACTACTCGTTATGAATCCAACGGTAAGGACTTTTTTAATTAAATAATATAAGTGATAAACGCAGCCTTCCTTATTTACTTGATTTAGTATAATATTCGTGTATAATGTTAGCTGATTATTATAATTACTTACGTATTACTAAAATTAGTTTCCGTGTTTAATTCAATTATTATCAACTACGCATAACCAAGACAAGTTTTGTTAGTAAATAAGTAAAGTTGCCTGTGTCATACATACCATACATAATAATTACTTTTCAATTCGACTATTTACAGGTTTCTAAGTATTTATTTTTAATTATTGTTTTAAATAATTAATAACAATAAAAATAATTATTTTAAATAATTTATAGTTTTACGTTAGGTTAATTAACGTATTTTATTGTTTTTGTATGAAACTTATGAGTGTGTGTTCCGCTCATTCGTTGGAACGTTGAGTGTAAAGTATTAAAGATTGCGGCTTTCCTTAGCAATAATAAATATGATTTCTACCCAGAGCATGTTATATTACGTACATTGATAGTAAACTGGCGCTCAGTAGTTTAATCGTAGGGCAGAGTTCTTCATAGCTCAAAGAAATCTACGTTATATTCTAAGCAAAACCACCAATAGCAGAGAAAAAATGCACTAGTGTATTATTACAAAATGTAAACTACAGGATATTGATAAATACATTTGTAATTGAGGAAGTGACGCATTATTTATTTTTATATCATTCAGCATTGTCAATGAGTGTAACCAGGTCACTGTTCTCCCCTGACCCATAATAATCATTGCACCTAAATTATTATAACCTGCTTCCTGTTTTATGTGGACTTCCGTTATGAATTTCCTCTTGACACTGGTTTAACTTTTTACGAAGCTGTAATTATCAATACAATTTACTCTCATAACTAGAAAGTATTGAGTGAAGTTAAAATATAACAATACTATGGCTGAACCATTTTCGGGAACTTTGAACCCGGAAACGTAGCCGTAGCACGCTGTAGTGAAAATCGATATTATACTGGGCCAATGTTAATACTGTTTATTATTCCTATGGTGGTAGTTCTATGAAACTTATAATTGCGGTACTACGGCCTAAGACACAAGTCATCGTTATTTCCTGTACTGAAAACGTATTTCAGTTTAGAAAATATTTTTTCTTTTAGTTACAAATAATGTAAACAAAGTTAAAACTTTTAAACTACTTACCTATCTAACCAGCCAGTGAGTGGTTATCTCGTAATTTATACGAATATTGGTTATTTAATATTATCTACGATCATGTTATTATTACCTATGACTCATATTATTATTGGGAATTTAGTCTATTAAACTTATATTGTGAGATGAATATTGAGCCATACTGCTATACTGCGGACGTTGTCAAGGTAAATCGGTTCGCCATGCCGTCATATCGCCGTTCAAACTCAGGTATTATAGGAGGCCATCTGGCACTTTAATCTAGATCCAGTTTGTAAATAGAGTATGCTATTTATTATGCCATAATATTCTGTTTTGTATGTAAAAACATTAAGTATCTATCATTCTTGCAGTGATAGGGTTCTGGTTATTTTTTAGGGTTTACTCTAATTCGTATATTTCGGTTGTGATATACATAGGGTGATATACATCTTCATCATCTCCACAAAAATGCATGTAAAGTAAAAAGTAGTTTTCCTGAAACAAAAAGTTAAAATCTCGTTTGAATTCATAGGGTTGGTGGGTGTGGTGTGTGTGGGTGTGGGTGTCTGTCCCCCTGCATGAAATGGAACACTGACTGCGACACTGTGGAAACGAATGCAACTGACACGTTCATTTTATGAATGAGTGAATCTAACAGCGCTCTTAATGTCGCATGCATGTGTGCACTGCATCTATGCTTGTTAGGTTTTACTCTCCTATTCTAGTTATAGTTCAATCCCACATTGGTAATTTATGTTTATCAGCACTAAATAGCTTCTTGTATAATCTGTATACATACACTCGTATAAAAGAAGAAACCAACTGACTGAGAGATCAACAGCCAAAACTACTGGGGTTTTGAAACTTGAGAAAGTTGACCTAGACAAGCACTAAGAAGATATTTTTGGAAATTCCATTCCTATAAAGTTTGTATGAAATGAAATCGCGGGTGTTGGAGTATTATTTTTTTTGGTATCAGATAGTTTCAAACTTATAGTACTTATAGTAGTAACTATTTTTTGCGCTAGGGCGGCTAGGGGTTAATATGTGTCTTGCTTGTCTCTCTTCTCTGTAAAATTGATTTTAAAAATATTCCGTTTGTTGTCATATAAATAAGCGGGAAAATATTATCTTCGTATCTAATGTCGTCGTTGGTAAAATCAAAGCTTTGTCACTGTAAATGTAGAATATGAACACGTGATCGAGTATGATGTACTGCCGCCGTATCGTAGTGGTAGCAGTTAGGTATGTTGAATTGAATGTACAGCGTGGGTATCGCCACAGGGATATCATTTGTGTCCGCGGCGCGGCGTGAAGGGCTGAGCTGAGCCTGGAGTCGTATTTCTGGTTTTGCGTAAGTCCGGTTACTTCACAACCGCAAGATGCGGTCAGTATTTCTGTTGCACGTCGGTTTTGTGCACATTTCTATAGCATGACGAAATACAGGCGCAGATGAATCTGAAAATCGCAAATTGTACTCGAACTGTTTTGATTCCGTTTTCGTCTGGTTGGCTCAGTTGTATTATTATATTATTATTTGTAATAAACTCAACACGCCCAAATGGTGGTTTCAGTTCAGTGGCTTTTGGTCTATGACACCAGGGTTTGTGAGGTCGGTTGTCGACCTTACAATCCACACGATGATGATGATGAGTTCTGCCTCATAATCCTAAATTAAAAGCTTAAAAAAGTGTACACATTATACGATATCATGTTCAAAAATCGCGAAGCACTAACTCAAATTAGCATACAAGATAATGAGTGATTCACGCCAGGTACCGTTCCGAAGACGCGGTCATTGGGTTCTTGCTCCGTCAACGTCATTTTAAACTATCTCACGGGGTTTGCGTAATGGGTGTCGCATTGTAGAGCTAGAGCGCTTGTTCAATTCCGTTCCGTCCGCAAAATGATTCACAGTTTGCATTCCTGAGGTGGCCGTGACCGCGAAATTCCTTAGTTCTTCAACAATCGGCTTCGTCTAGTGATAGGTAAGGTACCTTCTTCAATGTTCGAACAACCCAGACTTAATAACTTTTACAGTAGTGAACAGTTTATCAGACAAATTTATAATTTTCTGAACATGATATAAAGAAATTAACTGTAACCAAGACTGTAACAAACACCGTCTTTGTTTATCGCAATAACCTACGTAATAATGTAAATCCATCGATAAAAAGCTATGTTTATTTATTTATACTACTCACTATTATACTAATGCTTACTAGACTGTGATTCATTAACATGTTTTGTATACACAATTTATAGCAGCTGTTCGACACAGCTGTACGTATCCCGACTACACTGGTCCACTAAGGTTGAGGAGTTGGTGGATTTTGTGCGAAGAAAGTCCAAATTCACCCAGAGGGTCGAACGGTTAGCATCGCGCCACAAAGTAAACTTCAGCTCGTTTGTGGTACGAGTGCCGACCCACCACCTGGAGACCTTCATGAAAGAGGACTTCTGGCCGCAGGGAGTCGAGTTTCGGAAGTTCCGGAGACGGCTGCCAGCTGACGCGCGCTACACGTCACTTACACCACGTGTTTACCTAGTTATAGTTTTTATAAATATGTATGTTAGTTTTAAGGTATTTATTATATAGGCCTCTTACATATTTAAGACCTTTATGAAATTATTGCATGAAATAAATGATGATGATTACTATAGCTCATAAACAAATCTGGAACAGCGATATCAGAATTTCACTGTGGTGGTCGGCCAGTGTTTATGGCTCTTCCTAGTTTACGTCCAATGTATATTGTGCTGCCAATACGGCGGGTGTGAGTGTATCAATTAATGTTTTAACGAGCTTTAAGACGCCAACAGCGCAGTATAATTTGGCTTACTTCGGAGACTAAAATATTAACAATAGAGTCGGCATGTCGACATGCGGAATGGTTGCTAAAGGGCTTTTTCTCATGAATGATATTTTTGTGAGACTTGTTTTGCTCACTGTTGTGTTTATTTAGGTTTAAAGCAAAGGGAGGTCGTTGTTCTTGTTGAAAACATTCATGTGCGGGCTCAGACGAATGTAGCTGTTTTTGTTATTTGCTTAATCGTTCTTAGATTATTTTACTCGACTTTAATCTTCTCCTTTTTGGGGCAATTGTACGTACGTGTGGCATAAGTGACTTCAAATTCATTAATCGAAAAATATGTACACGTGTAGTTGAATTATACTTTTGTAAACAAAGCGTGGTCATGTTTTGCATTGATCCACCTTGATGCAGCTTTCACGTCCGCGCACGCAGGTCGCTGACGTCGTCTGTTTCCTGCATTTGCGCCTTGCAGTCGAGAATTCAGTCTTGTTTGTGCACAGATTTACCTTTCTTTGTACTACTGCTATTGGCACCAACATAAACTCACGTCCCTACAAGTACGTGCCAATTTCAGAGTTGCAGTTTATGGATTTGAGTATGACTATTTATATGCCTGCATACGAGAGTAGGAAAGCTGGCTGTTCAATACGAATAGAGAATGGTCTACAAAGTCCTCGCAATAAACATACATTACATCCATGAATCTGTTTAATGTAGCTTTTTAGAGGGTGTTCAAATAAATATAAAAACCAGACGTGAGTGAAATGCACCTATACTTTTACTAAGTTTCATCTTTTCCTGGCAGGGTCTTATTACGTTTTTCGGGTTTATAATCTACTTCTTTATTTATAAGTATACATATATTATATATATAATAACTACTGAAATAGTAATAGTTGAATTCTACATACTTAGTTTTTGTTTTTTGTTGCAGGTCTCGCGCTGCTCATAGCCGGTGGAGTTGAATACTCAAATGCACCAGAACCCATCACGCCCGATATACCAGACAACGGCGTGGGTACACTTATAGCAGGCGGAGTGTTGCTCTGCCTTGGACTCCTCTTCATAGGTCAGTGCAGTTTTAAGTTGAAGAATGATTGAATCAGCAGCGCCTAGTTCGTTATACTGGAGCCAAACATGCCCTACATATTATTATAGTGCAGACAACAGCGTGGGCACTTTTAGATCAGGCGGCGGCGGCGGCGGCGTGTTGCTCTGCCTTGGACTCCTCTTTAGGTCAGTGTAGTTATATTATAAGTTGAAGAATGATTGAACTTAACGCCTAGTTCGTTAAAATACATACTGGAGCCAATCATGTACTAAATAAAGTGCAGACAACAGTGTGGGGCACCTTTATAGCAGGCGGCGGCGCTTGTTTTGCCTCTGTTTTCTAACTTTGTTAAAACGGGGAGAATGAAGTTACCTGATAGTTTATTAGTTTTCTAGCCTTAAACTAAATCCTAATATAAACCGGTATGATTTTTGTTATATGGACGGGCATTCCATTGTATCTCATTCTCACACCTCCCCCCCCCCCCGCACAAGCACATACATACATAATATACGTGGACATAGAGGAACAGTTGACTGGTTAGTGGATAATATTATATAACCCGATCCCGAGACTTACTGTCGTAGGGCTAACCACTCAACTGTTCCTTTCATGCCTCTGCGCATACACACATACAAATACGGTGGGTGTACGCACATACTCACCCCCTCTCACATACCCTCACACACACCCACACACACGTATCTGATGGTGGAGAGAGAGGCTAGTGGTCTCCCAATCCCTAGCATTTATCTGCGTAGGGCTGGCCTCCCTCTCTTCCATCCCCACCCTCATTACAAAATTACCCCTACACCCTCACATACACGCATATATCATATATTTATTTCAACCTAATTACTTAGCCCTGTGTTTTCCAATTGTAACTCATAATTGATTTGCTGTTGTCACTCGGAGGAACGTTGGCTCCCATAATACAGATTATTCTAGCTTGGGAGCTATTCGTTACACTTATATGCGACTATTAGCCTTATTGTTCTTTTCCCTTAAGACACGATTGATAAATGTAATTAGGCTTAATCAATAAAGATTTATAAGTTTAGTTAGAGCAAAAAATATAAGTCGGATTACGATAATCTTATGGCTTCCTAGTTCCAAATGTGCAAATGTTATGTCCATCTGAAGGCGAGTTCTGCTTTTGCTATATTTCCTGCGTAGTCATGTTCAATACGAATTTTATTACTTTATAATACATAACATGAGCCTTACATATTATTTTGTAATTGAACCCGAGTATGTGGCCTTTGTAAGCAACCACACATTATGCGGGTGCATGGTAAGTTCTGCAAAGTGCGGAAGTTTGGAGTCGATATCATAGCAATTGGAGCCAACGCCAACTTCAGGGCAGTCATGGTAAAATTAGACGCGAGTGCTAAACAGCACAGGAGCAAGCTCTATCTGTCGCTCGCTATATTCTACTCTATAGATAGCTGATTTTCTAGCGTGGCGATACTATAGTTTTTGGATAAATATTTCGAATTTCACGACTACTGTAAATAAATTTGTTTGTTTTGTTTTTATTTGTTAATGCGCCGCCGTTTTTAAAACAGTTAATTTAAACTAGGTAATGGCCGATGCACACCAAATGCGTGACGTGACGTGACGTGCGCACGCACTAGTTGTAATGTATGAAACTCTATAGAAGATGCCACACTGGATGCGTGACGTGTGCACGCAGCTGTTACGCGCACGCAGAGCTGCGTATGCCACACTGGATGCGTGACGTGTGCACGCAGCTGTCACGCGCACGCAGAGCTGCGTCTGACTGACAAACAGAGTCCGTACACGCGCGAGGCGGAACGGCAACGTCGCACACGCGCGTGCGCTGATGACGTATTATATGGCGCTCCTTGTTAGGTGCCACACCGGCTACGCACGCGCACGCAACGTTCGGTGCTGCTCGTGTGCACGCGCGTCCCGTTGTATTTATTTACAAAGCAAATAGTGTTTTCTTCGCAATGGAGACAATTTTGAAATAAAATCTAATAGAAATCGTAAGAAAATGTGAGTTTATCTACAGCACCAAACATAGAGTATAAAAATAAAAATTATAAATCATTGTTGTGGGAGAGAATCGGCTTAATGCTAGAAATAGACGGTTAATAAAATTATATTGTTTTTATTCATATAACTTAGTACAAAAATACGAAATTTTAATTATTAATGTATGTGATGTACCTATGTAACTTTTCGCCTAAGATTTCAATAAGGCGGCTTGTTCTGCGCGCGCGTCGAATGGCCTGCGTGACGTGTAGCGTGCGCTGCGTGACGTGTGCTGCACCACTCTTGCCGGTGTGACAGTGCTGGCACGCGCACGCACACGTCACGTCATGCGACACGTCACGTCACGCATTTGGGGTGCATCGGCCTAAAACAGTTCGCCCGAATGAGAACAAAAAAATAAGCATTAATCATCAACTGGATAAATTAGTTTTGAAATATTTGTATTTATAGGAATGAGTACAAATCTTCCGAGTCACTGGGGAATAGGCTTCGTGGTCCACCGGTAAAACCTGTTTTGAGATGACTCATCCTTGAAACTAGATTCTAGCTGAAAAAAGCTGTACTATTAGTCGGCCAATTGAATACTTGTTTGCTCTGGCTCACATAATCTAGGTAAATATACTAGGAGCTTTTCTTGTTAGTACAAGGTGGTCCATTTAGATGGGCCAGTATGGGTAACTCTGAAACTATATAAGACATAGAAAGATGTTCTAAGGAACCATGACATTGATTTTAGTGACAAGAAAAACTGCATTTATTGATTTAAAAAAATATACTCATTTTTAGTATGGGATTCGAACACGGTCGTATTGAAGAAAAAAACTAACATTATTTTTTATGTCTATATTGATTGTGTAGGTCATAAGCAGTAAAATTATTAAAATGCATTGTATTTAACATATTTATTTTTTCTTCAATTCGACCGGATTCGATTTATTCGATTGAACTGAGTATGAGTTCTTTTTTAAATCTATGAATGAAGTTTTTCTTGACGCCAAAATCGATATGTCGGCTTGTTCCCAGAGGTAGATGTTTCTATGTCTTATAAGTCTTAGAGTTACTCATCTAAATCCCATATAAATGCGCCACCCTGATAATATTTAATTTGAATTTTACAGGTAGAATGCGTATCCTGAGGAATAGTTATCTTGTAATAAAAGGGTCAATGTTCTCTCCAGCTCTACATAGACCTTGATGTCACCGTCGTCGCGTCGTCGTCGACAAAAACATCCAAATTCTTATTTAATTTCAGATTAATAATGCTGTTCTCTATCTAATATTTAGCTTAAAAAATGCAGGTTTTAGTAATGTTAGATTTGAGTTCCATTGAGTAGAAGTAATAACGGATCGTTCTTGGCAAGTTAAGAACCATAATTTATCGTAGCAAGTCGTTTTTCTGCTGTATCTAATATGAGTCGTTGAATATGAGAGCCTAGGCTGGCTGTTATGGGCGCTGATATAAATCAGAGCCGAGCGAGGGTCTTGACCCAGATGAGCAGTCAACGCCTCACTTATCATTGTCTAGAGGAGGCGAGGCTCGGAGGCTGTAGCCCGTTAGTCTGGACAGAGGCTTATTATGCAGTTTGTTAGTAATTTGAGAATAGTATCTACTTCAGCTTAACGTTTTGCTGCCAAAAAGAAATTTTATACTACCTTATTGCCGTTCTTTGCGCTTCTAAGCTTAAAGGCGCTATTTTAAAAAGTGGTTTAAGAAAACACCTAAATGAGCCACGTCGAAAATAGCAATACATTTTATTTATTCTCTTTTCATACGCGAAAACCTATTGCGTTAAAAAGCTGAACGACTGCATAAACGTAACGCGTGTAGTTTGGTGCAATCAGGTTAATGTATTCAAGTCGCTCTGACCCCTGACCTTCGTTGTTAGCACGCTATTACCGCCTCCTCTATGCCCATTTGGTCATCAAGTTTCGCAACTAAGTGGACATCCATAACCTGATCAAGGGCATTCGCGACAAATAAGCATAATATTGGGAAATTATTGGAATAACCAGTAGTGGCGTAACGATATGTTTTATTTAATGAAATTTTAGTCACTAAAATAAATTGATTGCTTTTTTGAAACAATCATCTGAAACATACATGCATGCATACGTGCGTGCATGTTGGATGCGGATATCACAGGACCGTGAAAAATGGCGCAGTAGAGAAAAGCCCTATGTATACCCAGCAGGGTGGTTGTGGGCTGAGAATGAAGATGATACTCGTATGAAACAAGACCGATTTAAAAATATGTGAGAAAGGTGTACTATTTACAGATATACATCTAGGCTCATAAACTATTTTATTTAGCAGTTATTTTAGAAAGATTTTGTACGTAAGAATTTACAATACTCTCATCCTCACTACAGTTTTGACTTTTACCATTATATCTTAATTCCAACAGCTAAGAAAAAAGAAGGGTCTGACAATGAAAATGTTTCTCGAGTATGAAGCGGTCAAAAGTGTGTTTGTAATTTATTTAGTTTCTGTAATCCTGTAGCCCATTATCATCACTGTTTGCAGGCGTAGGCGGCTGGGCATGGTCGGCCAGATGGGGCGGCGGCAAGGAAGCCCCGGCGAGCGGCGCCGCAGCCCTGACCGCGCTGAACCCGTCCACGGACCCGCTGGTGGCGGCCCAATACGCACCCGTCCGGGACGCCCCGCCCGCCCCCGACGACGAGATGCGCAACCTCATGGACAATAAAGAATGGTATGGCCCCCTTGCCACCTTGATTTAATGTTTTATATAAAAAAAACTTGCGACGTATTTTTTGCGTTGCACATTTTTGCGATATGAGTGCACACTTATAGACTCAACTAGACGGCCAGCTTTTGTTAGAATTTATCAACTGTAAGTAGTATTATGTAGAGATGCTTTCGATAAAATGTGTTAAGACTATTTATTGAACATACAAGACAAGACACTTTACGTTACGTCCCACGCTATTTTATATCCCATAAAGTCTACTCAATAACCCGTTCTTATCCCCAATAAGAGTGATAAGTGGAAATTATTACATTTCTCATTAAATAGTGTGTTTAAAATTTGAATTGATTGATGTCCAGCTCTTCTCCACAGATTCCGCCATTGTGTTAGTGAACTCACCCAAAAAAATGTAATGACGGATCTAAGTGATGTAATAACATCCTATGGAAATAAATTAATTTGACTTTGACTTTTGATAGATCTATCGGACATTTAAGTTGATGATTTATGATCATGATGGATAATAAATGCACTGGTAGAAGACTTTTATTGCTGGCTTATCCTTTCTTAAGCGTCGATAACTGCTAACACTAGTTTGACAGTGCCCAAGAAATAAATAATGTGACGACTTTGGTTTTATTACTCAATGGTTCGTTGAATTTTCCTGTACATCACTCACTGCCTATTGTCCTTATATTATTATTGACGCAGGTGTTAAAGTTCGCGGCTATTGTCTCGGCGTGTTTACTCACTATTTCCGAGTGACAAGTCTATGCGTTCATGACACCAAGCACACGATTCCTTAGCAGCTTGCACGTCACCACGTTACCTACTGTGACTTTAAAAGGACTCGCTAACTAAGTAAATCACATTCGTGATCTGGCGTTTAGGTCGACAAAACTTGTTTATTATAATTTAACCCACCATTTGCATAGGTGAGATAGCAGACGTCATAGGTACATTGTGTTCGATGAAACTAACCCGAAGGAAACAAATTAGAAATATGTTATGTAGTCAAAGTAAACAACAATTTCAAATAGAATATCTTATTATTATATTACATGCACGAGTTGTTTTCCGGATTGATTTGTAGTCTAAATCTTAAGAGATTCAGAGACAGTCAAGTAGCATGAACACAAGATTAAGTTGCTTGACCGTTTCTAAAGGAGTATATTCTGTGAATCCGTTATAAATAAAAGATAATTATGTTTTTTCTACATCATTGTATTTTGTTGGCAGCTTGAGCAGCGCGGAGGAGAGCGACAAAATGCTGGACGGCCGGCCCTCGGTAGCATAAGTTACAGAAGTAACCAGCCGCCGCCGCCCAGACTAGAACCCTAGAGCTTAGGCTAGTCCTAACGATGTCCCCCTATATATAGCGCTTGCGCTAAGTGGTATTACAGTATATTTTTGGTATTATAAAAGTTAGCTAACTTATACATAAGAAACAGAATTTATTTTTATCGCGTAAAAATGTTGTAAATTACGTATGTGACTTTAATACCACTTTGACGTATTTCGTGTCCATAAACTTAACAGTGTTGCATTTTGTGGTACAAAGTATACAATAGTGCGATTCGACCCACGTGAATGGTCTTAGTTTTACGCAAAATGTTTGCTTGTTGTGTGATAGTATGTTTTATCTATGAGGCACTTTCACGAACCCCAGAATTATGTTGTGAGTAATTTTGTATTGCGATTTTAACTAAAATAAACAATTATTTTATAAGCGTATCCTAATTTTAAGGTTTCGTACGAAAAATTATAAGCACAATCGTTGTAAATTACTTATGGATATAATTAAAAGAATCCACTAAGAAATCCTAGGTTTGAAATTACATAATATAATGTATTGTCACTATGTATGCATTGGTAAGATTTGTCTCATTAAAAGTAATTATTGAAAGACAAGTGGCCAAATTATCGTCCAGATTAGAATTAGAAATGAAATCTTACTTAATTAATACTTTATCGAATCTCATTTATTTATCAAAACATTCTTTGTACTGTTTACCTATAGCTATAATTACTTAATTAAGTTAAGTTGTCTTAAGTGTGATGTGTTGTGAGATTGGAGTTGCATGACTTCTGCATTAATAATACAAAATAACAAAGAAAAAGAGGAGTATAGTAACGACCCTTAAGTGTTAAAAGTTCAGTAGATTGTTGCACATCAGGAGAATCTCAGCTATATTTCTACTTATATAAATACAATCGAAAAAAAATAGTTCAATATGTATAAGCATTCTGGTTAAAAAAATATCAGTTATGTTTGATTAGATACAATGCATGGAGGTTTATATATCGCACACTATGTTTCAGTGAATCATATTACTATAGCATTTAATTTCATTGTTACTATTGTCCATTTACTTACTAAGCTCTCTGTGTGTTTTTAGATTTCAGTATTTTTTACATCACAAGAGTATTTATATTTGGTGCAAGAATATACATTACGATTTATATTGTAAATACTTAAATACCTAGTTTATAAGCTTGAAATGGCTATAAAAATCATGTTTAGAGGTAGCTGTGAACTCTCAAATTTTATTAATCCTATATAATTTAATGGTGCAATTTAGTTGATTTCCCATATTGATTTTGTTTACCTTTGTTTAGTACTTTAAAGTACTGTATGTTTTTATATTGCGATTTTATTTTTTCATGTACTTACGACTTTAAATAATATATATTATAAACTACACAATGTTTAACTTTTAAAATAAATTAAGTCTTATTCCTGATTTGGTGTTTCAGTTTTTGGGATCGAGAAATACAAACAGTAAATTTATATGTATAAAAGCAATATAATATTATAAAATAACAAGATTGTGGTACAGCTTATGACTTCACAAATAAAATGTTCCTTATACACAAAAGTAAACTTAAAACTAATCAGTCTCTGTTAGTCCGTCTCCACCAAGGAATTCCGGTCACTTCATCTTCAGGGCAAATGTTTGTTGGTCTGAAATATAAAAGCTCAACATGAATCAAATGGAAAGAAATAAGGTTATACTGATACATACTTCTTTAATATAATTTTAGCTACTGACCTGTACATTTGACTATGAGGTAATGTGGCTGCAAGCAAATGGCAAGCTGGGGCTGGAGTCGCCTGTGAAAGAAAATAAATGTTCAAGATTATTCTGATCAGTAGCAATACAATAAATAAATTATGCAAATAGTGATCAATCAAAAAATGTACAAAATTCAATACTCTGACATACTTGTATAGGCTGCATGGGTATGTGCATATTAGTACGTAGTTTCCTCTGTCTGATCTCACGACGGACGCAGCACTGCACACCAAGGAGAACACCGCACACACAAGATGACAGACATCCTGTAAATGCAAGCTTTATTGAAGCTCTGTTTATAACCTCAGATTCAACTTTATGCACATGTCGTGGCCATATTGTAGAATTGATCACATCATGAAATTTTCGATCATTTCAAATTTTCACTGTTCATTGGCCACATCATGATGTGCCTTGGCCAGATCAATGATAAGAAATCGTTACGATATGTTCAACTAAAACGCAGCTACTTCATGAAATGGTCAAGATTATTTGATCATATCGTAAAATTATTACATTTATTGCCAATAGAAGCGCTGGAAGCACTTTGTTCATGTACCAACATGGCGGCTGCGTTATTTCTCACAGTGAAAAAGTGAATTATTTGTTATTAAAATGAGGAAGAAAAAAAGAGTTATGATGAAAAAGTACTCTGAAAATGTCTGTCGGACTTAGAGAACAATAAGTACCAAACATAGTTTAGGTTCTTTTTAAATATTTCATGGACGCCCTATTTTCACGATATGGCCAATCGTGGACAACAAAATCGTGAAATGCACACAATTTAATGATCTGGTCAAATTTAGTTGGCCACATCATGAAATGCGACCATTTCATGAAATGATCGAAAATTTCATGATGTGGTCAATTCTACGATATGGCCACGACACATACATTATAACCTGAATTACATACCTATGTAAACTAATACACCAAGGTCACCATTGCGGTTTGTGCGTCGTAACACAATTCCTGCTATGCATAGAGAGATCCCAGTTAGTATTCCTACTACAAATATTACCTAAAAAAAGAAACACAAATATTCATAATATAAAAAAGTCTATATTAATTAACTACAAAATATGGGTTGAATGAAAATCACAATTGTTAGGGATTGTATGATATTATAAATAAAACAGATTAAAATTACCTGTAAAATATAATAGCAGACATATTCAAATCCAGGGCAATGTCCTCCACAGGCTCCTATGATTGGCACTTCGGGACTTATAGATGGCATAGGTGGGATCGGAGAGCGACTCAACGTCTGTCGCGATTCTACGTCACATATCGGAAGTGAAAAAGCACTAGTACACTGAGGAAATGTGTATGTGTCAGGGTTCACATGCATGGGAAGCTTGTCACTTTTCTTGTAGCTTCGCCATGTGCTCGCGCCACCGTATGGTGCTTGGTATACCGGCGATGGAGGCCCATATTCTCTCGTATTATTAAAGTAATGTGGTACCTGAAACAAGATTTATCACGGTAAAATACAGCAATAATAGATGCTTATGTTATGTTGCGTCAAGCATTTGCACTTACATTGTAAGCGGTATCGGAAGTAGAACTATCCGTGCCAGCCACTTGGTACACAGGTGTGTTTATGTCCTCCGCCCATGGATACTTCGCCCTTTGTTGTGTAGCTGATGCAAATTGTTGTTCACTTCGTGGCACTACTGTAGTTTGGTAAGGATGTACGCTACGTGGTGATAACTGTTGCTTGAACATTTTGTAGGGCTAATGTTACCTAAAAATCGTTATATTCATTTATAAACATCGAAATCAATATAAATGCACCAAGTGAATGAACAAAAACACCCTTTACTTACCTCATTTTTCCTGTTACAATTGCATTTTATTATAAATTATTATTATGAACAATATACATGTATTTTTATGCTCTTTTAAAATTAAATATATTACAAGCTGATTGGAAATAGGTAGCACAAAACTCTATTGAAGAACAACTATAAAGGAGGAGGACGACGACGCCATTTTAAAATACTTTTTGACAGGCACACAATAAACAACAGTGTCGTTCTTCGCGTGCTCTAAAAACCGATTTTTTTTTGTACCGGATGCCGTCCGTATTGGTCCAAGTAGAAGGTAATCAAAATAAAAAAATATGTGTGTCTATGACAATAGGGATTTTCCACTGAGGTCAGTGGTCTGAAATCATCCCCTTTCTTTCATTGGTCATAAAAACGAAAAAGATAGCTGGATTTAGAATTAGATCATGACTTCCCGAATCGGGGCCATTATTTTTGTTTTTAAAGAGCTGTCAGAAAATCCCTCAAGCAATTTTTTTTTTATTATAATGTTTAACGGCTCTGGGTTCGGAGCCTTTTTGAGCCAGTAGTAATGTCTATCCTCTCCTGATGTTGCCAATTAAGCATTATTTGTGCAAAATTTAGCAGATTTTCTATCTGTTTAGCATATTATTTTGTCGTTTAGCATATTGCATATTTTTTTAGCATATTAACATGAAACGATAAACTAGTGGCTCTGTGAGCTGTACACCTCGCGAGTATATTTTTGAATGAACCAACCAAATGAATTTAGTAAGGACTAAGCTTCGATTCATTTGGCGGTGAAAACCTTAAATGCCAGATTTTGCCTGAAGAGTACAGGAAACTGCTGTTATTCTTATATAGTCTCAAAAGAGGTACTGCTCTGTTGAACCACTCTTTCCATGGGTGTCGTACAAGGCGACTTACCGTGCGTGGGGTTACAACTATACAGGGTTACCTCGGAGACAGTGTGCATATTTTTACCATGCTATCAGTATCGTTAATAGAATACATTTCACGAAAAAGAACAAATGGTTTTTTTTTGCGAACTATTAGTTTATCTCCCGCAAAAAACAAATATCATGGTCACTTCACTCTACGCACGGGCTGTGCCATGGTGGGATGGGAGTGTAAGGGGGTGAGGGCGCAGCGCGCGGGCGTACGCTCTTATCTACGTAAGTTACGACCACGTACGTCGTAGAGAGACCATGATACTGGTTTTGGTGTGAATATTTTCATACGATGTTTTTTTTTTATATTTTCGTTCGAAACACGTTAAAACGGAAAAACACGTGTCTTTTAATTTTTTAAAACCTTTCAGTACGTAAAATTTGCGCACTGTCTCTGAAGTAACCCTGTATAGTTCGCGCGCGATATGGCTGCTACTTTGATAATGAGACTTTCATGCCCTCGAATACTGGGTGTCCAAAAAGGGTGTTGGCAGTTTATATACGAAAATCATAAATGAAAAATATATCATTTCATAATTTTATTACTATTTGCAAAAAGTACATACAATGGAAAGTTTACGACGAAAAAATTATGTTGTCCAAATGACGTCCATTACGATTTTGACACTCTTCAAGTCGTGGCCGTAATTTGCCTAAGACACGTTCACATAAAACGTTAGTGATTTTTGTTATTTCAATTGTAATATTGTTTTTCAATTGGCTAAGAGTTGACGGCTTATTTATGTAAACCTTACTCTTTAGGTAACCCCATAAAAAATAATCAAGTGGACTTAAGTCCGGGCTCCTGGGGGGCCATTTAAGGTTCCCGTTTATTGAGATAACTCTTTCTGGGAATAACTCATTCAATGCTTCAATAGACCTTCTACTCGTGTGACATTTGGCACCGTCCTGCTGAAAAAATGTTGCCGAATTGTAACCTCTAAATTCCTGTAAAGATGGTGCCAAAAAACTTTCAATCATGTTACAATATCTGTCCGCGTTAACTGTAAGTGCATGTCCCCTACCGTCCTCAAAGAAATAGGTGCCGATTATGCCCTTACACCTTAGGGCTGTATGTGGACGCATATGCTTATAACGAGGATTTTTATCACACCAATAGCGACAGTTTTGTTTATTGACATGGCCATTTAAGTGGAAATTTGCTTCATCGTTAACAAGACATTGTTGAAGTTGGTAAAACGCGCAAACATCTCGTGAACTTCTTGAATAACTGCAGGTAGCCTTATTTCCCTCGGACGTCCGCAATCAAAGTTTTTTAAAGTTGACCCTGTAGCCTCAAATGTCTTAATCCATTTTCTACTGATATTCGCACTGGGAGATAAAGAAATGTCCCGTATATTGAATTGCGCGCGATATAAGCGGCGAGCTGTTATTATCGAATTATTGTTTTGATAATAAACTCGTACACAAAATACACGCTGAGCTCCGGTATACGAATCCATTGCAACTAAATTTCCAATAAATTCTACGTATGACATTATATATTTTTTTGTTATCTACCCTCATTAAGACGATTTATTGATATTTAAAAGTGCAAATACCCTTTTTGGACACCTTGTACATTCAAATCGCGCCCGGAAACTGTTGATATTGACTGTTTATTTCAAAACTTGAAGTAATCTTACGTTTGCCAATCTTTATATTTTATAGTCATTTTATTTTATTTTTTTAATTATATTTGATTTGCCTTTAAGACATCCAAAATAAATATTACAAACTAGCCTAAAGACTAATGAGTAATTAAATTTTAACTTAAATTGCTAAGAATGTGTCCATCAACACTTTTCTTATTGTCTCTATTAAGGGGAAGACACTTTGTTCGTGTTCTTTACGGGAAGCACTGACTGCACTACATTACACTAATGTTTACTAAACTAACTCAAAGGGTTTTGTCCTTTTCAGTCTTCTTACTATGTCCGTGGTGTCGAGGAGCTGGATAGCCTCAACGTTCACATGATAATGAAGTCTTTGTTCGTGAGCTTTTGCATATTTTTAATAACACTTCTCGATTAAGGTCGTCATTTCTTATGTACCAAAGAGCATTTACGATACCCCTTAGTACTTTATTTTGAAATCTTTGTTTCATCTGAACGTTGCTTTGTTTGGTACAAGCCCATAGCTGAATACCGTAAGTCCACACAGGCATGAGGATTTGTTTGTATAGAAGAACTTTATTGTGTACTGATAGTGAAGAATACTTTCCAATTACCCAGTACATATTTCTATAGCGTAACTCCAGCTCATCACGTTTATTTTTTACATGAGCCAGCGAAGTTTTGCATCTAATGTCATGCCAAGATATTAGGCTGTATTTTTTAAATATAATTTTAAATTAATTTGGCACATTATTTAAGCATTTTTTTAATCTAGCAAATTTTTGGGAAACCTTCATGACCGCCCCTGGTTTTGTACGCCACGTTTTTGATGTACATGGTTTACAACGAATACGCATTCATTCAAATATGAGGATGCCTAAAAAGTTGCATCCAAAAACAGGTCTGTACAAAAAGTGCTTGTGTAGTATACGCCGCGTTTTTCTAAGCCAATGATTACATGTCAAAATAATGGCTCGACTTTAGAAAACTGTATTTTTTCGCTGTTTTTTACTGGACAGCACCCGAAGGGAGGGTTTGGGGGGCGCAGCCCCCCGCTATAAAAAGTAATCCACCCAGAAAGAATACACTTCGGTTAGGTTAGGTTAGACTGTTGTCAACAATAGGCGGAGGGAGACGAGCGAGCGCAGCGAGCGTATCGCGGCAGCGGCCGGCGACCGCAGGAGATTACTTTTCAAAAAGGCTAATGGTTGGAAAATTCGAGTGCGCAAAACGTGGACGGAAAAAAAATGGTTACAGAAAACGGGTCGATCATAATCTGCTCGCACAGTTTTTCCCGTCCAAGGCAAGCATGTAGTACACAAAAAACGGTCTGTACAAAACGGAAACAAGCATGAACCCCACTCAAATTTTTAGCATTTTTTAAATATCTCTTTAGCATATTTCGTGTTAGCCTAGTTGGCAGCATTCCTCTTTCGGGGACCCAATTTTTTTAACTGTGCGCTTCGAGCTGTCAAAGTCGTCAGGTTGGCGGTATTGAAATCACCCGCCCGCATATTTCCTCACCTCTCCGCCGACGCCTATAAATAAATACCGTCAGCAGCACCAACAATGGTGTCAATCTATGCAGCGAAACTTAAAATTAATTTTTATGAGAATTTAGAGTAACAGAGGATCGAGTGGTGTTGTTTGGACAACGGATGTAAGTCGAATAAAGAATAGAATCCGACAGATATGTTATAAAAGTAACATAGCAACCGAACTCTTAATAATATAGCAGTTACGCATGCGCCCTCCAACACACCCCCTCAAACAACCACTCTTACGCAGAGTCACATATACCAAACACATACACACTTATACACTCACATTAACATTAATTAGACAACTGCTCCATACCTATTCCATCAACACATTTCTTAAACTTTACATGCCCTAATGGTTTTGTAAGAAAATCAGCAAGATTATCTTCCGTAGGAACATACTCTAAACTAACTAGTGAATCGGCAAGGCAGTCTCTGACAAAATGCCAGCGTATGTCTATGTGCTTCGTCCTTTTATGTGCCACTGGGTTTTTGGCTAATTTCATGGCACTTTGGTTGTCTACCAAGATGTTAATAGACACAGCGTTGTAAGGCCGTCCATACACAAAGGCAAACAGTCTCTTTAAATGAACTGCCTCTTTGCAAGCCTCAGAAAGAGCTATATATTCAGCCTCCGTTGACGAGAGTGCAACACAGGATTGTTTGCGACACTCCCAGGAAACTAAACTGCCAATTTTGAATAAATGTCCCGAAAAAGATTTACGATCTGCTACATTGCCACCCCAATCGGCGTCTACATAGCCGCGTGGCGAGCACTCGACAGTTTTTCTAAAAACTAGGGAGAGATCAAGAGTGCCCTTGATGTACCGCAGAACGCGTTTAGCCGCATTGTAATGCTGAGTTTGACAACAAGAACTATATTGAGCTAAAAAACTTACTACGGCAGATATATCTGGTCTAGTGTTGCAGGCCAGTTAGTTCAAACCTCCAACCAATGATTGGTACTTTAGGCGGTCCTGAGGAGACAGCATATCACCACAGAGTAACAGAGGATCGAGTGGTGTTGTTTGGACAACGGATGTAAGTCGAGTAAAGAATAGAATCCGACAGATATGTTATAAAAGTAACATAGCAACCGAACTCTTAATATAGCAGTTACGCATGCGCCCTCCAACAATTTTATACCAGTCTTGTCACTTTCTGACCCACGACCATGAAAAAGGACGGGAGATTGTTGGCACTATTAAACGTCAAATTTTATGTCACAAACGTCAATTTTATTTTGCAAATGTCAATTTTAAGCAGGACCCTAAAACAAGCCGTTTAAAATTACACGGCACACGTCAAAACTTGACATTTGCGCTATAAAATTTGGTGTTTACGATGGTTGACAATCTCCTGTCCTTTTTCTCTTCTCTCCTTTCACATCTTCTGTCCTTTCACTCACTCATTCGTGTTCTGCTTCTTGCATGTGCCCTGCGTTTTCTTGAGTTTCTCATCTCTTTTCGTTAACATTTTTGTTAAGTTTGTTACTGTTGTTCTAAAACGCTAATGTAAACGCTAGTTTTTAATAAAACAATGAAGTCATAAAGTCGCGTCGTGTAATAAAAGAAATATACAAAAAAAAATATGTTAAAAAAAACTGTTGTTGCTGATGCTACCTACCAAGTCCAACAACATGCAAATATTTTGACGTTGACAGGCGCACAGTTAAAAAAATTGGGTTTTATATATGTATATTAAATAATACTCTTTGGTATATGTCTATATTCCCTGCTTTGCTGCTGTCGGTTTTGGGTTTGGCTGCGCCTGGGATTTTAAAAGTTTATAGTCAATTAACACAGACAGATTTGAAAGGGCTATATCAAACATAATGCTCTGAAAAAGCGATTAATTCACAAGCAGTGCTTCAAGGAAATTCCACAATGTAAGTTACAATATTCGAAGCCCGCCCGCTAATTCTTTACAAGCTGCTTCTTTCAATGGACATGAATTCGATATAAAATAAGCCAAAGATGACCTGCAACGGAGTCACGATAACGGACATCATGATAAACGGTTTAGAAAACGGCGAGAAGGGGAACCTATCTGTCAACTGCTTTTGCAGAGATTACGTTCGAGGTTTATGCACCCGCGAAAATTGCAGATATTTACACGAAGTACCACCAAAGTCAATATTGAAGGAACTTTTCCGATTCTGCCATGACTACCAAAACAAAGGCTGCTTCAGAGCCAACTGCAAGTTTTTACACATTACTACAGAAGAAGAAGAGCAGTTCTACGCCACTGGAACATTCCCTCGTGATACGCGCCCTCCGCTGGTTTGTCAAGCTTATCTGTATGGTGGATGTCATAACAAAGAATGCAAGTTACTGCACCCTCCTGAAGGGCTTGGCAATGAATTAGTTCCTGCGATGAGCATACCGCCGCCACCGTACAACCGGCCTCCGCCGCCCGTCAGGAATGACGACTCTCCTCCTGAAGCCAAGTTAAGAAGGTTTACATATGAAGACAACATTGACAAACAAGTTTTACAGCAATCTAACATATGCCCCAACTGTGAATCTCTAGACCACAAAGTAAAGCTACTGCATGACAATATTAGTGTATTACTGAAAAAAATTGCAGATTTATCAGAGAAAAATCTGCAGTTAACCTCTATGAATGAGTTTCTGTTGGAGCAAACTGCTTCAATTAGAAGTGATCAGCCTTGTGTGATAACCTCTCGACACTGTACCTCTGCCCCGGTGTCCCTGGCTACAGTTAGTGTAACTCCAGTGGTAAGCCTCGCAGGCGCCCTGCCAGCACTTGTTCCTACAGCAGGAACACCTAATCTAGCTTTAGCACCAGCTGCTTCCAGAGCACAACTCCTAACTCCTGCACCTCAGATATTGACGGTGAGTACTACTCAGCAGTTGGTAGGAAATTCTGGAGCACTGATAGTTACCAGTGCAGGAGCTCAACAGTTGATGCAAGTGAGTGACTCTGGAACGCTTATGGGAGGAGGTCAAACTGTGGTAGCGGTGACACCAGCCCAGCTTACTCTAGCACAGCCTGCTCAACAACTGATGAGCAATGGACCTCAATCAGCTGTGCAGCAGTTAGTGCAACAATCAGCATTGCAATCTCACATTGCACCACAGAATCAAGCTCCTCAATATGCCGTGGCTCAACAGTCAGTTCAACATCTGGCTGCTCAGCAAACTGCCCAGCATCTTGCCCAGCAGTCAGCGCAACATCTTGCCGCCCAGCAGTCGGCGCAGCAGCACCTGGCCGCCCAGCAGTCTGCTCAGCACTTAGCTGCTCAACAGTCTGCCCAACATTTGGCTGCTCAGCAGTCGGCGCAACATCTAGCGGCACAACAATCTGCACAGCAACAACTTGCTGCCGCACAACAGTCCGCACAGCACTTAGCGGTGGCAGCTCAGCAGTCAGCCCAACAGCTAGCAGCTGCTGCCCAACAGTCTGCTCAGCAAATGGTGGCTCAGCATCAACAATCTGCCCAACAACTGGCAGCTCAGCAATCAGCCCAACAGCAAATGGTACCATCTGCACAGCAGCTGGTGCACCAGACCTCCACTCAGCAGATTACCATCTCTAGTACTAGTCAACCAATGGCTATGCCTAATTCACAGGCACAGCCCATTACATTCCCTATGATATCACAGAGTATACTTCCCCATTGAGGTTTTAAAAAGTATATTGCAATGCTTAAATTCTGATGTATACAAAATGTAGTGTGTTAAATATTAAATTAGCTAGATTTTTATCTTTAGGTAGTTCTCCTTATATATGTGATTTTCGTGGTTGTTCACTACACTAACATTATCACAATTTGCAGGTTCAGTTCTCCTTATATCTTGTTTTCAATAAATATGTATTTCACTATAGAGTATCAATATGCTGTGGCCTTCTCATGAAATGCTCAATAATTGAAATGTTCGCATATCATGATGTGAGCAACAAATTTTGACCAGATCATTAAATCATGAACTTTGTCATATGTTAGGAACTTATTGTTCTCTAAGCTGACAGACATTTTCAGAGTACCTTTTCATCGTAAACTCTCCTTATTTAATCATTAATTATTCAGTTTTTCACTGTGTGACAACATTGTTGTCAGCGGCTGCCATGTTCACACATGTAGAAACTTCCAGCGCCTCTATCGGCAATTAATGTAACCATTTTACGATTTGATCAAATAATCTTAACCATTTCATGAAGTAGCTGCGTTTTTAGTTGAACATATTATTATGGACAAACAATTTCTTATCATTGATCTGGCCAAGGCACATCATGATGTGGCCAATTGACAGTGAAAAATTTCATGAAATGCGACCACTTCATGAAATTCTCAAGCATTCTACGACATGGCAACGACAAATACATAGCAAACATAAAACTATACATAAAAAGCGGTGTCAAATTTCGTCGACCTTTCACAGGGCTTGGTGGCATAATTGGTAATGCGCCTGTTTCTGGCCCGGATAGCCAAGGAGATGCAGGTTCGAGTCCTGTCCAAGATCGACAAAAGTTTTTCATTTTTAACTGACTTCAAAAACCGGTTCCCAATTCGGCTATTATACAGGGTGTCCCAAAAAATAGTGTCAAGCGGACTTCCGCTATAGATATGAGTCCTGAGATAGAACACCTCTTGAAGCATCCGAAACACCCCCATGTATGTCCCGCGATGTTTTGTAGTTTTCGAGTTATAAATTTTTTACTGAAATTTTGATAATTATCGGCCCGAACAACAAATCTCTAAAAAAAGTATAAATAAGTCTTTTTCGAGATATTTTTTTCGCAACTCAATTTTCGTGAATTTTTTTAGTTTTTTTTCTGTTATGCTTAAAATATTTGTCTTCGTAACTGTGATAGAAGTTTTAAAAATGATGGTCCAAAGTAGAAAGATTATAGCCAGTGAATTTTGTTTCGCGAGAACAGATCGCGCAAAAGTAATGAAACTTGAATTACAGAAAAAAAAGACCTTTAAATGTTATTCTTAGCGTTCCTGCAATAAATTTTGGTTAGTTAACAAACTAATTAACGTTAGGAATGATAAAATGCCCAAAAAAACTTCGTAATCTAATGGCTAATTTTAAGATTTTTCCATCTCACTGGCTTTGAAGTCCGATTTTAGTAAGTACTACTTTTTTTAAATGATTATGAAAGCTGAGAGTCCGGCAAATTTTCTAGACATACCTACTTAGAAACCATGAAGCCACCTACTAAGATTTTAAATTTAAAGTTGAAATGTTAAGACTCAATTCACTGACCGCAATCTTTCTAGTTTGGACAATCATTTTTAAAACTTCTATCACAGTTACGAAGACATTTTTTTTTATATTTTGAGCATAAATTGAGTTGCGAAAAAAATATCTCGAAAAAGTCATATACATTTTTTTTTTAATTTTTTAAGTTGTTCAGGTCGACAATTCTCAAAATTTCAGTAAAAAATTCGTAACTCGAACACTACAAAACATCGCGGAACATACATGGGGGTGTTTCGGATGTTCCAAGGTGTGTTCTATCTCAGGACTTCCGCTTGACACTATTTTTATTTCATTAAAGTTCATTGTAGTTACATCTTAATAATATAAGTAAACCGAACTAGGATGGTAATGTTATGTTAATAATGTAATTATATGCTTTTATATTTATGTGTAGTGGTCTAGGCTAGACATTTTAAGTAAAGGAGGTGTTTTTTGTGAAATGAGATAGGAAATACTGTATTTTTCTGATATGAAATCTTATATATTGTTTTTTTGCTGTGCTTAAGTAAAGTTTAAGGATAATAATTTACTATGGCTATAAAATATTGTTATATATAATAGGAGCTTTGCTACTCAAAGCTGTAATAATAAATTAGGTAATTTATTTTATTAATAAAAAAGAATGTTCAAGATACAGTACTTATTTACTTGTTATTTCGGAGAATCGGTAGGTTTGGTAGTGGTATCATCAGCCATTACTTCAGTTTTCCTGTGGTAACATTCATTTTTCTTGTACTTTAGCATTTTCCCTTGAACACCCAGTATAAAGTCACCAGTTTTTTCAAAGGCGATAGCTGTTACTTTACCTGGGACATCCTCTACTTCTTTCAAGCTCATTTCGTTTTCATGGAGGTACATTAGATTTTCACTAGCAACAAAGACCCTTTCTTTATGGAATGCTATTTGAGCTATCCCGTCGTAAGATACGTTGCCTAAGCAAACGGGGCTTGAGAGGCTATTTTTCAAAACGAACAACTTTTCCTCTTTGATATAATAAAAATTATTTTTGTCGTCGATAGCCAATTCATTTAGTGCTTCCAAAGTGTGGAATCTTATTTTTTTATTCCCATCAAGTAAATATAACTCCTCAATGCCGTTGCTACTCTCTGTGATGTATTTGTTACCGTCTTTATCTACAAAGATCATGCTTAACCTCAAATTACTCTCGGAAGCTGGGGTCGCAGTATGGGTTTCGTAGTTGTAGACGAATATTCCTTCACCAGTTCCAAAGTATACCTTGTTATCTTTTTTGTCTAGTGCTATAGAGTAGCCGGTTCTATCCGGTAGACCTGCGAAAGAACAGTTATCATCATTCTCAGCCTCAGCCCACATCCACCCACTGTTGGGTATATTATTCTGTGGTATAAGCCTCTTCTCTACTGCGCCATTTCTTATGGTGCTTTGCTATCATCTTATAAAAATATCACAAAGTTTGTCATGTAACGCAAAATCCTCTCGCGTGGTAGATCAGCCTATGAAACTGAACAACATGGCAGTTCCACAAAAAAACATCATAATAACCGATGTATGAAAGTTAAAAAAAAATTGCAAGTTTTGAAAAGTTGTCCAGTATTATCGTCTGACCACTTACCACCTGAGAGGTTTGGCGTTGTTTTGCTAACACGTGTACTGGAAGTCTTTTTTTCCAGCATTTTGCATACTTCCCCCCCGAGGGGCTCGAGACCACAGAACAGTTTTATTCTGTATAATTACAATAACGAATTTATGTATGAACCACATTGCATCCTTCCATACGCCGAATAATTCGCACAAAAGGCGACCCTAGCCGTTATCCCACTGACTTAATTCAAATAAATAAACAAGGTTATGTAGTTTATACTCAAGTCCGCGCCCACTATATTACCACACTGGTATAAATAGTGATTAGGTCCGACAAAAAAAAAAAAAAAAGTAGTTAATACTCTACCTTTAATTTTCTCAGCTTTGTCGCTGTTCGATTTTAACATTTTGATATCGAAATAGAATCCTTTGTCATTTCTTCCTGACTCTACGTAGAATAGGTTTCCGAGGACATCATAGTGTGCGTCGGTCGGGTAAGTGTCGCCGGCGCCGGTGTGGTAAACGTCGCTTACATTGTAGTGGTCGTCGTTGATCTT
This sequence comes from Carpatolechia fugitivella, assembly GCA_951230895.1. Classification (NCBI taxonomy): domain Eukaryota; kingdom Metazoa; phylum Arthropoda; class Insecta; order Lepidoptera; family Gelechiidae; genus Carpatolechia; species Carpatolechia fugitivella. Next base: position 10,922,569 of record OX579657.1, read on the forward strand.
CAAGTCTGCATTACAACCCTCCCGAGGCAGGTCGAACGCGAGACCAATGTGCACCACCAAAACCAATATCAGAAACTTCATATTTCAAAACCTAGATCCAAGTATCAAGACAGCACACCAACAAATGCCTTCGGAAGGTCTGAATGGCTGTTTTTATTCCAACATGTTAGTATCAGAAGGTGCTGATGGCCTAATAATGCTCGTTATGTATTGTATATAAGACACCGAAAGGTCATGCGATGAGAGTACTAAAGAATAGATAAAAAGTTCATTTGCACTGGATTTATTGTTTCATAAAAATATTGTAAACATAAATGCAATTATAAATTAACAGTCCTATAAATAACTACTAATGCACTAGATTTTAGTTAATTAGCAATAGCTGCATCATTATAATTTTATTGTAATGATATTCGAGTCGATTTCATATGAAAATAAAATTAAAATTGATCGATTTATTATTTGTATACCTATCTATATATAGGTACATTTATACGCCCTCGCAGGGAATGTAAAGATAGATGGAAGGGCAAAAATAATATGCGTGCTTGCAAATACTACAGTACAATAAGTTTTGTATAAAAAAGTTTGCTGCATCTACCATACACTTCGCAATCTGGCATCGCCCAGCGCCGTAGCTGCCGTAGGCAAAGTACAGTCAGCTGAGAATTAGCTGACCCCGTCCCGCTTGAAACCGATGAAGTTTTCTTGGGTAATATTTTTTGCTTTATCATTAAATTTCGTATAATTGTGCAGGTTAATAAACTGTACAAGTATATAAAATGGTATGTAAAAATATAAATAATCACCTGAGAAAATCTCATCGGTTTCGAGCGGAGAGGGGGGGGGGGGGGTCAGCTAATTCGTCAGCTGACTGTACTAGGCTCAGAAAATATGAGCTTTTATCATTAATACAAGAAGAAGTCCCTACAAATCTAAACACTTTCATATTGCAATGAAAAACACTGCACTAAGTCAAGATTCCTCGGAGTTCGAGCGTGGACTGTAGGTACTTAAATTACACATACAAATATAAAACATGATTAAAATAATAATAATATCCTATCACTTATTCTGCACTATGTATTATTGAAATAAAAATAGGAAATGAGTAATTCAATGACACAAATTGGGGTTTTTCTTATATCACTACAGTCTGTTACTTTGTACATTTTATTATGTATTACAGAAGCCTAGCCAGCACATACGCTTGAACACTTTGACCTTGGTAAGCCTTTATTCTATAACGCAGTAGAAGCGTTATTCGTAATGTGAGTGTCCAACTACATGTGCTGGCTATTGTACCCTTGTGACGGGTAGTCTCTCGGACCCACAAAACAAAGTAAATTGAGTGCGCAAAAAATAATTTGTTTGTCTATTTGTAATCTACTGGAAGTTATTTGTAGCTCAGGAGATCATTGAGATCTCATCTCTGAGCGAGGCTTCGATCACAGAATGGAAGGTACAGATCAACTTATCTGTGACGCGGCGCTAGTAGTCATACAAAATTGTATTTCAACCAATCACGACAGTTATGAAAGTTGACATTTCCATACTAAACGCCGTATATCCAATTTTGGCCATTTCAGATAATCTGTAATAGGGAATTTGACTTTTCCTTTTAGCATATTTTATGAATATAAAAATATAGATCAGTAGCAGAAGATTCGCAAAGAAAAAAAACTGAATCGGTGGAAAACGAATTTACAGTGATTTCTTAGTTTCAATGTATTTCTCTTTATTAAACAGTTTTTTGATTGTATGGCGCTACTTGCTTGTGACGTCATTAGCCAGTATTTGCCTCTCTGTCTAATCTTGAATGTATACCTTTATAACTCGATCAATTTTAAAGATAGAGCAAATATCAGTTTACTGTTTGATAGCAGGGACTAACTAGTTTGGATTTATTAAATAAAATAAAAAGTAGTCAAATACCCTATTCGGTACGCGCTTTCGAAAGCACTGTAATCGATTACAGCGTGTCTTTGAACACAAGGATGTGCATACGCACAGTGGCACTGCACTGCTTAATAGTGTTGGTCGGGGAGATCAGGGTCGCCGCAGTGCGCGAGTTGGTGCGGGGGCGGCGACGGCGAGGGCGGGGCGGCGGGGGGCGCGCGCCTCCCCGCCTGCAGGTACGACGGGAGGCGGCCCTGCCTCTCGCCCTTTATCTTGTGGATCTTCCACCGGTGACCTTGTAGGATTTTCCTATAATACAATACCATTCTTGTTGTAATATATCTAATATTTTTTAAATTATTTTAAAATATATTTTTAAAGTGGTAACATGCTGGGCAAAGACCTCTGTCCTTCCTCCGATCTCAATCGAGAGTTACTTTGTTGGTCCAAATTGCTTGACCATCGATTTTTAGGTCTCCCTCTTTCTCATCAACTGAGTGAGGGCACCTATTCAGTGGTGGCTCTGACCCATTTATCTTTTTACCTCCTGCACGCATTTCCCATTTCCAATTTTATATAATACTTAGGGCATACTGAAAGTTTCTGGATTCAATAAGACTAGATATAAGACTTAGTTACGACACATTTATTGTTTTTCAAAGTATATTGGGTGTTGGACGTAAACCTCGTGATAATTGTATTCCCAGAGATGTTAATCTTAATGCGTTAAACGTTCATTTCTCTTCTACTTCCTCTCTTGATATTACTACAAAGTCTAAAACACTAAATGCTCTTTCATCACAGACACTACCCAATTATCCTTTGTTTTCTTTTAGTCAATTTTCCGATTGTGACGTCAAGAAGAGCATACTGGCCATCTCCTCGAATGCCGTCGGAAGTGATTGCGTCAGTCGTAATATGATCATTCCTATCCTAGACATTGTCACTCCTGTCATTACCAGTATTCTTAATCATTCAATTTCCTCTGGCGTCTTTCCTTCATCTTGGAAAGAAGCACAGATTATTCCTCTTCCAAAGAAGGCAAAGCCTTCCTCTTTCTCTGATTATCGGCCTATATCCATTCTCCCTTTCCTTTCTAAGGTCCTGGAACGTCTGGTTCATCGTCAGTTGAATCAGTATCTTGTTTCACGTGACCTTCTCAACCCATTTCAATCTGGCTTCCGCTCCGGTCATAGTACGACTACTGCTCTAATCAAGATCTCTGATGACATTCGATGGGGTATGGACAGTCAGCGGCTTACAGTGTTAGCTTTGCTAGATTTTAGTAATGCTTTTAACACTGTAGACTTTGACATCTTACTGGGGCTGCTGCGCTCACTTAACATATCTCCAACGGCTATTGACTGGTTTCACAGTTACCTGTATGGTCGCAGGCAGCGCATCAAGGTTGAAGACTGCTTCTCCTCTTGGTGTGATACCACTGCAGGCGTGCCGTAGGGTGGCGTTCTGTCCCCTTTGCTTTTTACTATCTTTATTAACCGTATCACTCATTCTCTATCCTCTTCTTACCACCTGTATGCTGACGACCTCCAAATCTACTCTCAAGCGTCGCTAAGTGAGCTTCACGAAGCGGTGCGCACAGTTAACGCCGACCTTTCTCGCATTTCTGACTGGAGTCACTCTTATGGTCTTATGGTCAATCCTAAGAAAACTCAGGTTATTATTGTGGGTAGTCCTGGATACATATCCAGAATTGATTTCGATCAATTGCCTCCTGTTATATTTGATGGAGTCCATATACCCTATAGTGAAAAGGTCAAAAACCTTGGTATTATATTTGATAAGACTTTCACTTGGAAGCCGCAAGTTGCTGAGGTAAGTAGGAAGATGTTTGGTGCGTATTACTCTCTGAACCAGCTGCGAAATCTCTTACCGACCAGTACGAAAATTTCCCTTGCACAATCACTCCTTCTACCTATTCTTGATTATGCTGATTCGTCCTATCCCGACCTTACAGAAGAGATGCTCAACAAACTCGAGCGCCTTCAAAATCTATGTATTAGATTCATTTTCGGTCTACGTAAGTACGACCATGTCTCTTCATTCCGAATTCGGTTGAAATGGCTCCCGATCCGACACCGAAGGAATTATCATATTCTCTCTTTGCTTTATTCTATTCTTTTTAATTCTTCTACTCCGTCATATCTTAAAGAACGTTTTGAATTTCAATCCACTACTCTCAATCGCACACTCCGTCCCTCTCGTCATCTTTCACTTACTTTGCCCTCTCATTCTTCTAAGTTCTATGCTTTCTCTTATACTGTACAAGCTATAAAGCTCTGGAACTCTCTTCCTGCACCTTTAAGACAAGCTCCGTCACTTGATTCTTTTAAGGTGCGCCTGAAAGCCCATCTCCTTTCCCTCCCTGTTTAACAATTCCTCTAAGCTTTGATTGTCTGTCAGCATGTTCCTGTTTTCTTACTTAAGTAGTTATTTATCTTTGTATATAAGTATATATCATTGTATACATATTTATATAGTATGTTATGTAGTTGTATTATTTATTTATGTAGCTATTTTGACATATTATGTATGTAGGTATATATGTATGCCCTAAGTATAAGTAGTTTGTTTATGTAACTTTGATTATTAGTATTAAATAGCTTATCCTATTCTGTTTTTCTTGTGTGCACCGTCCCACAGTTCCAATGAAGTTTTCTTGTACCCTAAGGTTGCCTGGAAGAAATTGCTACCTTAGCAATAAGGCCGCCTATCTGTACTCCCTTTTATCTATCTTCTGTACTTTCAAGCTATATCCTTGTGTGCAATAAAGTATATTCTATTCTCTCACAATGCATTTTTGCATTCGCTGAAACCACTGTACACAGCAGTTGGACCAGTCTTCCTTAGGGAACTCTTCAATGGCTTCATGGAACGCATTCACCGCCGATTCATGGTTCGTAAAACGTGTGCCTACAAGTTTGTCTTTAATTTTTGGAAACAAAAAGAAGTCGCAGGGTGCGAGGTCCTGGCTGTATGGCGGATGCGTCATCAGTTCCACATTTGAAGCCTTCAAATAGGCTTCTGTTACCTTAGCGGAATGTGAGGATGCGTTATCGTGGTGAAGGAGGACATTGCTTCAAGGACGCTTTTCACGAACTTTTTCTAAGACTCTGGGCAAGCAAGTGTTGACGAACCAATCTGCAGTCACTGTCCTTTGATCTTCAAGCGATACCATAATGTAATGTTCTGATTTGCCGAAAAAAGAAGCAACCATTTTTTTCCCAATGCTTCGACTTTTCTTAACTTTCGTCGGCAAATCTTCAAAAAGAACGACCCACTCTGCCGACTGGCTTTTTCTTTCGGGTTCAAAGCAGTACACCCAGGTTTCGTCACCTGTCACGATATTATAGACAGCCAATGACTGTCCTCCGTTAAACTTTTTTTATAATTTTACGGCACCACTGGACACCGCTGGACACGCAGTCGTTTTTGGTCCTCCGTTAAGTCATGCGGTATCCATCGAGTGCAAAGCTTCCGGACCTGCACATGTAAAATGTTTTGCACTTGGCTCATTCAAATGCTTTTGTCAGCTTCAATAAGTTGTCGTACGGTGTCAATATTAGAGTCTGTAACCGCAGTCGTCGGCCGGTCTTCACGTACCTCGTCATGAAGATGATCACGTGCACGTCTAAATTCTCCAAACCACGAATACAGAGCTGCGACATGGTGCTTCATCACCAAATGTCAATTGAAGTCTCTGGCAACTCTCACAACGAAAATCATTGAACGAAAATGTTCACGAGTTAAATTCATTTTGATAGCGAGACACAATTTTCGAAAGGACGTCACAGTGAAAAAACAAATGACAGTCTCGCAAATTAAACAGTAACATGTTCCCAAAAAGTTCCATTTTCGAATTCCATAATTGTTTTTTAATTCTTTTATTGTAAGTGGCCAGATCCAGATACTTTCAGTATGCCCCACGTAATGTAACTATTTTAGTAATCTGTGGTAATACTTACTTAGTATTAAATTTCTTAAAACAAACGTCGCATTCAACAGTACTTGTTCTCAAGTGAATATCCTTTATATGCCTCTTCATGTCGTGCTGGTAGGAGAACGCTTTGTCACAATAAGTACACTGTAACAACGACAATATGTTTTATTTTATTAGCGTGTCTCAACAAGTTAACATAGGATGTTAAGGGATTTAAATACACACAATCGTTGATTTTTTTCGCAGGAGTGAGCAGTGCAGATTTCGTCACGATGTTTTCTTTCACTGTAAGAGCGTCGAATAAACATACCTGGGCTGATTGATAACTGGCCGAAACGACGAACTTAAAAAAATGATACGCAAAAAAAAAATATTACATTATATTTTGGCATCTTTTTGAAAATAGAACGCCAAATTTGAATTTAATCGAACTGGTGGAATTTGTTTGATAGGACGTAGAACTTTCTCTGTCGTGGAAACAATGGAAAGAAACGAAATTCGTGCGGTGATAAAGTTTTACGTTTTAAAACAGAAAACAGCAACCCAGATTAAAACCAAGCTAGAGTGTTTTAGGTAATTCTGCTCCTGCATTGAGTACAATTCACACCTGGGTAACTGATTTTAAACATGGAAGACAGAGCTGCGAAGACGCCCTCAGGTCTGGCCGTCCAAATGAAGTCACGAATCCGGACATGATCAAAAAAATTCACAAAATTGTATTGAATGATCGGCGCTTGAAGTTGCGAGAGATAGCAGAGATGGTGAGCATTTCATCTGAACGCGTTTTTAATATTTTGCACCAACATTTGGGAATGAAAAAGCTTTGCGCGCGATGGGTGCAGCGTTTGTTCACTGTTGACCAAAAGCAACGTCGAGTGGACGATTCTTTAAAATTATAAATTTATTTGAAAATCTATGAATGCACAAATTGCGCACCAATTAAGAGCTACTCGTATATGTTTTTCTACGATCGCACATTCAGTAGTTTCTGAGAAACTGAAATCTGCAAAACATTACCCCAACGCTATCTCTAAAACCATAAGACGCACTAATTTTATTTTCGGCGCACATTCATGCACTAATATAAGCTATCTGCCCATATACTTTATTTCTCTCTCCGATCATTCGTTTAGAATTTTCCTGCTGGAAGAGCGTTTCTCCAACAGAATCTATTTTTCCTGTTTTATTCCAAAACGATAAAGCGCACTAATTTTTTATTTGGCGCACATATACAGCATAATATGCACTAATAACTAGTTGTACTAAATTCAGCCTAGGACGCACTTTCCTGCTGGGGTAATGGACACTGTTTTAGCAGCTTTGCTAAGCGGTTATAGTGTTGCCGAACTATCGATAGTTTTAAAATCGACAGTAGAATGCCAAAAACATGTACCATAGTTCTTTTAGTGCAATAGTATTGATAAGCAGCAATACTATCGATAGTATCGTTCGTTGAAAACGAAAAAAACTATCGATACTATCGATAGTATTGCTCCTCAATATTGCATAAACTATCGATAGATTTGTACTATCGAGCGGCAACACTAGGCGGTTATTCTTCTTGACAACAGTAGTTCGTTGGGTGGGGATCGAACCAGCGTCTCCTGGACGGGAGGTATCGGCCCTAGCCACTACACCACCGACCGACGCTCTCGCGTGTTAGCGCGCATCAACGGCCCAGTATCAGTAAAATTTGCACACATCATCAACAGCTCATATACGTCCCCACCGAAGGGCTCGAGCCTACCCTGAATAAGAGCGATTAGGCCTTAGTCGACCACGCTGGCCCAGTGCGGGTTGGTAGACTACACGCACAACCTTTGAATATAGTGTAGGAGTGTGCAGGTTTCATCATGATGTTTTCCTTCACCGTAAGAGCGTCGAATAAACGTACAATGAATTCGAAATTCGAAAACACATTGGTACGTGGTGGGAATCGAACCCACGTCTCCCGGACGAGAGGCAGCGACCCTAGCCACTAGACCACCGACGCTCTTAATAAAACTCTTACGCTCTTAATATAATTGAGTAAATTTGCACACATATTTTATCATAATGTAGTATTTTTTAAGGTGCAAACATTCGCGGGAACACAAAGCCTGTAACAATTTTTTAAATTATTATAAATAATAGGTACCTTAAATGGCCTAGTTGTGCTGTGCACGTGCCGCATGTGTTTTGCTAGGTTGCTGGAGGTTGTAGTGGCTTTTGGACACTGAGTGCATTTAAAAGGTTTGTCAACTAAATGAGACCTTTTGTGCACTTTCAATAGGTCCATGGTTCTACCCTGGTAGGGACATACATCACATTTAAATGGAAATATGTTTTCGTGGGTTCCCCTGTAATAATAATATAATTTATTTATTTATGTGGCAGATAAAATAGTGAATTGTACTTCACAGCATACCTAAATTTAAGTTAGTTATTGATTCATGGCATAGTAAATCCTAATAAAAGTAAATATTCAGTAATAACTATACCTTGATTTTTCAAATTCTTTTTTTCTTTTTTTTTTAATTCTGAGTCAGAATTCCACTGAATAAAAATCTGACAGATTTCAGGTCACTTGTCACAAACCTTTTTTCACATGTACATTTCTGTTATTACTATTATAACAAGACAGGCAAATCATAATTTACATACAATGCAATTAAAATAACAATTCCAGATACTTACATGTGCACTAGTAAACTGGCCTTAGATCGAGCAGTTTTTCCGCAAGTGTCACATAGAAAACTCTGTACTTTTTTACCATTTTGATCTTTCTCTTGCTTTGGCTGTCTTGATGCTTTATTACAATCTTTTAAATGTACATCATATGATTTCTGGAATGCCAAATATGATTTTGAAATAAGAATGCCCCTCGGTGGGGACATATGTGAGCTGTTGATGATGGTGATGAGTATTCATTGTGAAAGCCAAAAAGGAAGTAAAAAGCCATATGATAAATAAAAAACAATACTATTTCCTATCACCAAAGTCATTGAAGTACACTACACATTATTATCCAATTTATAAAATGAGTGAATTAAGTCAGTGGCTGGCTACCCTTATTAGAGAAAAGATAATGATATGATGGAATTCATATCAAAACTTAAATCATATCTTGGTTATTTGTACTTACCAAATCAGGGAATTTATTGCTGCAAGTAGGGCATTCATATTCATCAGAACTATCAGAGTATGGTGATGGAGCCTTGTAGTCATTATCACTGTCCCCATGGTCATTAACATGATTGAAGCTGTCATCTTGATCATCATGATTGAAGTTGTCATCATACTTATTGGATTCTGGAATCAGTAAATTATCCTATAATAAATTGTGTAAGAGACAATATCTTCATTGAGGGAATCAAGTTTACCCTGTATTTGTCAAATCGAAAGGAACTTTTTACAAAACAGTGAAGGCATGTTTTGCATTTGGAACATTATCCACAATACAATAAAATACAATTAATCATATCATATATCTACCTAAATCATATTAGCTAGTAATATGTTCTCGGTGTGTATGTTTGTCATCAAATTTTACAACCTGCTTATTACAAAATTTACCTTTTTTAATAGATAGTTCAATCATTTCTCTGTTGGTCTTCTGGCACATGTCTCGGAACATGATGCACCCATTCAGCAAATCCAGACAGCCCTGGCACATCTTCTGGGGGAACTTATCTGTCTTGCTTACCTGGATTTATTGAAAAGGGTTTGCTTTACCACTTTCTAATAAACAATACATTATCTGTAGCTTCATAACTACAAGGTGCAGGCAGTGAGATTTGGCAATCACACAACTGAGACTTTTTAAATAAAACAAAATATTAAAATGACTACCAACTATAAACAATCTTGATGTCTTGTAAATTGAGAAGTAATTTTTTTTTTAAATTAGCTACATAATTTAATTAATAATTTATATGGGTAATTTAGCTATTAGCCAAAAAACTTAAAGAAATAACAGTCAATCAAGGTTGTTTACAATATTATAAATTGGGAGGTGAAATATAGATACTTACTGAAACTCCAGAAAAGTTCAAGATTTCCTCAGGAATGTTTGGTTGAACAAAATTGTTGAATATTGGTACATCTCCTTTTTCATTATTACATATGCGGCACATGGTTAAGTCTAGTTTATTGGATTTTGATGATCTGAAATAATAATGGTCATTGTGTTCATAAATAAATTTATAACAGGACATTCGTCAACATAGAGTAGAATTTAATATTTGTTTGTTACAACTGAAGCACGAGTTATATCTAGGATAAACGTTAGTACGTAAAATTAAATCACGTACACTTTCCTTAATTTCACTTTCTTCTTCTTTTTGGATTTGTGCATCGCATTAGCAAATAGCATTGACTTCAACAATAAAAGAGAAGTCATTAGCTAAAGGATTTTTCAGTACTTTGTGAATATTTGATGGCTTATTATAATAAATAATACAAAAAATGCGACAATTTCCAAAATAAAAACATTATGATTAACTGACTGACATTGACAGTTATATGATAGGGTTGTTAAAAATCGGTAAACTAGCCCTGCGTTCCGAGACGCGCTGAAATCGATTAAAGCACCCGTAATCGCGGTCCGAATTACTGTCGTCAGCAGACAAAACTCGTACGTTTTCTGATCGCTGATAGCCTTATTCGGAATGCGCCCAATTACCGTCTCGAGATCTAAAATTTCGGAAACGGCTGCAACGATTTCGATGAAATTTAGCATATAGGCAGTTTCGGGGGCGATAAATCGATCTAGCTAGGTTTCATTGGTATTGGGTGTTTTCAAGCATTAAAATAATGCTACGAAATATCATTCATTATAATAATTTCGCCGATTTCGATAAACGTAACGATAGCTAGCTCAAGTCGGGAAACCGCGTAACTTCAAAGTCTTGAGCAAGTCTTGAGTTCGAGTCAAGTTTTTTTTTTTAATTTAATACCTACTCACGTTACCAGCTAGCACGCGCACTTCTCAAACTGAAAAGGCCCTAACTACGAATCGTAACCAGCGCGATTACAGGATTTTCACCATAGGTGTCACAGACAGCCTATTATGCAGAGGATGCATGGAGCAGAGGAAATGACCGCCCACGTGCTACTGGAGTGTTGGAAGTGGCCTCGTACCGGGCACAGCACCTCGGATTGCCGGAGTCGATTCCTGAGGTCCTCATTAAGATCAATGGCTTGATAAGGTTCCTTGGGGAAATCGGGTTGCTCGAATCGTCTCACCCTTACGCAAAATAGGCGCATCAGCCGTCGAGTTGTGGATAATGACCCGTTCTTACCTAGTCACTTTTTAACAGAGAAATCCAAATATCCACATTTTTTTTTTCTTAGACAGAAAGTTCTCCAACAGATAACACTTCAACTCATATAATGAGGAAATGTTTTTTTTTACTCATTTCAACACCATCAGGAGGGTTTTGCCATAATCTCCACGCTTGGCAGGCGGGTTGGAGATCACAGATTAAAAGGTTACTGTATCAGAGAGCGCTGCTGCCCGTTCCCTGTTCAATGTGTAGTCCCTAAGTCGCCTCTTACGACACCCACGGGATGAGTAAGGGTTGGTGACAAATGGATTCTACTCTGCCGTCACCACACGGCGTGTACTTATTTACTCACTATATAATAGAAATATATTTATATTATTTACCGGATGTTACACGAAGAAAGCTCGGTCGCCCAGGGTAAGTAGGGGTTGGGGCAGGGGTTGTAGGTAAGTGTGGTATCGTGTCGTCGCAATTAAACGCATGGCGGGGTCTCATCTCATACCAGATAAATATATTTATTTATGTAGATATTTCAACAATATTAACTAAGTATTTAAATTTTCTCTGTATTATCCAGACCGGTCGCATTTCGTTGCACCAGGAGATATGAAGGCAAGCGGCCGCCTTGTAGCTCTCTCTTTAGTTTGTGAGTTTTATTGCGGTGTCTTAGAAGAGTTTTACTGTAATACAGAATTGATTATTGATTACAAATGTACAGATTAATTTGAATTCAACACACATTGCAGTGCTCGTGAAACTATCCGACGCGTCGTCGTCGGGACAAAAAGTTTTCGATTGGCGGCCACATACATAGGCCCTGTACTCTGCCGTGCTTATAAGGAGTGCAGTAAGTGTAAAAATACCATTTAGAAATAATGGAGCCTAAAGTTTCAGATGTTTTTCTTGTTTAGAGGGATTTCTGTTAAGTTTTTTTAATAACAATTAATTTTTAATCTATAGTTTAAGTGTCATAGTTTAATATTTATTTGATAATATTTAAGAAAAGTCACTATAACACATAGAAATCTTTAAAAAGCCTGTTTTGCTTAGTGGCCCCTTAGATTGTTAGTTCACGGTGTACTTAGTACTACTGCAGTAAGGTGGATAGTACTGCACTCTTGGTAAGCAAAATTTGGTTACTGCTCTTTTGCTATGTACACAATGTTTACAAAGTGTTGCTGCGTGCTCCGCAACACAGCAGTATTATGTTATTTCTAAGGTTATAATGATAAAACCAACAAAATATGCTCATATACCTGGGCTGATTGATAACTGGCCAAAACGACGAACTTAAAAAAATGATACGCAAAAAAAAAATATTACATTATATTTTGGCATCTTTTTGAAAATAGAACGCCAAATTTGAATATAATCGAACTGGTGGAATTTGTTTGATAGGACGTAGAACTTTCTCTGTCGTAAATTTTCTTAACAATGGAAAGAAACGAAATTCGTGCGGTGATAAAGTTTTACGTTTTAAAACAGAAAACAGCAACCCAGATTAAAACCAAGCTAGACAGTGTTTTAGGTAATTCTGCTCCTGCATTGAGTACAATTCACACCTGGGTAACTGATTTTAAACGTGGAAGACAGAGCTGCGAAGACGCCCACAGGTCTGGCCGTCCAAATGAAGTCACGAATCCGGACATGATCAAAAAAATTCACAAAATTGTATTGAATGATCGGCGCTTGAAGTTGCCAGAGATAGCAGAGATGGTGAGCATTTCATCTGAACGCGTTTTTAATATTTTGCACCAACATTTGGGAATGAAAAAGCTTTGCGCGCGATGGGTGCCGCGTTTGCTCACTGTTGACCAAAAGCAACGTCGAGTGGACGATTCATCGGAGTGTTTGGCGCTGTTTAACCGAGATCCTAACGAGTTTTCGCGGCGTTATGTAACAGTTGATGAAACTTGGATACATCATTATACTCCCGAGACAAAAGAACAATCTAAGCAGTGGACTGAGAGCGGAAGACCTGCGCCGAAGAAAGCAAAAACGGTTTTGTCGGCCGGCAAAGTGATGGCGACTGTTTTTTGGGATGCTCGAGGGATTATTTTAGTGGATTATCTGCAAAAAGGAAAAACAATAAATGGAGAGTACGACGCAAGCTTGCTGCAAAAATTAAGTGAAGAAATCCAGAAAAAACGACCACATTTGGCCAAGAAAAAAGTTTTGTTCCACCATGACAACGCACCTGCACACACGTCAATGGTTGCAGTCGCCAAACTCCATGAATTGCGGTTCGAATTGCTACCGCATCCACCCTATTCCCCGGATCTGGCCCCGTGTGACTTCCACTTATTCCCAAACCTGAAGAAATGGTTAGGTGGCCAGAGATTTTCATCAAATGAAGAAGTCATTGTTGCCGTGGACGAGTATTTTGAGGGGTTGGAGAAAACATTTTATCAAACTGGTGTAACGGCATTGGAGAAGCGCTGGACTAAATGCATCGAGGTAGAAGAAAACTACGTTGAGAAATACATTTATTTTAAATAGATTTTTAAAGTTTTTCTTTGTCGTTTCGGAAACTTATCAATCAGCCCTCGTAATTAACAGTAGACCGATCTTTTTTGTTTGTGGTCCACAAACTGTGGATTTCCCGTTTCTAAAATTAACAGCACCAACCATAAGCGCGGAGGGATATACGCTTATCAGACTACAGACGGCACAGATAATTTTAGTTATTGCGGTGAGGTGTGTTTAAGACATATTTCCGCGATAACATATAGCCTCTGTCTTTGAATAGGTACCTAACCACTGAATTAATATAGCTAACTATCTATAATTTGAACCAAATGTTGTAAAAAAAAACGGATGTAACAGACAGGGTTACTATTAATAATATTTTTTTTTATTTTTTTATATTATATTTATAATATTATTGGTATAAGAATTAGGATAATTATTAGTATGAGAATAAGGATAATATACACAGTGCTAATGCACCCACATTACGCTCGCGTTAATGCACTAGCAAGATGTGACTTAGGCTGGCTGGACAATTCTTCCAAATGAGCCGCGTTTAAGTAGGTCAATCCACAATTTTAGGTGACGGCTAATCACACTTATTTCAGTTTATGTGACGCTAGAATCATGGCCACCACGCAATATTTATAGAAAGGGGTTTGAAGATTTTTGTATGGAGCCTGCTTAGTGCTCGTTTTCGTGTTGTTATTTGTTATTTTTTTCAAAATGGCGGCGCACGATAAATCCTATATATATATCGATTGGAAATACTTATATAAACAAAAAATCATAAGGGTCAATATATCCTAAAGTGTCATGTTACAGAGATATTGGCAAAAAAAGTTCGTTGCAACTGTTTAATGGGAAAGAGAACACTCGGGTGCTGTGCTCACGTGATGTGTATTATTTGGTACATGGCGTGGGCCCGGCACCAAGAAACACCCTTTCAACAACCAGCAGCCTTCTTGGATGAAGGTATTTTATCCGATGAAGATCAAAACTGAATGCAGTATCACATGTTCTAGGTTCGGTTCGTTTTGGTTCGGATGGTCTTTCAATATTATGTATAAAAGTATGTGAAAATGATTTTGTGAATTGTTATAGTTTTTATAAAGGACTACATTTTACCCATTGTTTGTTATTTTATATATATTTCAGATATGTTAGGTTAATAAAATTCGTAAAATTATGTACTTAGTGTTGGTACAAAACTGACTTACGAGAATTGTTCAAAAATCGTAAATATTACTACTACTGTATTAACATGACATGAAAGATTGATTACGCACAAAACTATTAATGCAATGGAAATGAGGCTAATCCTATAAGAAATGAAAGAAATAATGAATTTATATGATTTTGTATTCGACCACAACTAACTCAAACAAAACTACAAAAGACAGCGACGTAAATCACAAAGAGTAAAAAACTACACAATCTATCAAAAACAGCAAGGAGTCTGCGACAACTGTGTTCGATTACATTTTGTAAATACTGCTGAAATTAATTTTTGTTATTCAATAGTCAGGCTGTAAAATATATTTTTTATGTAAAAATAAGCCACATTTTTAGTAGAGTGGTAGATTTCATCATTTGTCTTCAGGAGAAATCATCAATCTTTAAAGGATTAAAGCATGTAAATATGATTATAATACAATACTGATTTAAAATATAATATTATTATTTTGTATTATTTATTTATTTTTTATTTAACTTTTTATAACTATTATAAATTGATATATCTTCAATAAAATTATAATATTGTCTACATACAATCGTTTAGTATGTTAAGAGAGATCAAGCATAAAGATAAAAATACTGATGTAGGTATGTGTATTCTTTTACTTCCTAAATCATCTTTCTTGGATCAACTAATAGATGGCTGTAAAATGCTTGTTTTATTGATTCGTATTTTCATCTTGATTGTAAAAACTGGAAAGACTTAACGGATTTTATAATGAATTACATACAAACTTTTTAAACATAGTTACACTTTATACAATAAATAAATAAAATAAATGTTAAAAGTCCGCTTGCTAAAATATTATCATCATCGATCTTTTTTTGCAAATAACTCTGTAACGTGACACTTTAGGATATATTGACCTTAATGTTTTTTTGTTTGTATAAGTATCCCTAATCGATATATGTAGGATTTAACGTGCGCCGCCATTTTGATAAAATAACAACAATAACAACAACATGACTAAGCCAAAATCTTCAAACCCCTTTGTATGGGAAAATAACAATGAAAAAATAAAAATAATGAAATATCTTTGAAACTATGGGAGGGATCGTCGTCACATTTACAGGTTATCTTAATCGTCCCCGTCACTAAATGTTGGAGAAAATTTGGAAGCCGTAGACCACCAGACAGCACAGATACAACGAGCCAGCCAGCCAGAACATCAGGCTGGCTGGCACCAAGTTTTCATCGATTTCTCGTAAACGCTTTTATGTGACGCCATGAATCAAACGCTATGACTGTCACAAATTCCGTCACTAAATGCTAGTAAAAGAACCTTGTTTGAAAACGCTTTCGTTGTCGAGATTCAGAGGTGCCAGCCAGTAGTTTAATACGTAAGTTCAGGCTGGCTGGCCACGCTTTTCGTTGTTTTTTAGCTAAATGGCTACAAGTATCTCAAAAATTTAAACTGGATGCCTGTCACAATTTTAGGTGACGCCGTATTAATAAGCGAAAAATAGTTAGAATCCCTTCTGTTCGGAGACTGAGAGACCATGCGAAAAGCGGTTTTCAAGCTGGCTGGACACGTTTGCGTTCGATTATCTCGGGTTCTCTAGCGTCACATAAACTGAGATAAGTGTGATTAGCCGTCACCTAAAATTGTGTATTGATCTACTTAAACGCGGCTCATTTGGAAGAATTGTCCAGTCAGCCTGAGTCACATCTAGCAAGGCCGCTACATTGTTTTTTTAAAAGGCGTATCAGGCGGCGCTCTACAAACGCGTCAATGCACAGCAGCGGCGTCGAAAGTACTCGTGCGACTGTGAAGTGCTAGCATGAGACGCAGCAAGGACAGACTAGACGGAGGGAGGTTTTAAGTTGAAATAAGGTATGAAATGAAATATTAGTTTCTTGAAAGTGTCGTTTCTTTGTGATATAAATAGAGATATTCGCAAGAGTAGCACTTACTTAGTTTGGTATATTTTAAAGCAGATGTCACATTCAACAGGAGTCGCCAAATGATTGTACTTTTTGTGCACCTTCAGTGAAACCTGGTTACCGAATTCTTTGTCGCAAAAAGAGCACTAAAACAACAGAATAAATATAAAAAAAAAAACAGATTGTTTAACAAAAATTATAAATCTAGTAGGATAAGATGTATAATATATTTACTTTATAAGGCTTAACAGTACTATGGACTGTCGTCATATGCCGCACCAGGTTGCTCGAGGTCGAGGTGGTTTTGGGACATTGGGTGCACTTGTAGGGTTTGTCTGCCAAGTGTGATCTCTTGTGTACTTTTAGTAGATCTAATGTTCGTCCCCGATATGGACACTCATCACATTTAAAGGGGAATATGTTTTCATGAGTGTTCCTGCAAGTAGAAATTTTTATTCATAATTAAATATGAGTATTTTAATTGAATCCACCTGGATTGGTGACTTTTAGTCATACATATACATACCTATGTATAAGTAAGTGTATGTATACCTATGTTTAAGTCACCAATATGACTTTTAGGCATACCTATGTATATGCCTAAAAGTCACCAAGTTAAAGATATTTCTAGTCTCACTTACAAATGCATTAGTAGATTACGCTTAGTAACACATGTTTTTCCACAGGTGTCACAGAGAAAACTTTGTGTGTTGACTTTCCTTCGCCGTCTTGGAGGCTTTTTGCCTTCTTTCAAATGTCTAACCTGGTCTTTGCTTTTCTTTCTTCGTTTCGGCGGCGGTTTCTTGCAGTGTTTCAAATGTACATTATAAGTTTTCTGTAAAACCAAATTATCCATATATAGCTCCAAACTCAAGGGCGTCACAGACGGTTAAGATACGATATTATAGTACGAGGCAGCCAGCTCTCTCGTCGCCATTCACTTTATGTGCAAAGCGGGGGTCAAGCAGATTGGCCGGTCACTGATTGAATCGCCATTTTGTTTGACCCCCGCTTTGCATAAAATGTGAATGGCGACGAGAGAGAGATAGAACGAGGGGTCCGACAAGGTGACACTCTCTCGCCCAAACTCTTCACTAACGTTCTGGAAGATATAATGAAGACGTTAGATTGGAGCGAGAAAGGAGTCAACATTAACGGGGTATGCATGTCGCTCTTCAGTTTCGCGGATAATCTCATTATCGTTGTCGAGAATGTCATAGATCTCCGGAGTATGCTCGCAGAATTGCACGAAGCATCCCCGAATGTCGGTCTAAGGATGAATATGTCCAAGGCTAAGATCATGACAAATCGCCCTATAGGTACGTGTGCTTAACATAACTGTAGGTAATGACACTTTATGACACCATACATACAGGTGGTCAGCGATTATGTGTATCTTGGGCATCATTTGTCCTTTGACCGACAAACCCAGGCGAAGGAGATCGTAAGACATATCGGTTTAGGAGGATGTATTTAAGACTTCCACAGTGCCTTAAGACCAAGATGTATAACCAATATGTCTTGCCAATCCTCACCTATCGTGCCGAAACGTGGACGTCCACTAAGCATAATATGCATAAAGTTAAGGTAGCGCAACAAGCGACGGAGCGTTCCATGTTGGGTATCTCTCTCGTTGATCGTGTGCCAAACATTGAAATTCGACGAAAAACAAAGGTCGAATACGTAGGCAAACGCATCACGACATTGAGGTGGAGATGGGCGGGACACTTGGCTAAGACGGGATCACGGCCGGTGGACCAAAGCAGTCACAGAGTTGTAGCCAGGGGAAACAATAAGGCCAGTGGGCAGGCCATCAGCCCGATGGTCCGATGACATTGCCAAACTGGCAGGATTAGGCTGGATGCGGATGGCACAGGACCGTGAGGAGTGGCGCAGTCAAGAAGAGGCCTATACCCAGCAGTGGGCTGGAAATGAATGAATGAAACCTACCAGCCCTATTAATTTGTGATCTATGAATACTTACGAAGTTATCAAATTCATCGTTGCAAGTAGCACATTTATTCACATCTGGACTATTTGGCTCTGGGGATGCAGTATTGAAGTCATCATCACAATTGTCTATTTTGAATTTGTCATCAACTTCTTGTTTGATGTCAACAATGATGTTACAAATGGAATTTTCACTATCTTCATGTCTAGTGTCATCAGTGTAACTTGATTCTAGAATAAATTAATAGAATGATAGTATTAGTACACAATGCGGTGAATATTATTATTTAAATTATTTTATTTTCACTTCTTTTGTTTAATTGTTCTGTTCTCATTTTTTTTTGTGCACCTACTACCTACTATCTATATATATAAAAAATGAATCCCCATTTCCCTTGGTCACGGCATCACGCGTGAACGGCTGAACCGATTTCGCAATTTTTTTTTGTTGTGTTTCTTATTGTCAGGAGAAAGTTCTTATGAAAGAAAAAAATAAGAAAATTGCGCGGAAAATTAGAAAATTTAAAAATACTTAACCACCATATTAAATTATTTCTAGGTAGGTAGGTAGGTTTAGGGTAGGTGTAAGGAAGATGTAGGGTAGGTGTAGGGTAGATGTTGGGAAAAATGGCAGGACAACGTCTGCCGGGTCAGCTAGTCTGATATAAACAAAACCTTGATATTGGCATATAGGCTACTTTTTTACCTGGCCTACAGGCCACATCACATTATTTTGATACATCTAAAGACATTTAATGAAAAAATAGACAGACAGACAGTGGATGGTTTGATAAACATTGGGAAAAAAGTGGAAGTGTTCCAGTGCCATAAATAGGACTGTGTGAGCAGTGCCCAGGCACAGGGTGCAAAAGTGACCAGGACCACATAAGGGAATTTTTCAAAAGGGTGATGTTATGGAAGCTCGCACCAGGAGCGTAAAGGCTAGTTACAGCAATGAAGGGTTGATATTATGTTGTATACAATGAAACAAAAACAAAACAATGAAAATAGCACTGTCTCTATATCAATTGGAAAGAAAGAAAGAACTTAATAAAATAATAATGCATCTCCATAATTGACCTTTGTAAGATGTAGGTTCCACATAAACATACAAATATTTTAAATGTCTTAAACGTTTAGACATAAATATAGAATAAATAGTAAAAAGACATTAACACTTATAATAACACTAAGATCACTTTCCCAACTCTAAATATTGTCGCTTTAGAGTGAAAACCTCTTAAGTGTGTAAGAATCTTTTTTTCAAGAAGAATAAAAAAACAGCATCGTGTAAGATAATTGGACCAATGTTTAAAAAAAGTCGTGTTATTAATTTATTATAGAATGCTATTAGAATATTGGATGATTTCATAAGAAAAAAAATTAGGGCTTGATTTTGTGAGATCTTCTCTCCAAAAACAAAAGAAATAAATTTTGACCGAAATCAGTTTCCGAGGTATTCACTCTAAGGTGACGATATGTACTAAAATTATATCTTATTATTATTATATCTTATTATTTTAAATTTCTACATAGTCTGAACGATATTCTGATCAGATGTGGTGTATCTAGTACACATAATAAATTACATTGATACCTAACAAAACATTACCTTTTTTAATGGATAGCTCCACCATTTCCATGTTGGTCTTACGGCACATGTCTCGGAACATGATGCACCCATTCAGCAGATCAAGGCAAGACTGACACATGTTTTGGGGAAAATTATCCATTTCCCCAACCTGCATACATTTTACAATAATATCATATAAGGCAACAGATTTCAGCATTATTTAATTAGTCAATTAAGTACTTACCTATCTAAAATGGGGTAGGTAGGTACTACCTATTTGTGCAAGTTTAATAAATCATTGTAGGTACTTACTGTAACTCCAGAGAAGTTGAAGATTTCTTCAGATACATTTGGTTTTATCGGATTGTGGAATATTGGAAAATCTCCTTTTCCACCATTGCATGTACGGCACATGGTGAGGTCTATTGTTTCAGGCTTTGACGACCTGCAAGTTCAGTGTTATGTTTGACTAAATAATTTATTTACTTATCAACTGTCAAACCAGTTTTTGTGAATGGATAACCTGCTGTAGATCAAAACAATATACTGTAGAGAAAACAAAATTGGCATATTTCACAAAGAATAATAAATTGGTAGGTACCCTTTCTTCTTTGATTTGTGCATCGCATTAGTAAACAGCAATAAAACAGACGGACGACACCAGCTGAAGCTATAGGAAAGAAAAGAGAAAAATTATAAAATAATGTCCTTCAGTCTATCTCAGGGTTGGAATCAGGCTCCCATAAAATTATTGTCTATGGATATTAAAAAGATAATTTTTACCAAAAACTTATACTACATTTTGTTTTTGTGTTGAAAACATTTTAGATTAAATAAAAATCATTTGTTATTGAAACGTTATTTTAATATTATCACATAAATCTAGGTAAATTAGTTTATAAAATCACTTAATAAAATGAGAATCTCTAATTCAGCTAATTTTTCAATGGAAACTTTATCGATCGCGCGAAATTTGTTGCTAGACATTCATCTCAGTCATACTCAAGCAGAAAAAAATATCCATCTCTTTCCCTCAAAATGACATAAGCAGCAAAACATTTGATTTTGCCATACGGCAAAGAAGTTCGTGCATTAGGGTTAGTGTCAATTAAAAAACATGTCGCGACGAGCGCGAAAGGTACATCGATTTGTTTATATGGCAACACTGAAGGAAGTGTTGGCCCATTATTGGTTTGTACTTGTCTATGGACAAAATATCTATTTCCCGCCGAATCTAATGTCAGTTAAAGCGACATCTATTAAATTGTTGGTTACCGGAAGTAACATTCCCGCCAATTTTATTATTGAGACTAATTTTCTTTATACTTGCAACCGTTTTTACTGGCCAGTCGTTATTATGCCGTTGAGGCGAGTGGAAGTGCAAGTCCAGAGGAGTTACTCCGGGAACACGTGGCAGCTGGCAGAGCTCGTGATATGATTAAAGCTAAGTATTCTTGATTGTTGGCTTCGAGATGCTTGGAGATCACGGTGTATACATTGTTACTTTGACTAAACTTGTGCATGTGTAAATTGACTGAATATCGACTATCAAACGAATATAGTACAACTCGGACATATCTATCAAACACCGTCATTATGTGGTCTCCAAATGTTTGTATGTAGAATGGCTGTGAGCCAAGTCGGCTATGGAGACCACTCGTGTGGGGTCCGAGTTGCTAAAGCGTATGCGTGTACGCCGCATCTGGCGTGGCCGTTTGCGGAATAGCCTGGTATGTGCTTAGGACCTACTTCGGTGCCGATCCTCGGCAACGCCAATAGGCTAGTGGCGTTATAGGGTCTGAGCAGGCCTGGGGGGAATTGTACAGTTAAGCTATCGCGAGCTGGGGTTTATAATTATGTTTGTTGTGCATAATATTATATTGTAATTCCAGGCTGTGCGTAGGACCGAGGACGGTTACTGATGGAGATGGTAAACCTTGAGAGAGGAGTTATAGTGTTAGGATTGGACGGATGGTCGAGGGGCGCCGACACTGTCTGGACATAAACGCTGTTGAGCGTTCTAGGGAACCTTTTGATTATCTTTCAGTAACTGTAGCTAGCTTAGAGTGAGCCTGTGAGCTCGGGGTGTGATGGAAGAGTCACTCGCATAATGAACTCTTGTATATGATTAATATGTTTGAAGACCATTAAATAGAGATCTCTTATCCACGATGCACACAATTACACTTATGACTTTGGACATATTTAACTGGGACAAATACTGACGTGTTCTACTTATCTCATTTCATTGTGTATACATCGGTATCAACTTCTATCATTATTACAGAAGGTGGAAATTGTCCAGCGGGTTTTAGAGGCGAATGGAGTTCGTGGCCGAGGAATCCTGTCGTAGCTGTGTGCAGAGATGAGCGAAGCAAGAGATCAGCGAAGCAGATATAGAGAGGGAAGTAATCCGGATTACAAGGTAGGAGAACTACATTCAATTTTGTTCTCTACGTGATCTGGTCGATTATCGGCGAGGGGGCTAAAACTTCCCTAGTTGAGATTATATACGAAGTCATATACGTGTGTGTCTAGACATGTACTTTACTGTACATATACTTACATACATTATACACATCCATACACACATACCCCCGCTTGCCGACAAAACATTTGGATAATTGGGTATTAAAATTATGGTATTTTCGCGTACAATCCAAGCATTACGATACTATATACTACGCAACATGAAACTATGGTACGTTTCGTAGTATACTAGTAATAGTATACTACGAAATCCAACCCTGGTCTATCTGTCCACAGATGTTTTTTTTTAATTGGCTGGCTGGTATAGTGCGGTTTGCACATCGCCACAGTCATTCATTTTATTAAAAACGAGGAAACGAATACCCAACTCATAGCTCTTTGCTTACAGCAGTGACGACATCGACAGTCTGTTCATGAGGTTTGCACTTGCAGGAAGTGAAAGTGAAAAAGACAAGGATTTCAGCGTGTTTTGGAACGCACTATCATTTTCGCTCAGGCATGCCCTGCATTCCGAGACGAGCTGAAATCGATTAAAGTACCCGTAATCGCGTTCCGAATCACTGTCAGCCATACATTTTTTTGCTTTTCTGAAAGTCTGATTCGGAATGCGCCCATAATACCCTACGTTCCGAGACGCGCTGAAATCGATTAAAGTACCCGCAATCCCGTTCCGATATTTTAAACATTAGTCAAATAAAGGTAGCATTTTTGAATCTTGGGTGCACAAGCACATATGGCCACGTTCCGATTTGCGCTGACATCACTTTGAGTACCCAAAACCGCGTACCGAATCACTCCCTGCGTTCTGAAACGCGCTGAAATCGATTAAAGCCAATGATTCTGTCAGCTGTCAAAACTCATACGTTTTTTAACTTTTCTGATCGCTGACAGCGCTGAAAGTCTGAATCCCTTGCGTTCCGAGACGCGCTGAAATCGATTAAAGCACCCGTAATCGCAAAATTCTTATAAGTTATAAAAAAGTATCGTACAGCTGTGAAAACAGCACTTTTCGCATGGCTAGTACCCAAAATAAGAAAAGGTTTGCGAACTTTTAAAAATGGAGATGTAAATAGGCCCATGAAATTAAAAAAATACAAAAAAGAATGTTTGATATTTATATTTTATCAGATTGCCTATGATATTATCTTATGTATGTATGTGTCTGAGTCAAAACTATCGTAATATATACATAACCTACTCGATACTTTTACTATCGAACATCTGGCAACCCTAACCTACAAAACTGATTGATTTAAAATATTTCAGTAATTTATCGCCATTTCATAATTGAATAACGTGTTTTTAATTTTGTTCAATCAAATAAATATAAGACACGTTAATTTTACATTTAAACATTAAACATTTAACTTTTAAAAATAAATAAACAATATCGTCGTTGGCAAATCAAGACCGCTGATGTGCAAAGATGCAAGTTTTGTAAAAAATAAAAAAAACTGCCTCGTGAAAAATTAATGTATAAAAAACGTATGCACAGTTGCACACATGAGATATTTTGATTGTCAAGTGTCACATGGGAGTTTTTTTTCGTCACCTGTATCTCTGCGAATATGTAAGATATTGACAAAAGAGTTTTTGTAGAAGGTGGAGAATTTGATTTTCTACAATATGATGTAAAAAAGTGATTTTCGTCCAGAGCGTCACATAAGAGGTTTTGATTTGGCAACGTCGATATGTCAAAGTCGAATTTGACATTGCGCTTACGTGAATTTCGCTCTGGAGCATAGGCGCCGTTAGCGGAAGATGGCGGCGGTCATGACGCAATCCGTGACGTCACAATGGCTGCCGTAATCCCAATGACAGTGATTCGGTACCCGGTTTTGGGCACTCAAAGTGCTGTCAGCGCAAATCGGAACGCGGCCTAAATGTACGGGCGTCGCGATCTTTCCTCTCGCGTACCTGCAGGATGTGGAATAAGCTCCCCCCTGAGGTGTTTCCTTTGTGCTTTGACATGGGGTCCTTCAAGGGGCGAGTATATAGGGCTCTCAAAGGCTGGCAACGCGTTGGCAACCCCCCTGGTGTTGCGAATGTCCATGGGCGATGTAGATGTAGAGCAGAGTACAAACGTTTTAGTATTAACGTAAGAGAGGTGTCGCTTACGTCGCAATTAAACACATGGCAGGTTCTCATACCAGATAAATATATTTATTTAGATAGTTCAACAATATTAACATAGTACCTAATTAAATTGTTAATTGCTGGTCGTCGTTAGTCTCCATATTATGCGGACCGGGCGCGTTTTGTTGCACCAGGAGATATGCAGGCAAGCGGCCGCCTTGTATCTCTCTCTTTAGGTTGTGAGCTTTACTGCGGTGCCTTAGAAGAGATTTCCTGTTAATACACAGTAATGATTATATAACAATTTTATTGATTTATGGCAGAATTTTAGTGAACTATGGCAGTGGCGCTCGTAGAACTGACATCCGTCAAGGTAAAAAAAGTTCTCGATTGGCGACCATGTATAGTTGACTCGGGTACTGATTACTGATTTGTAACTTTAGATGCTGAGAATACCGCCTATATCAGGTTATTGGCCTAAAGCCCAAGTCACACAGAGCCGTGCCGGGGGCGGTCCGGGGCCGGAGACGGTGCTGTGCCGCGCCATATTTATTATTGTGTGGAATCTCATAACGATAACGTAAACGGTTTTTAAGTTAGTTTTTTTAATTGATAATACGATCTCAGATGGACATATGGTAACAAAACGGTCGGTAACCACGACTGACTACGACCGTATGTTCTGAAAGCGCTTTAGGATCAAAACGGTCGTGGTTGTTGCACCCACGACCGACCACGACCGTATGTTCTGAAAGCGCTTTAGGAACAAAACGGTCGTGGTTGTTGCATCCACGACCGACCACGACCGTATGTTCTGAAAGCGCTTTAGGAACAAAACGGTCGTGGTTGTTGCACCCACGACCGTTTTGTTACCCACGATCACGATCGACCACGACCGTATGTTCTGAAAGCGCTTTAGGAATCTTACTGAGGCAAGTAAATGTCCATCGCGCTGTAAGATATATCGCATTTTATTTAATATCGCATTCTTACAAGACTTGAATTACTCAGTTAAAAGTCAGTTTGCTACATATAACTTACGCCGTCATTTCTTTTATTTGAAAGAGCCAAATACTTCTTCTTTTTTACTAACACTTCTTGAACGCCGAAAGAACATAATTTCTACCATTTCTATAAAAATGGTCTCATATTTTTTTATGCATTATGATTATGATTAAAAATTACCAATAAATATAAATGAATGAATGAATATACAGTGCGACACAAAAGAGTAGAAATTAAAAAAATAATGGAACAATGGAACAAAACAATGGAACAACAATTGAACAATGGAACAACACCAGATATATTGGCAGCGATTGGTGGCCAAAAACAGGGAGTTGCAATAATTGGCTGATAAAAATCACCAGTGTTGCCAATTAACTCTGTACAGCGCCCTCATTTTTTGTCTACTCTTTTTTGTCGCACTGTACTTATTGCACAGGGAAAATACAGATAAGTAAAAATAAGGACAAGAAGAAGAGTACAGTTAGGCAGCCTTATTGCCACACAGTAATTTCTTCCAGGCAACCTTTACATATTTTTCAAGCTTTGCTGTTTCTAACTAATAGGTGTGTATAATTTTAAGATTAATTTATAATGTCGATATGTGACTCACGCTGGCTGGACAATTCTTCCAAATGAGCCGCGTTTAAGTAGGTCAATACACAATTTTAGGTGACGGCTAATCACGCTTATTTCAGTTTATGTGACGCTAGAGAACCCGAGATAATCGAACGCAAACGTGTCCAGCCTAGCCAGCTTGAAAACCGCTTTTCGCATGGTCTCTCAATCTCCGAACAGAAGGGATTCTAACTATTTCTTACTTATTAATACTGCGTCACCTAAAATTGTGACAGGCATCCAGTTTGAATTTTTGAGATACGTATAGCCATTTAGCTAAAAAACAACGAAAAGCGTGGCCAGCCAGAAGTTTAATACGTAAGTTCAGGCTGGCTGGCCACGCTTTTCGTTGTTTTTTAGCTAAATGGCTATACGTATCTCATATCTCAAAAATTCAAACTGGATGCCTGTCACAATTTTAGGTGACGCAGTATTAATAAGCAAGAAATAGTTAGAACCTTCTGTTCGGAGATTGAGAGACCATGCGAAAAGCGGTTTTCAAGCTGGCTGGACACGTTTGCGTTTGATTATCTCGGGTTCTCTAGCGTCACATAAACTGAAATAAGCGTGATTAGCCGTCACCTAAAATTGTGTATTGACCTACTTAAACCCGGCTTATTTGGAAGAATTGTCCAGCCAGCCTGAGTCACATATGTCGATCGGTAATAGTTATATTTTGATGCAGTTGCTTTTATTTCTGATAGCGCCACACCTTTATTTACATTTTTGACCCTAAATTATATTTATAACTTGGTCATTGTGAGGGAAGATCAGTCTTTAGAGAGGCCGTCGTCGTCGACTTTTTTCTGAATTGATGAATAAATATTATGCATTAATTTGTAGCACTCACCTATTAGCATACATCTTAAAACAGACGTTACATTCAACAGAGGCAGCCTTCAAGTGGATATTCTGTATGTGTTGTCTCATTAAATAGCGATAAATGAAGGTTTTCTCGCAATAATCGCACTAAAACAGAAATAGTAGGATTATTTAATTTTAAAGGATTTTTTGCAAGTTAGCAGAGAATGTTTGAGTTATAAAAGTAACTGTTACATTTGCCGTTGAAAATTGGGAGTCTGGTATGTGTATAGTGGACACTTTGACAAAAATATCTAGATTTACCGCGCTGCCGCCACGCCGTCGACAGAATAAAATACTATGACTTCTTGGTTCAATGTAAAAAATTGAGTGCATGCCAAGATAATGTAATTAATGTACCCTATAGGTCTTTGTATTAGTAGTGCTGCGAGCCATATCAGGTTTACTACTATGAAGATGCGCCATATGCCTCGCCAAGTTGCTTGCTGTCGTGGTGGCTCTGGGACACAGGGTGCACTTGTAGGGTTTTTCTGCCAAGTGTGACCTCTTATGTACTTTAAGAAGATCCTCTGTTCGCCCCCTATATGGACACTCATCACATTTGAAGGGGAATATATTTTCATGAGTAGTTCTGTAAAATAATAAAGGAAAACAAGAATACATAAGATTAATACACCGTGAAATTTAACTGGTTGTTTATCCGCAGCGAAAAGATTTGGTCTCGATATTACAATCGATTTGTAAACACATTTGTCCTGAAAGTCAAATAATGACTGAGTTACAAATTGTGAGAAATGAGACTTGAAATCGACGAGAAACAGTAGTAATCACTTGTATGAATGAAACTTCGTCAGCTGATCGTACCAAGGCGCGCGGGCGCCGCGCTGTAGTCACCTAGGCAGGGTGGGAGAGAGCGGTGGCGGGGGATGCGTGCGAGCGGCGCGAACGGCCGCCGGGCCAAAAGAAACGGCGGCGGCGGGGCGCGGCGACGCGCGGTCAGCTGATAGATAACTAACTACCGAAAATCCGAAGAGTTATTCCAATTTTCCCTTCATACTTTTACGGGCTTAGGACCGTCGTAAATACTTTATTATCAATAAAAAAAAAAATTCTAAACATCTTACTTAGGTCGTTAAAGTGTTTAAGGCGTATTTAAAAAATTGGAATCAACTTATTTACAATGATTTTATCTAACCTACTATTAATGTTCTTTATCTAAAAAAAATACAGTTTAGGTACTTACACTTCCCGATAACGGAGTAATTGTTCGAAGTGCAAGCCACTGCGTTCAATGCACAATCGCGCACGCTTTATTTGATTGTCTTTTAATTTCAACAAAGTGTCCCTATCACGTCTAACAATGTCAAAAGCGTCCTCTATCGCACTTTTTAACGCTGCACGAGTCGAGTGTTCCTCACGGTACACCAGGCGTTTGAGCTCTGACCACAAGAAAAAGTCCAGCGGAGTGAGATCCGGGCTTCTTGCTGGCCATGGCACCGGGCCACCGCGTCCGATCCAGCGCTGGGGAAACACAGAGTTCAAGTGCTCTCGCACAGCGCGCTGATAATGAGCCGGGCACCCGTCGTGCTGATAAAACAGATCATCTTGCACCGCTAACGGAACGTCATCTAGAAAGTCCGGGATAACGTTACGCAGCATGTTTAAGTAGGACGCACCCGTTAAGTGTCCTTCCACGAAATACGGTTCGATTAGATGGCCATTAATTATGCCGGCCCACACGTTTACACTGAAACGCACTTGATGTGCACACTCCCGAATGACATGTGGGTTATTAAAAGCCCAAAAATGTTCATTTCTTTGATTGTACAATCCCACTCGCGTAAACGTCGCTTCATCCGTCCACAAAATGTTTAAATTTTGATTTTCTATCAACCACTGACAGAAAGTCATTCTGGCCGACGCGTCGTTTTCGTGAAGGGCATGAACTTTCTTAAAATGATAAGGATGCTGCCCTTCTTTGTGCAGCAACTTCCAGACGTAGTATTGGCTCACATCAAACCTCACCGCAGCCATACGTGTACTACGTCGAGGATCGCGCTCGAAGTACTCTATGATCTCCTCGTCAAGTTCTGGCGAATAAACGGCTGGTCGACCTCCGCCCCGTGCGTGTGCTGGTGTCTGGAATTGTCCATGATCAAGTAGCCGCTGTGTCGCCTGTACGATCGTCCGGGGATTTGGAACTTGAGGGTTCAGAATCCCGTGAAGGCGAAGCGACTCCAGATGTTGTGGCTCCGCGTAAAGTCGCTGGGCAGCATGGGAATTGTAATCAGCCCTAGCGTAAAGTTGCACCATGGCAACGTACTCCAAATTGGTGAAGTTGTGGTGTCGATCCATTTTGCGAGCACGTTTACGCAACGCAGTGCGCGTGCGACACTTCCGGGTTCGCAGGACAACTGAGGGGTGGGTGAAGGGGTGAGTGAGTGAGTGTCGGGCGAGGTGGGCGGGGCGAGGGTGCCGCTCGTGTCACGTGTCACGACACGTTACCGGCGACGACCAACGGTCGATGTGCGGTCAATAGGTACTGACGTACTACGCGCTAGAGCTTATTTTGCTATATCAAGTTGATTTCACACGGCGCTGACGGCGCATAGGTATCTTTGTACTTAGAACGAATGCGCGCGCGCGCGCGTTGTGCGGTAGTCTACTATTGTTTCTCACGCTTTCGAGTTGGTGAATATTTTTCGTTGATTATTCGAAAACAAAAATATTTTATTTTTAAAATTTAACTTAGCGAATCGAAAGTCCTACTGATACCAAGTGGTTCTGCTGCGGATAAACAACCAGTTAAATTTCACGGTGTATAATAATTGCATAAGAAATATTATGCTAAACAACAAATAAAAAAAAAACAATAGGTACAAATTATTCATTCATTAAAAAACCCATGGCGACAAATACAAAGAGGAGCTGCCTAAGACGTTTACTATATGACAGCGGGGGTCCCCGTTTGGAGGGGGGTGCGGGGAGATGAAGTTCTGTTAGGATCCGTAATGTCGAATGCGTTAGAAATCTAGCGCTTATTGCTGCACTAAACGGTTCATTTTCCTTGTCTAATAAACAGCATGATATGTAAAAGAAAAATCACTGTCACACAGGTTTCATCTGACGGTCAGTAGCAAAACTAGCTTTGCAGCTAGACACCAATGTACTTAATTCAGCCATTACACACAAGATGGTTCGAGTTGGTTCTATAAAAGTTTACTAAGATGGACGGCTCCGTAGCCTGCATCTGCCTCCGACCCTGTGCGTCGAGGTTCGATTCCCGCCCAGAGCAAACATTTGTGTGATGAGCACTTGTGTTTGCT
This sequence comes from Carpatolechia fugitivella, assembly GCA_951230895.1. Taxonomy (NCBI): domain Eukaryota; kingdom Metazoa; phylum Arthropoda; class Insecta; order Lepidoptera; family Gelechiidae; genus Carpatolechia; species Carpatolechia fugitivella. The sequence continues at coordinate 10,953,149 of OX579657.1, forward strand.
TTGTGTCTGGTAGTTGTATATCTATATAAGTATGTATTTATCTATTTAAGTAATGTATATCAGCTGTCTGGTACCCATAGTGCAAGCTTTGCTTAGTTTGGGATCAGATGGTCGTGCGTGAGATGTCCACACATATTTATTTATTCATTACGCTGGATAAGTGTTGCCAGGCAAGTGAAGAAAACAAAAAAACATGCACCATTTTTTTTATTGATCTCTTGATTTTGTATTGTATTACTATCTATTTATTTAACAATTTAATGTACACATTAAAGATGACAAATACAAAACATATTATGTATTATGTAGTCTTTTTCATTGTAGAATTACCTTATTTGAGCCATTCTGATTACTATAAGACATATAAAGATCTGTTCAATTTTGACACAGGATTTCACGTAAGTCCTTTATCATCATCATTTACTTGGTTCCTTACCCAAAATGTGATATTTTGATGTCATGGTACTGATGGTATTTAAGTATAAAGTGACACCTTTATACATGTCAAAACATTTAAATTGAAAAAATATACACTCTTTCATCCACTAATGTCTTCAATTATTAATATTGAGTAAGTTCATCAATATTATTTGCATTATTTATTCGTATGCTACAAAAATAAATATTTTATACAAATATTATAATTTTAGATTCCATATCTGGCCAGTCAGCTTACTATGACAAAATACATGAAACGGATCATTCATATTGTCCTTAAAAAAATACTACAGTCCAGAAGTTATTCTACTTGGCGATAGGTGGCGTTGTAATCGCCGAAAATTCTCAAAGGAATAAATTACGTGGTAGTCGGTAGATTGCACTAAAAAAATACATACGAGTGGAATGATGTCTCCTTTTCGTTAGAAACTGTTGTAATGCGTACTTTTGCGCGACACTGTTTGCACTATTTAAATTAAAATGGTTTTAATCAAACGAATACAAGTCATATTCGTGTCGTATCCATAAAATCCAAAGTAACACTGACAGAAGCGACTGGTGTTTAATAGCTAGTAGTAAGAGCACTTAGTCAGCTAAGCCACGGGTCTAGACAAGTTGCTTGTGGCACCTCTATGTATCTGTCTCCGTGCAAAAACCAAACTAAAATGAAGTACAGTAATATTCTAATCTCAAAATTAATTTATCTAAGTAATTAATATAAAAAATCAATAAAACTTACAAATGCGACTCTAGTTTCCCTCTGGACTGACAGATTTTTCCACAAGTGTCACAAAGAAATTTATATTCATATTGCTTTCGCCGTCTTGGTGGTTTCTTACCATCTTTCAAATGTCGATCAGATCCCTGATCTTTGTTTTGGTTAGTCCGTTTAGTTTTGCGAGGTTTTTTGATGTCTTTTAATTTTGTATCACATTCCTTTTTTTTGCTTTGCTTTAGCCGTCTTAGAGATTTCTTGCAATCCTTCAAATGTTTCTTGTATGATTTCTAAAAGTCAAATATATGGTGTATATTAAGAATACCTACCAATTTGATTTCTATTGTCTTCTATGTAGCTTTTTCTATTGTTTCTAAAAGTTTATTTTGTAAGATGAGAAAAATGGCGCAGGAATGAGGAGTTAAATAAATAAACATTTATATAAAATATCTAAAACTAATAATAAAAAAAAGTTCTAACATTAGAATAGGAAAAGAAATAAAATAAAGAATATATTTTAAAACAAAGAAGCTTTGTTACTATTATTATTTATTATTGCATTGTAAGAGGCTCAAAACTGATGAGGTTGACATAAAATCAATTTGACGACTTCATCGGTTTTATACTGAAATAGATACTTGATTGGATATTTTTATGGAAATGGATCAGGTATTACTATTCAGAGTTTATTAATATTTAATCTCATTGCCTGACATTAAATGAAAAAGAAAAAATTATGAAAAATGAGAATGAGAAAAAATAGAGACAGAGAGAGATGAGATGATCTAATGTTATTTATATGATCTAAGACTATATATGATCTAAGTTTATAGATATCATTTTTTTTTCACTTTTTTGGGTTATCTAACAAATGTTACTTAAAAAAGATTAACATACACATCTTATAATTATGGCACCAGCACCGACAACCACAGCTTACTAAATACCTAGTACATCTTGGTAGGTGGCAAACTATCACTGCTTCTGTACAAATACAGAGATGAGAAAATTCATTCATAATATAAAATTAATTGACACACATACATATTGTTTTATTTGTACATATTAATAGCATGGTTTAAATACTTACCAAATCAGTGAATTTACTGTTGCATTTGGAACATTCATAGTCATCTGGACTGTCTGAACATAATAATGATGGTGCGTTGAAGTCATTGTCACTGATCACCGTGTTAAAATTGTCATCACATTCCTGTTTGACTGATTCTGAAATAAATAAATTATAATCTATTTCATTAAACCCAGTAGTGTTTAACATAACATGATATGGTGAGCATAAAGAAAGGTTTTTGAAAGTCTAATTATTAGATGTAACTTGAAATAATAATAATGGCATGTACTTGTTACAAAAAAGTCAAATTTTCTATTTATATTTTGTGTTACCACATGGAAGTCTGTGATGAACCGACACTATTTGCGTTTGTTTGAACAAAATTTAAATTACCTTTCTTAATGGATAGTTCCACCATTTCCATATTGGTCTTCTGGCATATATCTCTGAACATAATACACCCATTCAGTAGATCATTGCAGCATTGACATATTTTTTGAGGAAAATTATCTGTTTCGCTTACCTATAAATAAAAGGTTACAAAATGCATGCATATACATAGTTAATTGAGCAAATACAAGTGAAGTGTTCTTACATTGAGAAATGTAGATATGTGGTTATTTTTTTTAAATTATTATTATACTAACTGTAACTCCAGAAAAGTTGAAGATTTCTTCAGGTACATTTGGTTGATTTAGATTGTGGAATATTGGTACATCTCCTTTTTCATAATTGCATATACGGCACATGGTGAGGTCTATTGTTTCAAGTTTTGATGATCTGGAAATTTATCAAGCAACAGTTAGAAAAGTTTATATACCAATATTTAGATTTTTTATGAATAGATTGAACTAGACAAGGTTTTTTTCTTTTTAAGAATAGTTTGTTCAAAGCCATTGCAATCAAAGAAACTTATAAGCATGTACATAATGTAAACAAAATAAAATGGCCTAGTTTTACTAACACAAAATCTTTCTTCTTATTTGTTTTATGTATTGCATTGGCAAACAGCAATAAAAGTTCAGGGTTATAAAGAGAAGACATTGCTTAAAACAAGGTAATTTCCATATTATACAGAAAACCAAATACAATACATAAATAAATGAATCTGACCACAGAAAGAATATGAATAATAATACTCCAGGGAAATATGTCTGTCTGACAGACTGACTGAATGAACTGACCTGACAGATGATACTATTGAATGAATGACAAACCCTGCGTTCCGAGACGCGCTGAAATCGATTTTAGCGCACTCGAAGAGCAGGCGAACGAAATCCATACACCCGTAATCGCGTTCCGAATTACTGTCAGCTGTCAAAACTCATAGGTTTTTTTGCTTTTGTGATCACTGACAGCGCTGAAAGTATGATTCAGAATGCGCCCACAATCTGCCCTGCGTTCTGAGACGCGCTAACATCGATTAAAGCACCCGTAATCGCGTACCGAATCACTGTCAGCAGGCAAAACTCATACGTTTTTTTGCTTTTGTGATCGCTGACGGCGCTGAGTCTGATTCAGAATGCGCCCCTGATCGCTGACAGTTTGATTCGAAAGTGATTTAAGCGCGTATCGGAACGTGGCCCAAAACTTAGGACTATAGTGCTGCCACGCCAAATACCGATACTAGAACAGAAAAATAAATTCAGAACTTTTTCAAATAATTGGATATTCATACCACTACATAATAAAATAACTTAAGACTATTTAAGTATCATTCAATAAAAGCCTAGTGTTTTTTAAATTATCATCAACCGACCTCACAAATCCCAAGGCTACAGACAGAGACAAAATTGTTTGAGTAAAAGTACTACCTACCTACTTTCACATTAGAGTTGTAGAGGAGCAGGAATGGCTTAAAGTGCCTTCCGAAACACGGAATTATGTTTTTTTCGAACAATCACATGATTCAGCCTGCAATGCAATGTTCTAATCAGGGAAAGTTTCAGCATTCACCACTATCATATCAGCCGAAAGACGTCTACTGCTGGGCAAAATAAATCGAGGATCTCCACAACAACCTGTCCTGCACTGCCTGCATCCAGCAGCTTCTCGCGAGCATTTTTCTTATCACTTCGTAAGTAATGAAACAACACTATACAGGGGCGAAGCGGATATTCCTACCCACCAGCACTTTCGTCGGTTTCGTTCGTTCTTAATCCGTTGCGTTGACTAAACCCGTTAAAAACCGGGTTCTTGGTTTAAGATATTATTTGCCAAAAAACGTTTTAGTCACAAAATAGATAAAGCAATACCTGTTTAGCTTAGATTTTGATTTGTCAAGATACCTCGGTTGCTTCGCGCGACGTCTAGGTACTCTTTTGTCTTTTTTTGTTGTTGTTATCACATTGAACTTGAGTATTCAAGCTTCTAGGGGACAGTTCTGTTGCAACTATTGAATATTTCTCCATCGTAATACACTTGGAACAAAAAAGGTATAAAATAAATCGACAAAAAAATATTGGGTATTAATGTTTAGGTACAGTCAGTTGCAAAAGTGGGATCATATCACGTGTTTTTATACTTTGAAATATCTTTTCATTATTATGATAGTACGTCCGCCCGTCTAAGACCGATATCGTCAAAATTTCTGGTAGTTTTCTTCATGATATTTGAAAAGAACACGCTCTTGTGATCTCATAAAGCTGAGTCATAGAGGGCGCAATCCGCCGCAGCAGTTTTTATGGAGGAGTGAAAATCGCCAAAAATGCTCGTTAAATTATTATTTGAGTCTGGTGAACGATTTTGCTATTAACGTGTAGTCCTCGATGGACTCAGATCGTGTATATTGTTAAGATGCAAAAAAGTGTCCGAAGAAACTTTTAAGACCGCCCAAAAAACGGTCTTAAAAGTTTCCTCGGCCACTTTTTTGCGTCCATAAAAACTGCTGCGTCGGATTGCGCCCTCTAAGGGCGTTTGCGCACTCATCCGTATCCGATTTTCATTCGATTCTTATCCGTTTCTGATCCGGTTTGGCCATCTTAGTAATTGTATGGACGCTTACGCACCCATACGTATCCGGTTCGTTTTCGATCCGTAAATTCTCACTCCGGATTGGTTTTTTTACGGATCAAAACCGAGTCGAAGTGGCCGCCATACAAATTGTACGAACGCTTGCGCACTACACGATTTTTTTACGGATGAAGAGTGAGGTACGGGGAGGGGAAAGCTTGCGCTGCTAGTGATGTGCCAAATTGACTATTTTTTGATAAACAAGTATTTTGGTACTCGTTACAAAAATAATCGAATGCACACTCGAGACAAGAGACTCCAGGATTCTATTTACGTGAAACGAACTATACGAGTAACGTGAGCGACTTTATGTATGGGCAATGCTGTTTTTTTTTTATTTTTTTATTGCGGGATCTACATTACATAAGTAGATATAATTAAAAAAGATCAACCTAGTATTCGAATTCTATAAGTACCCGAAATCTATACTCGAGTACAGTCAACTGCTCATCAGTCAGTGGTAAAGTGTTGACACTTTGACCTTGAACGCTTCTTGCTTCTATAGCATTATGGTCGAGATCAGCTCAGTCAGTCAGCTCGACTCGGCACATCACTACGACAATATCATGCAATATCGTTTCAAATACGAATGAAAACCGGATCGGATACGGATGAGTGCGCAAACGCTAGACGTGAATTTACCGTCCGTTTTTTTTACGGATCAAAAACGGACCGGATAAGAATCGGATACGGATGAGTGCGCAAACGCCCTAAGACTCAGCTTTATTTTATTTATTTATTTTATTATTTATTGTACACAATAAAGTTAACAGAAAATGATCACATACAAAAACGACACAACAGGCACTGCTTATTTCTAACGAAATGTCTTACAGCAGACCTTTATGCAGCAGAGCTTTATTTTATTTATTTATTTTATTTTATTATTTATTGTACACAATAAAGTTAACAGAAAATGATCACATAGAAAAACGACACAACAGGCACTGCTTATTTCTGACGAAATGTCTTACAGCAGACCTTTATGAGATCACGAGAGCGTGTTCTTTCCAAATATCATGAAGAAAACTACCAGAAATTTTGACGATATCGGTCGGACGTACTATGACCTTTATTGCATATTATTATTTATATTAATAAAGTCCCGTACAAACCATACGTTAATACAAAATCCAAGAAAAAATAACTATTAGAAAATAAGTTATTTCAAAGTATAAAAACACGTGACCGTACTTTGCCGGAACTTGTTGGGATTATTCATTCATATCATGCTCAATTTATAAAAATCACTGTTTTTGAGTAAGTAGTTAAATAAAATATATTTGAAATAGAGAAAAAAAAGTTAAGTTGGTATTGATACGAGTAAGAAGTGTTTGGAACCAAAACGAGCGAAATTCTCAAGGTTTCGAGATGCAAGTTAAATAATTTTGCTCTCGAGTGGCACATCCTCTATTTCGCTGCTAGAAACAAGATTTTGGATTATAGTAATTAAACTTTTTGTGTTGTACCAACAGTTTCATTTTATTATAAAAATATTATATTACATAGTGTTCAAATTGTTAACATGTTTAGGTGAGTGCGGGTCAAGTCATCCGTTTCGAAGTCCCCCTGCGCGGCGCCCGCGTCTTGTTGCACCAGCAGATACGACGGCAAGCGACCGCCAGGCGTCTTTCTCTTCAAGTTGTGAGCTGTACTACGGTGCCTTAGAAGAGATTTCCTACAAAAGTTAATTAATGTCAATCGGGTCTCTACTGTCTTTCCGTCTTACTCGACCAATCCGACCGTTGCGAAGTTTTGAAACAATAAATCATTTAAGTCGGACGACAGACCTACACAATAGTCAAATTGGATGCAATGTCAGTCAGTTAGTAGTTCTAGCGTTTGTGCACAAATTTTGTAAAAAAAATCGTAAAAAAGAATTATCAATAAAATCATAATAACTAGTAATCATAATAATTACTCGTTGGAATAAACGGACCACTGTGTTGTAACAAGTGCGGCGAGGCAGACGGTTGTAAACGCGGCTATGTTATACGGCGTATATTGGTCTGATCACGTTCCCTTACTTATTGAATGCAATTTAAATTTAACTAAATCTAAAATTGATTTGCCCATTACTGTAAATAGTAAAGTAATATGGGAAGAAAGGGACTCAAGTCAGATTGATAAATATAATGAGATGTGTAACTCTAAGTTAAGAAATCTTGATTTTCCCTTGCAGTGCAGTAAATGTGCTGACAAATTATGTGACAATTACGAGCATAAGTTGTTACTAGACAAAATGTATAGTGATATTGTGTCCATACTTGCTGAGGCTGCGGAAGCCAGTTGTAACGTGCGTTCAAGTAGAAAGTTTAAATATGTTATTGGTTGGAATAAGTATGTTAGTGGTGCTCACAGGGAGGCTCGACTTTGCTACTTAACATGGATATTATATGGTAAGCAAACTGCCGGGTTTTACTACGATAGAATGAGGGAGTCTCGAAAATATTTCAAATATCAGCTGAAATACTGTCAGAATAATGCTGAACACATAAAGGCAGACATTATAGCTCTAGTAAGAAGTTTGGCCAGTTTTGGAAAAGTACCAATAAACTTAACCCAAAGTCGACACTTCCTGTGAGTGTGGAGGGGTTAAATTAAATGATACTCGTGATATAGCTAATGCTTTTAAGAACAACTTCAAGGTAGAATCACAGCTTCCAGCAGTGCCGCGAGTTTTCGACTCTGGGGGTCGGTCTGGAGATGAAATGAAATGAAATAAGTTTATTTGCATGGTCACAGTAGTGTTGTTCTATCAGATTTACTGCCAAGGAAGTGGCATCCGTCATAAAAGGCATGGTGAGGGGAAAGTCTCCAGGCCATGACGGACTCGGCGTCGAACACCTAAAGTATGCTGGTGTTCATCTACCGAGGATCCTAGCTGTATTCTATAACTTATGTATATTGCATTGTTATCTGCCGAAAGATCTTATGTTTACTACTGTTGTTCCAATTGTGAAAAATAAAACTGGGGATGTTTCTGATATGTCCAATTACCGTCCAATCTCGTTAGCTACGGTCATAGCCAAGGTTCTGGACAGTTTGCTTGATAAGCTCTTAGATAAACACGTACAACTTCACGATACTCAGTTCGGTTTTCGAACAGGTCTTTCAACTGAGAGTGCCATCTTGAGCCTTAAGCAAACTGTTCATTATTATACGCCTAGAAATACGCCTATATATGCTTGCTTCTTAGATTTATCTAAAGCATTTGACCTGGTTAATTACGATAGGCTTTGGCGTAAGATGGACAATGATACCAGCATTCCGGGTGAAATTACTTCATTGTTTAAATTTTGGTACACAAATCAAGAGAACTGTGTTAGATGGGCAGGAGTGCGTTCGGACATGTACAGGTTGGAGTGCGGCGCGAGGCAGGGGGGTTAAGCTCTCCGCGGCTCTTCAACCTGTATATGAACCAGTTGATACGGGAGCTCAGTAGTAGCAATATAGGTTGTCATATAGACGGAATCTGTATAAATAATATAAGCTATGCAGATGATATGGTACTACTGAGCCCCTCGATCAATGCCCTACGTATTTTACTGCATAAGTGTGAAGATTATGTGATGGACCACGGGCTCAGATATAATTCTAAAAAGAGTGAGCTTATGGTTTTCAAGGCTGGTACTAAATCTTACGCCTCTGTTCCGCCTGTCAATCTTTGTTCCACACCGTTGAAAGTGGTAAAAGAGTTTAAATATTGTTGTTTAATAGTTGGGCCATTGGGTTACTGATACACTTAATGATAATGTAGACATAGAAAGGGAACGCAAAGCGCTGTCAGTGCGATGTAATATGTTGGCTCGCAGGTTTGCACGTTGTACAAGTCAGGTCAAGCTGACGCTCTTTAAAGCTTTTTGCCAATCCTCTTACACGTGCAGCTTGTGGGTCAACTTTACGCAGCGTGCTTACAGCGCTCTGCGCGTCCAATATAATAACGCGTTTAGAATACTGTTTAGGCTGCCGCGTTATTGTAGCGCCTCTTCCATGTTCGCCGAGGCTAAGACGAACGATTTCTACGCTATAATGCGCAATCGATGTGCGTCGATGCTTAGTCGTGTTCGCGCCAGTCCGAACAGTGTTCTGCGCACGTTAGGTGATCGGTGGGACTCGCCAATACTGCGGCGCTGGGTGTACTTACAATTTAATTTTATTTTTTAAGTGCCTACTAATATTAAATTAAGCGTTACTAACAAATTATGGATACAATTATCTGAAATAAATTTATTATTATTATTATTATAAATCATTGGATAAAGACCAATCATGGTCAATGGGAATTACTTTTCCTGATGTTCCCTGAATGTTTTCGATTGAACATACTGGGGGACAAACAACGAGAGTAATCCGCATTTAATACTTACTTATTGGTATAAGTTTTAAAGCAAACGTCACATTCAGCGGCGGCAGTCTTCAAATGAATTTCCTCTATGTGTCGCCTCATTCGATAGCGATAAATAAATGTTTTATCGCAATAGTCGCACTGAAACAAAAATAACAAGTTCAATGTTAAATAAATAATATTTTCAAGTAAAAATAAAATATCGACTGATATGGTCACAGAATTAATATAGTACCACCACATCATCGGCCACTAACTTCCTCCCGCCAACCGTGACAACTCGCTCGAAGTTCGGGGGCGAATTGGGAGTATTGAAACAGAAAGGCCGCGCATCGATAACCCTACAAGCATAGCGTGCACTTTACTAGTGAATAAAGTAGAAAGCATTTAAAACGCGAAGGTTGTAAGGAGTGGACAAGTTGTGATAGAGTAAAAATAAAAATATGACAATAAATGTAATGTATAGCTAAGTATGTTGATAAGACTTAACAGATAAGTAGGTAGCTGCTTATAGTTTGTCAAGTTTATATACCTGTTTACATATAAAAAATGCATTATAGTTAACTAACTATACCTTGAAGTTGCAATGAGGTTTAGTCGCACTATGGAAACACGCCATATGCCTCGCCAGGTTGCTCGCGGTCGTGGTGGCTTTGGGGCACTGGGTGCACTTGTAGGGCTTGTCCGCCAAGTGTGACCTCTTGTGTACTTTAAGTAGGCTCTCTGTTCGCCCGCGATACGGACACACGTCACATTTAAAGGGGAATACGTTTTTATGGGTAGTCCTGAAATTAAATAAACAATTTTGATTTAAGTAACAGAAACCCAACTTCTTGTTAGTTAAAATTGAAGTAGTTTTTTTTTCTAAATCTAATTACTTGATAGTGTATAAACAATAGTTAATGTTACGTAAATCTTGCATGCCTATATATTTTTTATGATCCCTGCTTTTATTGTTCATAGACCCTTTACGTCTGCCAGACGTTACCTCGGCGTTCATGTACTCGTATGTTTGGACCAGGTTGTCAGCCAGAGTATAAATTAAGGTCTATCCACGCAGCTCAGTGCCGTGTCAGGGACGGGGCCGGAACGTGGCAAATGTCATAGAAAATCGTCATCGTCACGAGTCTAAAAAAAATATCGGTACATACATTTTCTATGACATTTGCCACGTTCTGGCCCCGTCCATGACACGGCACTGAACTATGTGGATAGACCTTAAATATTTAAATAAATTGTTAAAATAAAGGAATAAGTAAGTTTCTTAAAAAATATATCAACAAAGTAGCTAATAAAGATAATAGCCCTCAAGAAGCGATTAGTCAGCCGCGGCACAACCTGGCACATTTTGTGTACTATGGACACACTTGTAATATTTAATGTAATAAAAGCTTAATTTTTTTCTCAAAAAATATTAAAAAAAAGTAACTTCAACTCTTATTTTATCATTAAACCAAATGTAATTTTATTTATTAAATAAACGAAATAGTATTAAAAAGTTTTTAAAATACTTGATACTGGCGAAATCATTTTGGGAACGCCATTTATTTAAAAAATTTAATTGAACCCAAGTATAGTGGGGACACTTGTCGCACAAAAAACTACAGTGATATTTATGTGCTGCTGACACTATGTGACATGGGGCAAGCAAGGGCAGGAATTAGAAAGAGATCTGTACACACTTACATGTGAGTTTGCAGTTGGCCAATAGACTGACAGACTTTTCCGCAAGTGTCACATAGAAATTTATATACATAAGTCCTGCGTCGTCTTACAGGCTTTTTACCGTCTTTCGAAGATTTATCGCATTCTTGATCTTTGTTTTGCTTTGGCCTTCTCTGAGGTTTTTTGCTGTCTTTTAGTTCACACAGTTGCTCTTCATCTTTCTTTAGCTTTCGTCGTCTTTTGGGTTTCTTGTATTCCTTTAAGCAAATCTCATCCGAAGATTTCTCATATGTTTTCTGAAAAGTTAAAATGTACAATAATTGAATTTAAGCATTTACACAAGAATTGTGTTTGTGGACTTCAACTGAAAACATTATTCAGGGATCACATCAAGCCCCGTAGTCTAGTTAGTATCCTGCCAAGGGCAAACATTTGTGTGATGAATGCTTGTATTTGCCTTTTGTCCGGATGTTGTTTTTCTATTTATAAAAGTATGTATTTATCTATTTATATATGTATATCGACGGTCTGATACCCTTAGTACAGGCTCTGCCTAGTTTGGGGTCAGTTAGCCCTATGTGAGATGTTTGATGTTTGCATATATTTATTTATTTAAGGTTTTCAATCTAACTTTGGATCTACAGGAGGAACATAATTACTTCAAGTGGATAGAGCCTGGAGGGATAGTCATCACACTAATATTATAAATGTGAAAATATATTTGGATATTTAGATGTTTGTTCCGCTTTCACGCCTAAACTACTGGTCGGATTTGGATGAAATTTGGAATAGAGATTGTTTGTACTCTTGATTTAACACATAGGATACATTTTATCGGGAAAAGTCTTATTTCCACGGGAAAATCTTACATAACGCGAGCGTAGCCGCGGGCGGACCGCTAGTTAATTATAAACTTACCAAATCAGGAAATTCATTGTTTTCAGTAGAATATTCAAGCTCATCTGGGCTGTCTGGGAGTGGTGATGGAGCTTTGAAGTCTGTGTTAACTATAGTAAAATAATCATCACCTTCATGTTTGATGTTTGATTCTGAAATAATATAATAGAAACAATCTTACACTGTTACAATACATGTGCAGTGCAGGGATAAGCAGTTACAATGTTAATATTTTATTTAGGTATAAGGTTGTCTGGAAGAAATTGCTATCTTAGCAATAAGGCCGCCTAATTGACTCAAACAACTGTAAAAATGTTTACTTGTAAATTCTGATTGGTGTCAATAAAGAATATTTTTATTATATTGTATTGTATGTGATTTGATTAAACCTTGGCTATTTGTCATTTTCTACAAAATTTGTTGCAGGTAGAAAAAAACTGTCTAAGATAGAAAAATCTACATAAAATTAGCTACAAAACAACAAAAATTAAATATTTTGAAAAGACTATAATTATTTATGAAATGTTGATGATGAAGAAGTTCCTAAAAAAAGCTGTGATACAATGATGTAATATCAAACCTTATAAAATTATTTACATAAGATCATATCATTATCATAATATAATATAACATAATCTAGCACTGGTTATGTGGCCTTAAAATTAAATAATTAAATTGCATTAATTATAACACCTTTCAATTGTTCAAGTACTCAAAACTTTACCTTTTTTAATAGATAGTTCGATCAGTTCCCTGTTGGTCTTCTGGCACATATCTCGGAACATGATGCACCCGTTCAACAGGTCAAGGCAGCACTGACACATGTTTTGAGGAAAATTATCCATCTCGCTCACCTGCAACAATTCATATATAAAAAAAATTGTACCTGGGTTTGCTTGTGCCATCTGTTGGAAATTTTTGGACCATGATAAAATATATAAGAAATTTTAATTCCTGTCAGTTTCGTAATTAATAACTAAATGAAAGAATAAAAAAAGCAAATAACAAGTAAAAAAAGAAACATGAACAAAATAAAATATCTGTCGAGATTCAAACTCAAGACCCAAAATTCGAATAGATATTGCAAACTTGTGGTTTCCCAACTGAGCTATTGTAGCGTTATTGACAATGGCAAAATTACCTATCTATTTTAAATGATATGGCGTACAAATTCTTTTAGGCATGCAATCACGGATTAACCTTTTATTAAAAATGAACTAGCTATATCAATTCATCGCCCCCGATACCCCCTAAATGCTAAATAAAAGTGTACGCCATCTCCACAGAAGGCTTACACTTGTAGTGAACGGGCCATCTTGCTTTGACGTCGAAAAATGATTTTGTTAAATCAACAGAAAAAAAATAATCTTACTTCGAATAAATTATTATTTTATATACAAGAATTGCCCATTTAAAGTATTAGATACTATACATGTATTAAACTAAACAGCACCTTAGGCTAAGATTGTAAATAAACGGGTACTTACTGTAACTCCAGAAAAGTTGAATATTTCTTCAGGTACATTTGGCTGTATCAAATTGTGGAATATTGGAACATCTCCTTTTTCATCATTGCATGTGCGGCACATGGTAAGGTCTATCATTTTGGGAGTTGATGATCTATAAGTGACATTTTGTTGCATACAGAAGAAAAATAAATATTTAGCAAATCAAATGATTTCCTGAGTTTTATTACAGTATACCTTACAGGCTTAGCATTGATCAGGTAAGTACATCTGTTTAATGTAAAAAGTCAAGGCTGATATACTTACTCATCAGATTTATTTTTCTGTTTTGATTTGTTTACTGCATTAGCAAATAGTAATAAAAGTGAGGACATCGCCTGAAACAGTTCTTCAAATAAGTAAAAAATGAAGAACCCACGAACCAAATCACAAATGAAGAAAGAAAGGCGTTGGTGGTTAAGAAAGAAGACGATGATTTATAATCACTCCCTGGAAAGAAATTGGAACTAAAGAAAATAATCCACCCAAACCCAAAATAACATTTGTCAGGTGATCACACACAGGTGATGACCGAACACCCACAACGAACGAACCACGAACGAACGACTCAACGACTGTCACTATGACAGATTGAGACTGATAAGAGAGAGAACGAGGGCGCATTCCGAATCAGACTTTCAGCGCTGTCAGCGATCAGAAAAGCAAAAAAATGTATGACAGTGATTCGGAACGCGATTACGGGTACTTTAATCGATTTCAGCGGGTTTTGGAACGCAGGGTGAGTGAGAGGATGCACGAACGAATGCCACGAGTGCAATAAAGAATATTTAAATTTGGGTGGGCGGGTAGTCTTACGGCGCCTGATCTATTGTCGTTCATTCCCAAAGCAGCAGTCTGTTTCACTTGCACACATTTCTTTCTCTATCACTCGAGTGACTTTCGCACGTTTTGGATCACACTCTGCTCTGCAGGGCGGGCGGGCTCTGCTCACGCCTCACTGGTTGGCTGAGGCTGACTGATCGCTCATCTCTTCATTCACTCACTCACTCATTCTTGTTTGGCTGACTGGGCTTTGTAGTGCAGAAATGTTTTTAATGATTATAGAATAATTGGAAATAACTTGAAAATGGCAGTTTACTTGACTAAATCTATGTTATCAAAGCTGAGAAAAGTAGAGTATCCTATATATTGGGAGAATGAACAGAGGGAACCATCTTGCAGCAACGGAGATCCTTGGCAAAGATTGACTGAAGGGTATGAAGTAGTTGTAATTTATATTTTTAAAGTCTCCTTATTTACTATAAATTACAATAGTAGTTTAATACTATAATAGAGCATGGTGAACCTACTTCTATCTACCGTAAGGAAACCTGCGTACCTCTGTGAAAGTAATTAATTTAAAGATAGTGTGTTTGTAGATATGCTAAGTCTAAGATTGTGTGTTAAGTCAAGCAGTCTGCATAAGTTCAGATCTATCGCTCTAATATAGCTAGGGTAGTCTCAAGTCCTTCTATAGACTTTATAATAAGCCAACAACAACCTGATCATAGCTGTACTTATGTTTCATTCATGACAGTCAAGTGATTCTCTTCTGCAGGCTGCTAACAAAAATAATAATAATCTCTCTTGCTAATCAGGATGAAGATGAGGTCAGTTGATCTGGCAAAGAACATGATCTGTAGAGTTTGTGCCAAGGATGGCTCCATACCACTTAGCGAGAAGATTGATGGCTATGTCAACATTATGAGTGCCATTTGCAGTATCTCCAATGTCAATGTAAGAGTAATAATTTAATAGAATAGAATAGAATATACTTTATTGCACACAAGAAATACACAGAAAAAAAAAGCAGTTCAAATAATAGTGTACAGATAGGCGGCCTTATTGCTAAGGTAGCAATTTCTTCCAGGCCTTCGGGTACAGGAAAAAAAAACTCAAAGAATACTTCGGGATAGTGTGTTACATAAATTACATATAAAAATAGAAATATAAATAGACTTCTACACTAATTACATCACATAATCATAATTACATAATAATAACAAGTACATAGATCAATATATTATAAATAAAACTTACATATAAATACATCCTATAAATAGGTACATAAAGTACATACATAAATACCATACCTACATAGTAACAATACATAATATATAAATATAATAAACCTATAAAATAATAGAGAGAGAAACTGATAACCAAAGTTTAAAAAAAAAAAAAAAAAAATGGGACAGGTTAAGAGAGGGAGAGGAGATGGGCTTTCAGATTCTTTTTGAATAAATCAAGTGATGATGATTTACCCACCTGTAAGAGAAAGATACTTAAAGCTATCTTGATTATTTGCATACCTCCTCTTAAAAAATAATAATATAAGTAACAGGTATAATAACTAAATATTATCATTATATTTCAGATGCATTTTGATGATTCTCTACCTAAATACATTTGCATTGAATGCCTGGAAACATTGAAGGTTGCTTTGGCATTTAAAAGAAACTGCGAAAGCTCTGACAGGAAGTTTAAACATATTCTAAATCCTGCTGGTTTGTATATAAATATATAAAAATATAGCCTGCTTGGTATATGACTTATTAAAGGAAATGGGCTAACAAAGTAGGTGTTACTTTAATGTAAGATTGTTTCAGGTGACCCATTATTTCACTCATACCCATATTCAAAGCACGATTTCCAACTGATCCTTCATCAGATGAAGCTGAAGCGAATGAAGATAGAAGAGAAACAAGAGAGAGATAGAAAGAGAAAAGAAAGAATGTTGGAGAAGAAGAGAAGAAAACCTAAAAATAAGCAGTTTAAATGCTCAGCCTGTGATATAAGTTTCCCTAATAAGGTAAACATGAATAATTAAGAAGTAGTTTGTAAGAATAGATTCCTAGGTAAAAAGTAAACTAGCTGTGCGGCACTAGATAGATAGGTATACCAATTAATCTAGCTTTCTGGAAATTGTATCCTTGCAGTGTGTGACTCACAATTTTTTAATTTATTTTAGTCCTCTTATTTTAACCTTATACTAATTTTAAAACTCGCGATGCACAGCACTGCCCATACTAGGCAGCACTGTCAGGGTCGCCATGCGATATGAGGACTCGGGAGCGTGTCAAAAGGAAAGACATTGTGCGTCAGACGAACATATATTGGCTACAAACTAGGAACTACATACAGTTAATACTTAAATGCTAACTATATCTAATGTGTGAGGTGAATCACACTCTACATCCTCTTATATTATTAATATGATTGTATTCTTAGAAACTTGTGAAGAAAATATAAATATCTAGCTATAAAAACGACGTCATAAAGGCAGTCAGTAGGGTACTATTACTCTATGGCGGTTATTTAACGCTGGCTGATTATAATGTAGCTATTTAAAAAAACCCGAATAGGAAAAGTTAGTGGCTCACCGGCGCGAGCGGCAGTGCATGCGGCGCGCGTGCGAGCTGTGTGGCCAGCTGGTGCTCAGCATCGCGCAGCACATGCGGCACATGCACAAAGACAGTGCGAGACATAAGTGCCCCACGTGTGCTAAAGAGTTCCCGGTCATCGCGCGCCTCAGGAACCACATGTGAGTGTGAGCTCCATTACATACAGCATATGCGGCACATGCACAAACACAGTGCGAGCCATAAGTGCCCCATGTGTGCTAAAGAGTTCCCGGTCATCGCGCGCCTCAGGAACCACATGTGAGTGAGCATTCATTACATACAGCATATGCGCCACATGCACAAATACAGTGCGAGACATATATGCCCCAGATGTGACAAGGAGTTCCCGGTCATCGCGCGCCTCAGGAACCACATGTGAGTGTGAGCGTCCACTACAAGCATCATATGCGGCACATGCACAAACACAGTGCGAGACATAAAGAGCCCCACATATGCTAAAGAGTTCCCGGCTATCGCGCGCCTCAGGAACAACATGTGAGTGAGAGCGTCCATTACATACAGTATATGCGGCACATGCACAAACACAGCGCGAGACATAAGTGCCCCACGTGTGCTAAAAAGTTCCCGGTCATCGCGCGCCTCAGGAACCACATGTGAGTGTGAGCATCCATTACATACAGCATATGCGGTACATACACAAACACAGTGCCCCACGTGTGCCAAGGAGTTCCCGATCATCGCGTCCATTAAACCCCATTTTAGCGCGTACCTATATACCGCATATTATCGTGCAAAATATGTGTGTGGATGTGCGCCCAATGTGCGGTAAACAGTCCCTAAAAATATATGATATATGTCCCCACCGAAGGGCTCGAACTACTCCTGTGACCATCAGTGTTGAAAACTTTAGAATAACAATAAATTAAAATTATCAATTTATTTCGCAGGCTCGTGCACACGAATACGTTCAACTTCTTCTGCGACCTGTGCCCGTACAAGAGCAAGCATAAGTATTACCTGGTGATGCACATGCGCACGCACACCGGCGAGAAGCCGTATCGCTGCAACGAGTGCACCGCCACCTTCGTCAACCCCTCCAACCTGAACAAACACAGACTCACGCACCAGGACAAGCAGTTCAAGGTATGGGAATATGCACAATTCTTTTTATTCGTTGATCGAAATGTTTCAAGTTCCAGATTAAAATATAAAAAATATTTTTTCAAATATATTGCTCTGAAACTAGGCTTCAAAGTTGATGGTTAGACAGAGAGGTCCGATGTGTCATGTGACGTCATATGACACGCGGGCCATACATCCGCCATAGAAAATTATATTTGTTTAATAATGTTGTATCAGGTTTGTTTTTCGATTAATGTCGATTCTGTGTTGACTGCCAGTCATCTATTTGTATACTTTCAGATAAACTATGAAAAAAAACCAATATTCCCTATGCACGCTCTGTCGACCACGATAGGCAAGTGCATACTCGTAGTATCCATAGCTTCGCTCGTCGCGCCTCTTAAAAGTTTGCTGGTTTTCCACCGACGACATTAGGAAGCGAGAAGAATGTCTTTAGTTTGATTCGCCAATTTAAAAGCAGCTTTACGCTACAAGATATCGCCGTTCTGTAAAAATAAGATATTAAATTACTGCCGCGGCCGCAAAATTAGTTATTGTTGGACGAGGACACGTTTAAAGTCCGAGCCGCAGGTGAGGACTTTTATTGTGTACGAGTCCTCGATTTCGATTCGCACTCAATCGATCACCATGACGAGGAGTAATAGCCTACTGCGATACAGTGCAAACTAGTGCAGGGGTCTATTGTAAATCGTCCTAGTGACCTAGTAGTACCTACCTAATGTGTATTTATCTCCTGATGTATTAGGTCTTCACTTACTACGAAATAAATAAATAAATAAATAAATAAATAAATAAATAAAGTTACTTCGCCGGCCTAGGCCGTTTGAGGGCACATTTCCGGCCGCTGTTTTGTATGGGGCAATGTTTCGTCCAAAAATAAGTCACTTCGCGTACTGTTTTTTGGCAGTAATGATCACATTTTCGAGCGTGTCGGAGAAAAGACATTTAAGAGAGTGTTAGGTCTATAAAACTGAACAATTTTCCACAAGAAGTATAAGCTAAACACGTTATGACAAAACACTTACCTTTTGTAGAATGTAGATAGGACAAGCTACGAATGAGACGTGTTGCCGGGCGATTTGCGATAGTATGACGAATTTGCGAATGGTGCGACCTTACGAGAGCGTAGACGGCTGATTTACTCTACGATGGAGAACTATTTCACCCTTTCAATTTGTTGCAGTGCGTTCTCTGTGAGAAGACGTTCCGCACTCCTTCTGCGCTGCGCGAACACCACGAGGCGGCGCACATGAACATCAAACACACTTGCAACTACTGCGGACGAGACTTCTGCTACAAGTCAGTATACTCCCCTAACACAGGGGTCCTCAAACGGTCTATCGCAAAGACTTGGACTTGACCGCGGAAAACTTAATTTCCTTGAAAAACTACAATATAATCAGGAGAAATGTGCGGAGGATATCCACTTCCAAAAAGTGATTTCCAATAATTAAGTACCTATCTAACTTATTAAGTAAAAATATGCACTTTCTTTTCCTAGCCTAAAAATCGCTTGCCTTGGAAATGTTGTAGTAAATAGTAGCTACTGTAAGTCTGATAACACCATAACACCATAGATAAATTGCCAACACTGACTGCCGGTTGGTCATTGACCTTGCCGCCGCCCATGCGGTGTTAATAAATAAATAAATATATATATATTTTACATCGAAATCATTTATCATAACTTAAGTTACATACAACGTGGTTTTTACTTAAAATATACTAACTATTAAGTGCTAGTGTTAAATCTTGCTACGAGTACTTTATTGATAACTAGCTAACCGCCCGCGCCTACGCTCGTGTTATGTAATTTTTTCCTTTGAAAATAAGTCCTTTTCCCGTGAAAAGTATCCTACAAAACTATTTCACTCAAACTCGTTCTGTCGTTTATGCGTGATTGAGGAACAATCATCAAAATATACAAAAATACAAACTTTCACATTTATAATATTAGTAAGATACGGGATACGCAAGTAACTTTGTGTAGTGGTGCTCGCGACACCCTGACTACGTCATGATGCGTATTGCTTGCGTTAGCAATAAGTTAGTATTTAAGCAATTACATAAGTTTATATAACTCTGTATTCGGTTCTCTACTTCAGTCGTTTATTGTACTACATACCAACCACTTGTGTGTGTTTCTCTCTGATATCTCCTGGGCACCCTCTGCTAATATTTCATTTGTAAGCCAAAACTATTCACTTTTTTCGGCATGTTATGGGCAAAGGATGGCAAAAAAGAACAATGATCGTGATTTCATTTGATTCATTTCGCTACCTATTTCCTTTGTGTCTGTTCCGTGACTTTCGGTGGTAACGAGAAATCATCAATCATTTGGCGTCGGCGGATAAAAACGAGTGTTAGTTGGTAAATACTTTTTGTTGCCTTTTCTTCCCGTAAACTCATCCGAGTTACTAATGTTTGGCCATTTATAATTCGATCAATCACTTCGTCTAGAACTTATGATATTAATGCGTTATGTCAAGCCGCAGAAAGTATTGCTCTTAAGAAGAGAGCCTCTTATCTTGTTATTAAGCATCAGTGGAACTCGTCTAAGCATTAAAGTAGCTACGTAGGCAATGTAAATCAATTTCTTTGCTAACCTGGTTGTAATACTAGGGTAAATACTTATTAGTTTATCATAGATCACTAACTAAAATGTTATATATATAAAAAATATGAATGTAATTTATTAAATTAGGGTAAAACATAAACTTGCACCTCTGAATGGTGTGGGTCTTTGATCGGTTACCTATACTTTTTCCAAAATAAATTGACAACCGACGCCATTTTTATTTACTCTCATATCGTAAAATTCGAATTACAAAATCCATAGCAGTTTTATATTGACACACTTTATAAACACAATACCGAAATTTAAAAATAGAATGATATTATAACACAGTTCTCTTTATGAAAACAATTTTATAATAGTAGTTTATGAAACTGTTGCATAATGAGGGGTATTAAAACACGAGTGTGTGTTAAAAAAACTGAGCCGTAGGCGAAGTTGTTAATAGTTCCACATGAGTGTTTTAATACCTAGTTATGTGCAGTTTCATACACTACTTTATCTACTCTCATACATTGGTGTTAAATAAAAGATCAAAGTTAAAAGAGTAAGATTTTTTTTTTGCATTTTCCATTCCATTAAATCTTCTTAGCGCTATCGGATATTTTTACGCAAAAATAACAATATTTCCACCAAATTCAGTACAAGAAAACATAGGATTAGGAATGGCGCCAAAACCCAGCATATCACTACGCATGCGCTAAAGCGGGCGCTGCCACAGGGGTATACGTTCACGGGCGCTGCTCCAGACAACTTATTGCCAAAAGGACTAGTTTCCAGGCCAAACTGTATCATAATGACAAAAAAATATATATGTAATACCCCTCATTATGCAACAGTTTCATAATCTACTATTATAATCCTTACTAATATTATAAATGCGAAAGTTTGTAATTTTATGTATGGATGTATGATTGTTACTCTTTCACGCAAAAACTACTGAATGGATTGGGATAAAATTTCGAATAGAGATTGTTTGTACCCTGGTCTGATTAACACGTAGGATACGTTTTACGGGAAAAAGTCTTATTTCCACGGGAAAATCTTACATAACGCGGCGCAGCCGCGGGCGAACCGCTAGTCAAGTTATAAAGCAGTCTATTAGTTTATTTTTTTGGTAGCTACAATGAAAATAATTGTAATGAAACTGCTTACCAACAGATCAGATTTAAGAAAGCACGAGATTCGAACCCACAACCGCACGAAGCGCGACTATGTCGGCGGCGAACCCACCTACAAGCAGGTCGAGCGAATACAGAAGATGCAGGAGGAGACGGGGCAGGACATGGACAAGATGACGTATCTGCGCCACGACTCGCAGCAGGTTAGTATCATATAATAATAGGGGACTGGGCTGTAGTCAAATTATTGTACACACTCTAGTTCGTAAAAACGACTTTGCGGCCAATTTTACATAACTCAAGATTTATTATAATAAAGCAGGCCAATTGTATAAGGCAAAACCAAAAAATGTTCACAATCGATCAAAGCTACAACTTACAAGTAACATACTTTGCTATTTACTTTGAATTTCTATAATATTACGTTTCATAATAAAAAGAAGTTCATTTGACTAGTCCCCATTCTATTGCCAGTTAAAACCAACAGGACATGAAATGAACGAATGTTTTGAAAGAAGAATAAGATTTTGAAATTCACACCCATAAAACAGTCGACGCCTGAATTTGGACCTTGGGCCCACGGAGACAAATACAAAGAGGAGGTGCCACAAGCAACTTAGTCCCGTCTCATAGCGGACTAAGTACTCTTACTACTAGCTATTAACCAACAGGCGGTGCTTCTGTCAGTGTTACTTTGGATTTTATGGATACGACACGAATATGACTTGGTTTGATTACAACCATTTTAATTGGAATTAGTGACGCAAAAATTATATGCTGTGTTGTATCGTGCAACAGCGAACTATTTCTAACGAAAAAAAGACATAATTCCACTCGTATGTATTTTATAAATGCAATTTTTAATGCTCGTAACTTATTTCTTCGAGAAAGTTCGGCGATAGCAACGCCATCTATCGCCAAGTAGAATAACTTGACTGTAGAAGGTTATATGACCTGTTTCATTCATGCTCATTCATTCATGTATTTTGTATAGTAAGCTGGGTGGCCAGATATGGAATCTAAAAAAATATATTTGTATAAAATATTTATTTTTGTAGCATACAATTAAATAATGCAGATAATATTGATGAACTTACTCAATATTTATAATTGAATACATGACATCAAAATATCACATTTTGAGCAAGGATGTTTCCCTTATAAGGGTATAGGGGTAACGGTATCGATATAAACAAAGCCTTCATTGCCCAAAAAAAGTGCATCAGGTCTATTTGTGGGGCTGCTCCTTGGGCCTCTTGTAAACCTCTTTTTGCAAAGCTAAAAATCTTGCCTTTACCAAGTCTATACATATTTGAAGTCGCAAAATTTGTCAGAGAGAATCTACATCCATTTAAAAAAGCTAGAGATGTGTGTGCTGCGAACATAAGAAATCCAAATAAACTAGTTACTGGTACAATTTGTAGATCATCCCGATTTAAGAAGAATTGTTATTTTATGTGTGTAGAAATTTATAATAGGATTCCGCAATGTATTAAGGACCTAGATACGAAAATGTTTAAGCGAAGGTTATACGAGTGGTTACAGAAATTTAATTTTTATTCTATAGGGGAATTTTTGGACAAGTTGTATTATAAGTAATTTAAGTCTACCTGGAGTGTGATCTGTGTTTGCATGTCATGATGTTGTAATGACTGAGTGGGAGAAACTATTTTTTAATTCTGCATTATTTGTCAGCAATGTATAACCCCATTCTTAGCAAATAAATTTATTTGATTTGATTTGATTGATTTATACTTGGTAGTAAGTAAGTGATGATGATAAAGGACTTACGTGAAATCCCGTGTCAAAATTGAACAGATCTTATTATATAATACGAGGAGGGATCAAAAAGTAGTGAGAATGACATACTCCTTGGTAAGAAAAAAAGTACTGGCAGGCATAGCTCAGATATATATTTGTAATATTAATACAGAAAAAAAATCATCGATTCTCTTTTGTTTTTCTGAATGTAGTCATTTGTTTGCTTCGTGTCGGAACGTGTTCTCGAAAATGGAGAAAAACGAAGTGCGAGCCGTTATTAAATACCTCTGTTTAAAACCGTGTGTGATAGCTTAAGATGCTGAAATATTATAGTATCTTCACCGTCTGTGATGCCCTTTATATAATATAAAGGATAAGAATATGCATTACTGTCTGCTCGCGGCTACGCTCGCGTTGCGTAAGATTTTTCCCGTGGGAATATGACGTTTTCCCGTAAAAAGTATCCTATGTGTTAATTCAAAACAAACTATCGATCTCCAAACAAACTATCTCCATTCCTCAAATACGTTCAGTATCCGTTCGTAGGTGTGAAAGTGGGAAAACATATCCAAACATACTTTTACATTATAATATTATAGTGTGAGTTCGAAGTGTGATTCAAGTATGTGATACTCTCGCGCAGGTGATAGTGCCGACGCCCACGATCGTGCACACCTACACCATCGAGCAGAAGCAGGAGTTCGTGCAGAGCGCGCTCTACTTCCAGGAGGTCAACGGCATCATGCAGCCGCAGCAGCAGATCGGTGAGCTGGATATTCTTTTTTTAATTTTAAGGCAATGACAAGACGATCTGACCAGCCAGTACAGGAGTTCGTGCAGAGCGCGCTTTACTTCTAGGAGGTGAGCTAGTTATTCTTTTTTTACGATCTGAACAGCCAGTATAAAGAAGCAGGAGTTCTCTCAGGAGTCACCAGGATTATGCAGCCGCAGCAGCAAATTGGTGAGCTGGCTTTACTGTATGTCAATTACGAGACTTACTGACCAGCCTGTATAAAAACATACTCTGTATAAAAGTTAAACCTAACTTTACGAATCACTGCAACATCAGAATTATCACTAGCACTGTATTTAGATAACGTCCTCTTGCTGTAACTAATTATGGCAATTATTTATCTTAGCAGACTGCTTGACGCAGTGTGCACCATTACGTAGTACGTAAAGTTCCTTTCAATAGAATCCGGCAATAATGTAAACAAAGCAATTTAAGCACGATTACTCCGTAATTACTTACATTTGAGTATCAATCCTGATCATATTCACATTTCAAGGAACCATACATTCTTCTTACAATCATTTCGCCCCCTACTAACTTCTTTATGATAGTTATTTTAATAAAACAAATACTCGGACGACAAAATTTTCAATAATTTGTAAAACTGCCATATTAATTTTTTACTCATCAGTCTTGTTTGTCTTTGGAAAGTTAGTGTTGTTCATCGTTTTTACTCACTAATTAATTAATTTTAAATCATTTGAATCATTTCATTAATCACTTTCAAAAAATCTTTATTATGTTCAAAAAAATATCTTGTTTACTTTCTTCTTCGTCTTCTAGTGGCATTCCATTACTGGAGGTCTGCCGTCAGCCTCTTGAATTTTTCCTTCTACCTTGCCAACCGGAACAGCTCTACGACCCCGGTAATCCCGGTCCACTCTCGTATGTTTCGCAGCCAAGATTTCTTCCGTCTTCCTACACGTCTTTTTCCTTCTATTTTGCCCATCATAATCATTGTTTACTTTACCGGATTTAATTGAAAGGGACCTTAGATAAACCTTTAGTCGCAACGTAATGCGTAAGTCGTCCAGCATTTATAAGCCAATCTGTTAGGTTGGGAGATAATACTTATGTCCTCATTTATACCTACCAAAAGATACCTGCATATTTCTATTCTGTATATTATGAATGCTTTTATACAACAACTTTAGTCATGCTATGCGCGCACCGGCGACTTTTGTCTCTCGAGACACTATGTGCCTCTCTTTCGCACTCTAGTAAACTTGACGAGAGAGACATATTGTCGCCGCGACAAAAGTCGCCACTGCGCGCATAGCATTAGGTGAAAAAAGGCTCATCTCAATAAATGCAGGATTTTGATTCTTGTCTTTTTTGTCGGAGACTTTTAATAACTAAATATAGTTTAACAAGCAAATCGTCATCTCCAATTTTCTGGACTTTACTGTTAAAATCCAGCTTACTTAGCTTTAGCACCCACGCCTTTTTTTAAGTTAAGTTAAGTAACTTTAGAACAAAGAAAAATATTCCAGGATTATTTCTTACTAGTTATTCTATCATAAAAAGTTGATTTTCTATATCACTGAGATAAAAACAAAAATATTTTTAAGATTACATTTCGTATGAAAATATCTCTTTTTATTTACATACAGATGTTGAAACAAAGTAGACGTTTTTCACAAAGGTTCGGTTAGTTCTAGCTAAAATTACAAACTGTGCTCCGGAACCCCGCAGGGCTGGCTTTAATGAATATTCGTATATACCGTTGGTTCCTCGTGAAACAGAAGGCCAATGTTTTTTTCACTAGGTATTAAAAAAAACGTAGTATTGACTGATTGGTATTGGTTTCACGTCTCTTAGCCTGTTTAGTTGTATTTTATTTTTAAAATATCTAGGAATAAGTATATTATTATTAATAAACACTTTTAGGCTTTCGCGGTATAACCCGGTAGGTATGCGTGTTATTAATATTATTAATAAGTTGCTTTTACGAGTATGATTGTAGTAGTATAAACTAAATGTTGTTATTGTTATTGCCACACCCTTGTTACATGGGGTATCATATGCTGAACTACCATGTCTCTTACAACCAAAATGTACAACCGTATTATTGCAATTAATAAATGAATATGAATATGAAACACACCCTAATCAACCTTATTCCTTAGTCTTCTTCTTAATATTTAAAATATGGGATAGCATAGCGCAAAATATTGTTGTGTTTGATTAAAATGTTTCATGACAGTGTGGACCAACAAAAAAGAGTGTACAGTATTACAGTGTATTTACAAATTAAAAAGTATTTTATTTGTTAGCAAGAAATCCTCGGTCTAGACTGCCGCTTCTTTACGATGTTTTTATTGTTCCAGTTCAACCGCAAACTGTGCAGTTATCGCTGTAAGTACTAAAAGTTATGATATCTTTTACGATCTTGTCGGAAGCCTAGTTGACCGAACGAGCGCAGCGTCTCTGTTTCAGCTTGGCCAAATTTGCTTTTGTATATCTATCTGTCTGGCCATCTGTTTGTTTGTTTCACTCTACAGGTCGCGTTCCTCAACCGATTCTCGTGAAATTTTGTGAGCAGGTTCGATAAATTAATTGATTTTTTTTGTCGAGTCGTCAGTTCTTGGAAATTAAAAAAATTACGAAGTTATGGGGGTTGCCAGCTTACAAGGTCTACCGCTGAGGCCGTTTTCCTCTACAGGTCACATTTCTCAACCATTAAAAAAAAAAAAAAAAATCAAGGGGTCGGGGATTTTTGTAAAGAAAAAATAAAAATAAATATGAAAAGATATACAGACTCGTGAGGTCTACAGCTCGCAGAGCCACTAGTTTATTTTTTTAAACAGTTTTTTTTTTCCTTCTAGGCCTGAACTGACAATGAAGAAAGACGACGTGAAAATTTACGAAACCCAACAGGGAATCAATTATTTCTAGCATTAGTTTTAAGGAAAAACTTAAAAATTATGATGATACGAAGAATAGTGATCAATCATTCATAGATTATATCGCTTATTAAAAAAAATTGTACCATTTATAGGAAATTATATGTAACTTTGATATACATACATATTAGGTTGATCATTTATTAAGCACTTTTTATGATTATTCTGTTACTGGTAATATAAAAATTTAATAAAACATTTAATTAAATTTAGCTATTTCATTAATATAACGTAGTTCCCTTGTAGTCCCATGATATTATGCATTGTGTTTCATTTTACTTGTTTCGTTCGTTAACGTTAAGTGCCTCAAAGCATGAAAATGAAAAAATGAAAATTCATTATTATTTGCTGTAAATGTGGTTTTCAAAGGTATAACAATCATATAATAGTTTCACACACTTAACCAATATGTACTTTCTTAACTACGATATGTACTTTCTTAACTACGACTTTTAATTACGATCTTACTGCTACCTAATAGTAAATTCACTGAAGCTGACGCTTAAATTACCTATGATTAAAACCCAGCTCTAATCAAATGGTCCAAGTTCAATTATCAGAGAGCTATAATGGCCGTTGTGGCCTTTATGAGCCCGAACCCCAACTCGATCCTCGTAGTCCGAAACGGTAATTATATTCAGCATCCGTACACCGTAATATTCAACCGAAGGGTAATTAATATTCAGTAAAACAAAGTTCTTGTTTAATTACGTTTTTCTCATAATAATATAACTATTGTTATAAAAGTAATTATTAATAAAATTGGTCCCGGTAGACGTGACTTACGTAAAAAAAACCGATGGTCAAAGTATAAATCTCATAATCTTAGTCGAGTCGAGTGTTAAAACTTGCTTTATTAAGGAGTGTCAAAGTCTCTTCTAGTTCAAACTTTTCACTTAACGTAGCACGGTTGCTACGCTCGTTACGACTTCACGGTCAACTGCTACAAGACTCTGCTTCCTTTAATATGTTCATGTCCTATTAGGTATATACTGGCGCCTTAATTAAGAAATTAATGCAACGACTGGCGCTTGATACTCGTATAAGTATATATAATTTAGAATTTAGTGAACATTTTTCCAATGACTAACAATGGATTTACGTTTTGTATAACGTTATTCATATAGAAATGAAAACAGATTTTCTCTGGTTTCGAACGAAAACGGTATACTTACTTGTCACGATATTCAACCATTTAATTATGGGCATAAGATGCAGTAGTTAAATTGTTGTTGAATAAAATTCATTGGGAATTATTATTAGGTTACCTGATTTAGGTATTAACTACATAAAAATCTTTGCTAATAAATAAAGCAATTATATGAACGTATTGACTTGTGGCTTTGCAGCTTTTAAATTGAATCGATTTTATCGCCATTACTCAGGAGAAATCTGTCGATCAATAATAATTTTACGTGACTCAAATTTTCAAAACGTTGTACGTAGTATGCATATTACTTAGTGATATTACATCTAGCGGAGTTTTCGAACCATAACTCTATGTATGTTTATGTATTGAAATTAATTTACAAGAACATGGTGCCTAATTTATTGTCTATAAAATCTATAAATCTTCTCCTGTTTATTTGCGCGAACGCTTCAATTTCATGCGTCCTGAGGGTAATCCCAGCCGCTCTAATATTCGTACTCTTTTATCCCTACCTTCTCATAATACTAGTTTTTACTCCCATTCGTTCGTCGTCGATGCTGCAAGGCTGTGGAACTCTCTACCATATACTGTCCGTGATTGTAGCACTATCTCTTTATTTAAAAAGCGAGTTAAAGAGCATTATCTTTCGCTGTCAGATTGATCCATTATATTTATTTAAGTATTATATTTATTGTTATATTTATTGTATTTTTAAAAAATATATTATATTTTATATTTTTGGGTATATATTTTAGTATCATATTGCGTTAGTTTATTTATGTATATTTACATAATATTATATAAGTAATTCTTGTGATTGTCTTGTTCTTTTGTGTTTTATAAAGTTGTGCACGTTTTATCTGCGTCTTACTATCTCTTTTCTCTTCCGTAGGTCTGCTGGAAGATATTTCTCTAGAAATAAGCAGGCCTGTTGTGTCGTTTTTTCAAATGTATTTTTATTTTTGTTATTATTGTGTACAATAAATTGTTAAATAAATAAATAAATAAATTGTCGCAAACGATTTATAAATACTACATTATTATGTTGATTCTCATCTATTTGGGTCAGTTTCGGCGCTGGACATAGATTACCATGGCCGATCTGGAAGTCTTTAAATCGACTTCGGACTCAGGTCGGCCGAAGCAAGGAAAATATGTTCAGGTGGGGACTCTCGGAAAACCCAAACATAGACTGTGTGTGTGGAGCGGAGCAGTCCATGGCGCATTTAGTGTCCTGTCCTGCCTGCCCTGTCACCTGTTCGCAGCAGGATTTAATGGACGCCACAAATAGGGCAGTCGAAGTGGCTAAGTTCTGGGCTAGAAAGATATAACATCGACACGCAAAGAAGAAGAAGTTTCGGCGCTCATAACTTAAAATGTTATTCCAGTCACGAAATGGCCGCAGGCAGGCAGTGGTATAATCTGAAAACCAATCGGATCGGCATACTTCTGTTCTGTTTAGTAATAATAACATCTCACACACGGCCATCTGATCCCAAACTAAGCAAAGCTTGTACTATGAGTACCAGACAGCTGATATACATTACTTAAATTTATTTATTTATTTATTAAAAAACTAATAATTACAAAAGACGTCATCATTACAGGATTGCTCCCAATGCGAAGACGCCATCATACACAACACTATGTTAACATGCATAATCAAATGAACATAATAATACTTTAAAATGTCAGATAAAATAACATTTCAGAATAAAAAATAAAATTTAAATACATTATAACAGAATCAAAACTAATAAACATTGTAAAGAACAATAAAAATCTAAATGTCAAGTAGAATAAATGTCAAGATAGAATAAAATAATAATAAAGTCAAACATAGACACAAAAACTTAACAATAATCATAAACTCTATCCATAAGACAATTTCCTTATCAACGCCCCTGCGAATTGCGCCAATGAGCAATGAAATACATCTACTTTCCATGTCATTAATTATCCGTAGAGCCGTGTGAATTGGTGAAAACTTTAAAATATTTGTTCTAACTGCAGGCAAAGCAAATACTTCTCTACGAGGCTTACGTCGCAATCTCAAATTTGGAATACGCAACGAAATTGCTTCCAAGATCCTTGGATTGTCAAGCATTCCCCTTAATACCTTGAAGACATGTATAACCAGAGCTAGCTTCCTTCTCACTTCAATCCTGTAGTAGCCTGCCATTCCTAATAAAAACAACGAAGGATAAATTGTCGGGTATCCAGGATATACACAGTATTGTTTTAGATAAATATGCCGCAAGAATTTGTTTTGAATCTTCTCTATCATGTAAATGTACTTAGTCTCATGAGGGTCCCAAACCATTGCGCAATTCTCAAGATGACTTCTTACTAAGGCATTATATAGTGCTTTAAGAGCAGGTACATCATTGAGATCTTTAGTTTGACGCAAAACGAATCCTAAATTGCGATATGCCCTTTTGCAAACCTTAACAATGTGGTTCCTAAATTCAAGGTCACTAGTTACCAGTATTCCCAAATCATGAACTTCATTAACTCTATTTAAATGCACTCCATCAATTTGGTACTCATAGCAAAGCGGCTGGTGCGAACGAGTGCAGGACATTACATTACATTTTGATATATTAAACTGCAACTTATTCCGATGACTCCACTCAACTACTCGATCAATTTCTTCTTGCAACAGCGCACAGTCCGCTATTTCGTTCACCGAAACAAACAGTTTTAAATCGTCCGCATACAGTAGACACTCTGCTTTTTGGACTACATTCGGTAAGTCATTAACCATTAAATTAAATTCTAAGGGGCCTAAAATACTACCTTGATTCACACCAGAGAGTGTCAAATAAGTATGAGAATAGCTCCCCGCATACTCAACATATTGCTTACGGTTGGCCAGATAACTGGCAAAAAAGCTGAGAAATGATGTTGTGAATCCGAAGGATGCCAACTTGCCTAAGAAGATGTCATTATTTACCGTATCAAAGGCTTTTCTGAAATCAAGTGCTAAATAGATAAATACATACATATATAGATAAACAATATCCAGACACAAGGCAAACACAAGTGCTCATCACACGAATGTTTGCCCTGGGCGGGATTCGAACCCGCGACCCTGTGTTTCGTAGGCAGGCGTACTACCAACTAGGCTACGGGGCCGTCCATTTTATATCATTCCTTTAATATCAGTACATTTTATAGTCTAGCTCTGAAGTGAATAAACAAAACGTTTCAGGATATCGACTAGCTAGGTGTTACACAAGAATATGAGTTTACGTCTGACCGAACTAAACTGGACGATCTCCAATAAGTATAATGGGTCCATTCGCTTGTGCTCGTAGAGCGCTGAACACTTCGGTGAGATCATAATTTTAAATATTTTTTACATATAAAGTGTCGGAATTTGTCTCTCAATTTCTATCATCGATGTCTCGGCGTATTTTGTTCCAATTTAAATACTGTCAAATTGTCTAAATTTTCTTTTCTTTTCTTAAAATCAATCAAATTCCTCGCAAAAATATATTCCAAGAGATGCCGAGATTTTTTATTTTCTCAGAATATTCCTGCTTTATGTAGGGATTATTTCCCTACTTTCAAGGTATTATAGGCATATATAGGCGTTAATATTTTACAAATATTGCTAGTTCCTTAATATTCTATATTCACAGGTATGTGATTGAACGCGTGCTCGTCCACCCGTAGCGCGTAGCTTCCTCCCGGACATTCATTTC
Source organism: Carpatolechia fugitivella (assembly GCA_951230895.1). NCBI lineage: Eukaryota > Metazoa > Arthropoda > Insecta > Lepidoptera > Gelechiidae > Carpatolechia > Carpatolechia fugitivella. The sequence continues at coordinate 10,985,325 of OX579657.1, forward strand.
CTCTGCTATATGTTGCTATATCCCGGGCTGATCGTGGATGCGGTTGCAAATAAGGTATCAGTGGGTCAGCCTCTCGGGAGCTTCTAATAGAATAACTCTATTACTGTAGAGATACAAAAGTAAAACCCTGAAGTGAACTTACAGCCATTCGTTTGGTTCTCTTGACAATAGGTGAGAGATAACTGATAGTTTCTTTGTAACTTCGTCAGTTCTTTCCTGCAGAACAACTTGTGGAACTGACAAATGTCAATAAAACAATGTGAAGACGGGATAATGCTATTGTAAACGTATTACAGTGGCCGAGTCACCTTCATTATTCGAAAGAATTAGAACAATATTTAGTAACAGCAAAATCCAAGAGTGTCTAAACATGTAGGATATTATTTACGACTTTATGTTGTGTGCGCCGCCGGAATTGAGAAAGATACAAAATTGTTTTACTCGTATTTAAACACAAGAGTTTGTTCATCGACATTGCACGAGAGGAAATTGGAAATGCCGACATTGTTCGTCGGTGTTCATGGAAGCAACACACGCTCGCTCGGGCGATGTTTGTTTAAACAACCTAACAACCGCACGAGGAGGCAGGGCTTGTTACCAGGAAACTAGAACACGATTTAGATTAAGTCAGGAATTTTGGTAACCTGTATTGTTTTTTAGTATAATACTAAATTATGAGTTAGAGAAGTGCGAGTTGTTAGATTACCAACATAATATGAAAATAAAATTGCATAAATTTTATAAAAATACACAAATGTTCAGTTTCAAAGTTAGGAAAGTTAGGTATAATTTGGTATGGTAAACAAGTAGGTCAATCAAATATAAAAGTAATCGGTTTTAATTCATGCAAAATATGAACGACATAATCTGTTATAATCCCAGATTTTTAGGGTATACGGAAGGATAATTAAATTACAAAGTTAATTTGCATCAATGGAGGAATATTTAATTATTTTATGTATGTAATCGTGTGTTATATTTAGTATCGTGTAGTCATTGTTTGCTAACTATAGCTAGATGACTGGTATTACTTAGGTATTACTGTCAGGAATTAAGGCCGTGGCTTAGGGTGCTTGTACACGGTGTAAGTAGCTTGCGCATGTTGAGGCACTTGCGCGGGTTATATGCATCGTGAACTCACCGTTCAAAAACATGTGCGGGTTTAGTGACTCGAGCATGTATCAAAGCGAGCCACCCGCGCAACTAATCCGCGTGCTCTGCTATGCGGCACGCGAATAGCATGCACATGTAGTTCTTGACAACGAGCAAATAACTTGTGCGAACTGCTTGCGCAAGTAGCCCGTGTCTTTACTTGCTCCAGTTATTTACACCATGTACAAGTACAAGCGAGTTGAAGCGAGTAGCTTGCGCATATTACTCACGCGTGTAACCCGCATCTTTACTAGCTCCACCTACTTGCACCCTAAGTTTGATACGAGCAATTTGCTTACCTACTGTTTTATCCCTTCATCATTAAAATTTATCCATTAGTCATTAATAAATTATGCATTATACAATACGCCTATTTTATATACCTATTATTTTTATCGCAAACAAAAAAAAACGTTGATCCCAATGATATCGGCCTGATACTTCTGCACATCGTCGTTCGATATAGAAAATGTTTCCGTATTGCAGATACTTGTAATTCCAATCTAATTTTGGTCCAATCTAATGTCATGTCGAAGCACGTGCGAAGGACCTAGGTATTTTATAAAAGTTTTGTAAGTAGCTAACTAGTGCTCATCATCAACAGCTCATATACGTCCCCACCGAGGGGCTCGAGCCTACCCTAAACTAGGGCGATTAGGCCTTAGTCGACCACGCTGGCCCAGTGCGGGTTGGTCGACTTCACACACAACCTTAGAATTTCTTCGCAGGAGTGTACAGGTTTCATCACGATGTTTTTCTTTGCAGCGGCCCGATTCACTAGACCACCGACGCTCTTCGAAAACACATACACTTATTGTATATACCTAGTGCTCGTATTATTTAATTATCTAAGCGCTTTGTCTGATTATGTTCAGCGCCGGAGTTCGTTAGTGGAATTAGTACTTGTCTAGTACGTGATCTAGGTACAAAATAATTTCAATTAGTCAGTTTCTTAATCTTCGTATGGCGTAGGGAGTCGCTTAATGCTTGTAACAATGCTCTGGTGTTACGAATCAAAGTATGTTTTTTTTAAGTTTTGTTCATTATAGAGTTAAACGAGCGCGATATTAAGCAAAAACATCTTCAAGGCTTTAAATAAAATTAAGGGCTAACAACAAAAATACGAAGCTTTATTTAATAGGAGCATAACTGGCCAGTACCTCTTAATATAATATAAGTATGTGTTAACCAAACTAAGGGTCTCGCCTAAACAAATAGCTTGAAAGATATTTGAAGCGGTCCGTTTCTGAAATAACATCGCGTCCCTGTGGTGAACTGTACATGGGTGGTCTAACTATATCAAATATTCCGACACGCGAGATATGCCAACATTTCCAACATTCTTAAAATATTTGCTTTTGTTGCGGGAAAAATTACTTACGTTTTTCATATTTTATTATCCTCTTGTGACTTATTGATGCCTGAAATAACTATATGATAGGCGAAACTTTACTAAATGAACTAAGTTGTAAAAGTTTGTTTCGACTAAGTTTTCTCGTTATTTATGGAGTTTGTTTTACCTTTTAAAACAAGAATAAAAATAGTATCGGGGTATTATTTTTCTAAGACGTTTTGACGAAGAAATTTTCTACATTCGTTTTAGTTTATACTATATTAGTACTTTATTTCCATGTGGAAGAAAGGAAAAATATCCAATTCGTGTTATAAGTATAACCCAGGATTACGGCGCAGGCTACAAATGCACATCTCATTGGATATTTGCTGTTTTCTGCCCTTGTTAAACAAATAAGCATTGTTACTTATTCCTTGTATGATTTAGCTGTCTGTGAGTAACAAATAGAAAACATCGTATAGCGGTCAGAAGATTAAATCCCAAAGCCGCAGCTGTTCTAATGATCGAACTTTGTCAATTATTATAATATTCACAGCTACGGTTCCTTTAATGAAAGGACTGAGTTTAAAATTATATTATTCTGCAGCAGTACCGTAATAAGTTTTTAAAGACTTAAAGGCGTCAAATAAATATAATATGTACTAAAGTTAGGCGTCTGAACGGAAGAACTTAAATTATTTTTCAAGTCTTGTTAAACAAGAACTTTTACATTACGATTAGGTATACTTATAAAAGTATGCTATTTTTTTCTAACCCAAAATAATAGATTCTTAGTAAATAGCTAGATAAAGAGCGTTGGTTCTGTAGTTTTTCTTTTTGCAGAGCAGCACAAAGAGAATTTTATTTTAAAATCCCGACAAGTTGTCTCTCTTATTAGTGCTACTCGACTACTCGAGGCTTGTTAGTAAGCTGTAAACAGGAACTCCTTTAGACTCCGGGACGTGCTTCCATCTTATCGGAAACCGGAACAACAGCTTATCTGGCTACCTTAAGTACAGCAATAAATAAGCTCAGTAAAGGCATCGCATAAGATAAGCAACTTAACTGAACTCGAGAATATAAAGTGGATGTCTGGGTGTTCGTTAATGTAGCTATTTTGTTACCACGTTCGTCCTTTCCATCACAATATCCTTCCTGTGTATGTCCCTTGTTCTCTTAAATGCCTTTATGATCCATAAGATAAAAACTATAAAAATTGTGTAGGTATATAAAACTGTTATGTGGTCAAAAATTGGAAGAGAAATAGGTATTGAGGGTATAAGTACATATAGAATGTGACTCAGGCTGGCTGGACAATTCTTCCAAATGAGCCGCGTTTACGTAGGTCAATACAAAATTTTAGGTGACGGCTAATCACGCTTATTTCAGTTTATGTGACGCTAGAGAACCCGAGATAATCGAACGAAAACGTGTCCAGCCAGCTTGAAAACCGCTTTTCGCATGGTCTCTCAATCTCCGAACAGAAGGGATTCTAACTATTTCTTGCTTATTAATACTGCGTCACCTAAAATTGTGACAGGCATCCAGTTTGAATTTATGAGATACGTATAGCCACTTAGCTAAAAAACAACGAAAATCGTGGCCAGCCAGCCTGAACTTACGTATTAAACTTCTGGCTGGCACCTCTGAATCTCGACAACGAAAGCGTTTTCGAACCAAGTTTTTTTACTAGCATTTAGTGACGGAATTTGTGACAGGCATAGTGTTTGTTTCATGGCGTCACATAAAGGCGTTGATGAAAACTTGGTGCCAGCCAGCCTGATGTTCTGGCTGGACACGTTTGCGTTCGATTATCTCGGGTTCTCTAGCGTCACATAAACTGAAATAAGCGTGATTAGCTGTCACCTAAAATTGTGTATTGACCTACTTAAACCCGGCTCATTTGGAAGAATTGTCCAGCCAGCCTGAGTCACATCATATAGATAGTTTGTACCCTGGATTAACACATAGGATACTTTTTACGGGAAAAGGTCTTATTCCCACGGGAAAATCTTACACAATGCGTAGCCGCGGGCGGACCGTTAGTACGTAAGTTCCGCGTCTACAAAAATGCGAAATCAGCTCCTGATAATAACTTTTGTTCAGACTTTTAGAAACTACTTTCAGCTAGTCGTTTCTTTTGTATGAAAAACGAATTTAAAAAACCGTATCAGCTATTCTCTGTTTTTTTTATATGTTTATTAGTCAGTACCTCGTACCTACATGTTTTATTACCTAAAAAAAAATACAGGACAGGATATTGTTTAAAATGATGATGATGATCTTTCCGGCCGATCGCGATCTTGGCGACCACTTCGACTCCTTGTGTAAAGTATCTATGTAGTGTAATAATAAAATTTTCATTGCGACTTAATCTTATATCGACTATTTTGCGAACCGTTCCCTCCATATAATTTCCCGGAAAACGTTTACCTGCGGGAAGTAAAAGCACTCAACACAACCCCCAGTTTCCATTTGCACTTGCCACTTAGGCAAGTAAGTACTTTAGGTAATACACCTACCAACAACATGTTTTTGGAGCTAACTGTCGCCTGCTACATCGTCTTGATTATACAGCATGTCTGATATACACTTCCTCTTCTTCTTAAGACAAATAACATAAGATACCTAGGCCACAGAAAGAAGTCTACAATTTGAATTCTAGAGACGACGACGATTAATTTTGCTCTGTATGTGTGTTAAGGCGCTACGCCGAAAAAAAAATGTTGCGCAAGAGGTGTGTCTAAGGAAGACGGCGCGGGCAGCGCCCCGCGTCGTCCAGCCGCTCCCCGCGCCGCCCCGCACAGACCCCGCTCTAAAACATCGAGGCGGGTCTATGACCTCTGCGACAATGATAAAATATTATATTTGTTTAATTTGATGTAATCGCGCAAAGTATATTACTATGTATGATTCGCTCTTTGAGTCTTTAGTGTAGTGGAGTGTAGGGTAGTAATGATTATAATTTCACCTAAAAATAAAAGATTTAGTATTTCAAGATTCCAGACATTTTGACATTGTAATAGTAAGTATAATTTGAATTACTATAATACGGTCCGCCCGCGGCTACGCTCGCGTTGTGTAAGATTTTCGCGTGGGAATAAGCCTTTTCCCGTAAAAAGTATCCTATGTAAGTGTCCTATGTGTTCCAGGGTATAAACTAACTTTATTCCAAATTTCTTTCATACCAATCCGTTCAGTAGTTGTTGTCTTCCAGTATCTTCACTTCAAAATTATATAGGGGACAAGGGGAAAATAATTCCCGTTGTCACCACTTTAATTTATTTATAAAATACCTACAGATTTTCGAGTATTTTTATTCCATTGTTTCCAAACTGAAGTCAATTTATTAATTGGATCCAAAAAAATAAAAATGTGATGTTTATTTACGATTTACAATACGATCGATACGTATCTACTTATTTCTGATACGATCAATATTGTGAATGTTTCCGGAAATACATAATGTTTTCATCGTGTCTATTTTTTTCTTTGTGTTAGATTAAACAGGATGATCACTATAAATGTCTTTATAATATTTTTATCACACACACGTCACTTCAACACATCAATTATTTTTTCTTTCACTGTCATTATGATAAGTAATTGGTACCAAAGAAATATTATATCAAATATTTGGTTCAAATCAAGATCAAAAGTTTCTGTTTTGTCAATAAAATTGGGTATGCAAAGTTTTAAAAAAAGTATGCTAAATGCAAAACCATTTCGAGATAATATAAGGATGGTTCCTAAATATATTTTGAATTTTTTTTTGCTCAAAATACTACACGGTTGTTTATTTTTTTATAAAATCATTTAATTTCCAAGTGCCCTCCAAAAAGTAACCTGTAGCCGTGCCATCCATGGTAGCTTTGACGTCGAAAAATGATTCATAAAAATCTTAATTTGAATAAAATAATTTTATTTGATTTGATATACGAATACGGCTGTTTCTCTGCCTTGACAAACGAGATATATAAAAAAATTACACAAATGTCAAACTTCATCTTTGAGTATGGCACAGAATCTTGCGCCACGTGTAAAGCTTGATCTGCTATTTAAATATATTTAATTGTAAAACTTTTACTTTAATATTATATCAGACTGCCCACGCCGCGAAATTTTATTGATAAAGCATCGACTATTTGTGTTTACCATTGAAATTATTGGGGCGCTTGGTCTGGCATCACTAAAACACATTTGATGACATACGATGACAGCTAACTTCATACCTAAATTTTTTGCTTGTCACTAGGCAAAAAATGTATTTTATTCAGCTAACTGTAGTATATGTATGACTCACTTCAACCACATCTAGATAGATATAATTTAGCATCTAAGTAGCTTGTAGTCAATACTTTTGTCTGACGCACAACACGTCTTTCATTCTGACACGCTCCTGTGTCTCCATACCTCATGCATGGTGACCCTGCCAACACTGCCTAGTATGGACAGTCCTGTGCATCGCGACTCACTAGTGATAAAAATATAACGTGTTCGTTCGTAAAAATTGTAATAATGTGTTAAAACGAGGATCTGATAGGATGATGTTTACGTGCTAAAAGTGGGTCTTTTTAGATGGGTGTGGAGTTCTTGAGGAAGCTGCGGCGACTCTTGAGACGGGCAAGAGGAGGGTTGTGCCGTAAAGGAGGTGCCTGCTGTCTTGAGACTGTTTCGCTCTTTCAATATCGCAAGCGATCTCACGTCTCACGCTGGGTGGAATAATTCCTGCCATGGAGTAAAGCTTTCTCAGTGGTGTCGGTTTCAGGGTGCCCGTGACTATACGTCATGATTCGTGGAGAGCCGTGTCCACATTTCTCGCATGGGCTAAACAAGCCCAAACTGGGCTCGAATATTCGCCTGCTGAGTAAGCGAGAGCAAGACAACTCGTTCGAAGAACGCGTGCGCTGGCTCCCCAGCGGGTAGTGGTAAGGCGTCTCAGGATGTTGTTCCGGGCACCAACTTTACTCTTAAGCTTGCGGCAGTTCTCTCTTTATGTCAGAGATTGATCCCACGTGACACCTAAGTACCGTCAAAAAATGTTTTTAAACTTTCATACAAATTAACTCGATCAGCTGATCACCTTGTTTGAAAAAAATACGAGTTTAAAAAAGTTTTGGAACGAAAGTTGTTCAGTTTCATGGGCCGATTATTACCACACGAGAGGTTTTACGTTATTTTGCTAAGACGTTGACACGTTGTAGTTTTGATTTGTCACGGCAAAGCTAACGATATCTCTTTAGAAATTCATTAAGTATTTTAGAATTTCTAAAGTGTGACAATATTTCCATATATTTATTAGAGGTTCTATTTTGTCATAAAAACTAAGATTCTTGGTTTTTTTTTTATTTTTAACATTGCCTCATTGTTTCCTTGGCAAAATAGTGCTCTTAACCGAGTTTCATCAAACCCATTAACTCATAGAAAAAAAAATTGTTGTTTTCTTAATGGAATAGTCCACTAACCCAAGTTTTATCGTAATCAGAGCACTAACAAAATAATAAACTGTCAGTTAAAAAATATATGAGTTCATTTTGTTCAATATTATAATAATTTTTTAAAAAATAATTATTACTCATCCAAAATCTCATTTGAATAAAAATACTCGTAAATCAGTCATTCATTTTATAATTATAATTTGTAACGTGGGAGAACGGAAATATTTATTCCCACTGTCCCCTGTGTTTTTTTTTTCGAGTGAACATACTGGGGGACAGCGGGAAAAATCCTTAGTTGTTCCCCCGTGAGGGATATAATCCTTTGACTGGAAATAAGACTTGGCCCCGCACACACTTGGCTGGTTTTTTGTAAGCTAGGTATAGGCTATAAAATTACGTAACGAGTATGCAAACTTTACTTTTGAATCAATAAATAAATTATATCTTACCTACTTAATACAATAAAAATAATTCTAAAAAACCGCATTTGGTTGAAGAATAGAACTACCTAATTATTCCTCTCGCGCCTGCCTGTGTTGTATTAGAAAAATAAAATGATCGACATCTGTAACTAGGTAGTATAATAATAACATCTAATTTGAAAAAAAAAAGTATACCTTGATGTGCCGTCCACTGTACATACACATATACCCTTTGCGTAGTGTACTCGTATTATTAGTGTCGACTTTGAAAGTGATAGTATCACAAACTTGACTAAACCTTACTAAGTATACAAGCAGCAGGTATGGACCCAACCTATATTTATTTAATTAAAAATCGATTTAGAAATATTGTCAATGTAACGGATCGGACGGACGGATGTGACGGACCTACTCATAGTACGTCTTCTCCAAATAAAATTATTTCGTGAGCCGGGCGGCTTGGAGCGCCACCGAGCGCACATCCGTCGTCGGCAAAGATCATGGGCGACTGAGCTCAAGAAAGGAAAGTGATGACGCTAAGCTTCTCCGCACGTGTTTAACAGAGAAAGAAATAATGTTCGCGCGCTCCAAGTAAATGGCGTAAGTGCCAAATTTACTTTCTCAGTTTATATAAAAAGTACTAATTTGATTTGTATATTGCTTAGGAAAAACATAAAGCAGTCGGAGACCTATCTTGTAACAAAATTTCGGCGACCAATAAATTACCATTTACCTCTCAGATTCAAATAACGAGAATCGAAGACGCTGCTTTGGATAACATTTGTATCGAGAAAATTTTTACCAAACATGTTTTGGCCTTAGTGTAAGCGTAGATAATAGAGCCCAATAACATATTTTAGAAAATCAATACATTTACTGACGTAGATAATGAGATCTGATTCAACAAAAATCTTGAAAATTCCCGGACTAGCCCCTTAATTTGGTTATGATGAATATACAGGTAGAGGTAATGCAGAATCATACGGACTCACAAACTGCACTTATTTCAATACATAATAGACTCATAGTTATAAACTGTTTTCAGAAAGGGCATGAATCGCATTATGACAAAACCATAACACGTTACTTCCATCAAACAATCGAATGTTTTATTTCTACCTTAAAAAAGCCTAAAAACTTATCCCATTTCATTTTTATTTATTTATTTATTTATTATTAGTGATACTTCACAGCACGTAAACACATCTTAAATAAGTGACATTAAAATTATACATAGCCAATAACGAAGATCACATATTACATTTTATCAAGGGTAGGGAGAAAGTTTTTTTTTTTTATTCGATACAAAGAAAGAAAAGAAAAAAGTGATTCTATATAAAATTCATAGTAATATATACATAGTAATATGTTTCGGGGTGTGGGGGGTAAGTATAAAGGTGTTTGTGCTGTGTATGTGGAGAGTGATTGTGTAGTGAGTGTAAGGATGGAAGAGAGGGAGGCCAGCCCTACGCAGATGAATGCTTGGGATCGGAAGTCCACTAGCCTCTCTCCCCTCCATCATGTGGGGGGGTGTCTGTGTGTGTGTATGGAACAAGGAAGAGAAACTGTTGAGTGGTTGGCCCTACGACTAAGTCTTGGGATGAAATACTTCATACCTAGTCGTAACAAAATTTACATTTCCGTCATTACGGGGACTGGGGCGTTTTCGCGGAAACGTCGCTACTAGAGTTATAAAAGAAAACCAAGTGTACTCGAGCGCCGATTTTATTTTCGGCTCATTCCAATAAAATATATTGCCTCTTTCACACCGGAAGCTCGTTAGGTATTTACGTTGCTGAAGTCGAGCAAAAAGACGAACTTTTTATGTACATCATTGTTTTTTTTTATCCTTACTAACGTATTTGAAGACAGAAGAAAAATATATATTTTAATATTCTTGTAAAACTGTGCCCAGTATGCAGTAAAAGTACGTAGTGATGACATCATTGTGTAATAATATGTTAATGAAAGTTTTTATTATATTTAGCATGGCGCATATAAACCTTGGTGTTTTCTTTTTTCATCTATTTTTTTCGTCTATTAAATTCTGTCTGCCGTCCGCGGTTGAATAAAGAATACAGCATTTCTGTGATAAAATACTTACGATAATTGTCTTCGTTTGTTGAATACATAATATTTTAGCGTGTACGAATTGTGTAATGTATATCCGAGCAGTTTAGCTGACCTAGAAAAATTGCAATTCATACCAAATTATATTTTCAAGGTTAGAATAAATGTATTGTCTTCTTATAGCAGTGGCCTTAATAAAGTAAGTAAGGTAGGTAGTTACTTATGCGATGTGTTTTAAATTTCAACAAAGTCGCATTCTTTAAAGCACCTGCATTTGATGTGCGGAAATATCGTTTTCAATACACCTTGCTCGAAAATTAAACTTACGAAGGCAGTAAACTGTGCGGTAAATGCGTTTTACCGCACTAGTGCGATTTTATTACATATTTTTGATTCCTACGGTCTTCAAAATTATTATTCAGCCAGGATCATTTTGACAATAAAAAATATTTAAATCGATTCATACAAAGAGAAAAGTAGGTATTTTATATTTTTTTATTTCAACAAATTGTATCAAAAATATTATCAGCCAGTAATATTTTAAATATAAAAATAAAATAAACTCGATTTAACAAACAATCATTTCGTAAAGGCTGAATGTCCGCCAGTGCTGAAAATACTTTTAAATGCTTTTTTAGAAGAAAATTTCGTCACTATGTGAGTTGTAGTGCCATCTGCTGCAGAACTTTCGGTGTAAGAAAAACGAAGTGATTTTCTGTAAAGGTATTTTAATTGAACTAAGTAAATGAAAAAATAAGTAATAACAACGACGACGACGGTAAGTAATAAATAAAAAAACATACCTATAAAAATTGCTCTATCTGTTGGAAAAAATTTAGACCACGAAAAAATAAGGTACTAAATAAGAAATTTTTATATTTAAATAACTAAATGAAAGAATTGAAAAGTTAAAAACAAACAAAAAAGAAACATGAACAAAAAAATAAAAAAATACATTCATGTGGATACGATCGTCTGACCTTCGGCTTCATTGCTTCCCGGTTCAAAATATTAGCATAAGCTAGGGACGACAGAAATGCGAAAGTAATTCAAAGCCCTATTATTGAGACCCAAGGCAAGGGACCGATGCGATGTTATGTAGTCCTTCACGATCGTTATCCAAGAAGAGAAGGGTTCCTAATCTTACGTCACAAGTCATAAATTGGTCCACATACACCAAAGATATCAAGTTTGAAGTAGTTTTAGATCGATCATTCGTAGATCGATCATTCGGTACAATGATGAACGACTTGGTTTTGGTATTATAGCAATAATAATAAATAAATAAATCGTTTATTCAGTTATTTTTAACAGTGACTTAAATTACCATAGATTCCGCCAAACTGCAAAGCAGTTTGTTGGCAGAAATATCACCCCTATTGTAAATACTGTTTTACCTTACTTGCTATCTAAATGCAATTTACATAAGCTCACATATTTTTAAAGACTTCCTTTTACAATATAATACAAATTTGCCTTATTCATGCATCTACCTATTGTCAAGTTTTTGAAATAAATGTTTTATCAATTTGGATTTAAATACATTTTAATAGGCGTTTAATGTGCTTGCATTAAAATTAAATTATTATGTATATGTATTATTAAATTACTGTACTCGAAACAGTCCCTCCTAGAGTATGGATATGTCACCGTCAGATCGTGAACGACGTGCGTCGTTAATTTATAATCTATCTCGCGATTTTATAAACCGAAGTAAAATTGTGAACTGCAACCTCGGAGGTTCCTCCGAGACTGCAACCAACCATTTACAATTTGATGTATTATATCTCGATAGTTTATAAACTATCGATGTTAAATCGTCAAATTGTGAATAAATCGGCAGAGTTCATAAGTTACATTACACACGTGTTACATAAATAATAGAATATCTATATACACTCACCGGCACATCTAACCGCCCACCCTTCATTTCAGGGAATATTCGTGATACTTTATAACTCTATTAGTTACAGCTGATGTTAGTTAAAAAGTAAATAATTTAACGTTTATTTAAGTGTGTTTAATTTATCATAAAATTATCAATAAATCTGTAATGTATAACAATAAGCGTAGTTTAAAATTAACTTAAAATACAAGGGTGGGTGGTTAGATGTGCCGGTGAGTATATTTTTCATAAATATTAGATAGTTATTCCTGAAGTGTTGTTAACAAATCTAAAAAAACAATAAAGGAGTTTTATTGTTAGTTCGTACGCCCGCCGCCGCCACGCGCCGACGCGACGGTCGTCGTCGCCAAATGACATAATAATTCTGGTTTGAAAGAAATAGCGATAACCTAAGCACGTCTACATAACAAGATTTAGGTACATGCGATACATAATTGATTTCATTTAATATACTCGTAGTTTTGTGTCAACACGCGGTTTAAACAAAGTTTTCGCAGATAATTTATTGGTTTCGTTCATGAGTCAACATAATATCGTGGAACCTAACTAACCTTGTTTTCAACACACTTTTATTAGCTTCACCTGTATGTTTGTATGCTTGTATGCTTGTAAGCTTGTATGTAAGATTAAACCCGCTATGATTAGACCCGCTAAACCAGTGTTTTTTTTTTAAATTTAACATATATTTACGTATTGTTGTAAATGTTGCATAAGGATTTTTTGCTGTGAATTTAGAACCACACGACATTCATATTTTATTGCGTGAGTTCACGCTTTCCGTAATTCGTAGCTTCTTCTGTTTATATTTCGTAGCGTATGCTACGCCGTAGCAAACGTGTAGGCACGTCATGTTGGCCCTGTTGTTATTGTTAATTTTCTTGCTTTCTTTTTTTCTTTATTTCATGTTAAAGCAAAATAAGTGTCTAGTTTTAAAGAACTCAGCTATATATTGAAACAGAAATATCAATAATGATTTCCTCTATCCTTATTTTCCAGCCCTAATTCGTAAATGTCATGAAAACCCCATTTTTGCTGTTTGAACAGTGTACGTTACCGTACATTAAAAATCGTCATCGTCACGAGTCTAAAAAAATATCGGTACATACATTTTCTATGACATTTGCCACGTTCCGGCCCCGTCCCTGACACGGCACTGAGCAGTGTGGATAGACCTTAAGCGGGACAATGCTATGCCGCCGCCGCCGCGCCATACAAAGTCCCGCTTTCCCGGCCCCGGACCGCGCCGCTCCCGCTCTGTGTGACCGAGGCTTAAAAGGAGACTCCTGTCACTAGCTATAAGTTAATATCCTTTGTTAAAGAAATAAACAACTCTTTACACTTTTTTTACTTTGATATATTAGGTAGGACCTTTATATGATTAATAATAATAAGTACTAAGTTATTTAAGTAGTAGTGGTAGTTCTTTTAGTTAGTTGTTTAATGTCTTCTTGCTGTTTTCTTATTCTTATTTCTTTCGAAACGATATTCAACTAATAAAAAATGTTTTATCAACATAATTTTAAAGCTAGGTAGTAGACCTTACTTAATTTAGTTGCTATCCTCGTTGTATTATTAAAATATTTATATTATAGGAAAGTACTTGTATACGAGGGCTGATTGATAAGTTTCCGAAACGACAAAGAAAAACTTTAAAAATCTATTTAAAATAAAATTATTTCTCAACGTAGTTTCCTTCTACCTCGATGCATTTAGTCCAGCGCTTCTCCAATGCCGTTACACCAGTTTGATAAAATGTTTTCTCCAACCCCTCAAAATACTCGTCCACGGCAACAATGACTTCTTCATTTGATGAAAATCTCTGGCCACCTAACCATTTCTTCAGGTTTGGGAATAAGTGGAAGTCACACGGGGCCAGATCCGGGGAATAGGGTGGATGCGGTAGCAATTCGAACCGCAATTCATGGAGTTTGGCGACTGCAACCATTGACGTGTGTGCAGGTGCGTTGTCATGGTGGAACAAAACTTTTTTCTTGGCCAAATGTGGTCGTTTTTTCTGGATTTCTTCACTTAATTTTTGCAGCAAGCTTGCGTAGTACTCTCCATTTATTGTTTTTCCTTTTTGCAGATAATCCACTAAAATAATCCCTCGAGCATCCCAAAAAACAGTCGCCATCACTTTGCCGGCCGACAAAACCGTTTTTGCTTTCTTCGGCGCAGGTCTTCCGCTCTCAGTCCACTGCTTAGATTGTTATTTTGTCTCAGGAGTATAATGATGTATCCAGGTTTCATCGACTGTTAAATAACGCCGCGAAAACTCGTTAGGATCTCGGTTAAACAGCGCCAAACACTCCGATGAATCGTCCACTCGACGTTGCTTTTGGTCAACAGTGAGCAAACGCGGCACCCATCGCGCGCAAAGCTTTTTCATTCCCAAATGTTGGTGCAAAATATTAAAAACGCATTCAGATGAAATGCTCACCATCTCTGCTATCTCTCGCAACTTCAAGCGCCGATCATTCAATACAATTTTTTGAATTTTTTTGATCATGTCCGGATTCGTGACTTCATTTGGACGGCCAGACCTGTGGGCGTCTTCGCAGCTCTGTCTTCCACGTTTAAAATCAGTTACCCAGGTGTGAATTGTACTCAATGCAGGAGCAGAATTACCTAAAACACTGTCTAGCTTGGTTTTAATCTGGGTTGCCGTTTTCTGTTTTAAAACGTAAAACTTTATCACCGCACGAATTTCATTTCTTTCCATTGTTAAGAAAATTTACGACAGAGAAAGTTCTACGTCCTATCAAATAAATTCCACCAGTTCGATTAAATTCAAATTTGGTGTTCTATTTTCAAAAAGATGCCAAAATATAATGTAATATTTTTTTTTTGCGTATCATTTTTTTAAGTTCGTCGTTTCGGCCAGTTATCAATCAGCCCAGGTAGTACGATTTGACCTTAAACTTTTGGACATATTCTTAGTGAATGTAAATACAAAAAAATAATATGCGATACGAAAAGGGAAAAGACTACTACAGACAAGAAACTAATGCTTTCGGACTCGGTGTTTTTATATGAGCAACCATCATGCGACAATCGGCCTCACAAACTCCGGTGTCAGACGAGTAATTTAGTTACCAAACGAGCAATGTAATTTTTGTAACATTTTAAGGTACATATGTACTTAAGAATTGATAAATGAAAGTTAAAAATATAGTTATTATCTGATGGTTTTTATCTGGTCGTCTGACGTTATTAGGTCATGTCTTTTATGTGCTTGAAACTTGTTCAGTCGAGCCGCCAGCACGAAGCTATTGAGCTCCCCTTTTCTGAATGGGCGGCGCTGCAACAAGATGTTCATTAGACTTTCATCTCCAAGAGACTTAAGTTTTTCGCTTTCGCAATCCTCTTACAATTTTGTAAAATTGAAGTTTCTTCACTATCTTTCTGTTTCATGCAATGAAAATTCTCGTTATATTTAAATTTTTTTTAGAAAAAAATGTTTTTGTTGTTTGGTTTCACAGCTGGTTTCAAAGTCTTCTAAATAATCTAAAATTAGCATCAGCTTTAAATCAGATCAGCATTAGAAACTCCACAGTCGTCGCATCTATCGCGTTTCCTTTTTTAAATAAAATATTGTCAATTACAAAATTAATGCTTATTATATGTCGAAAAAGCCTGCTACTCAAACAATCTATTCCCATTCTATATGTCTAAGTAATCAGATATCCTATAGTAACCTTTTTTATACAATTCCTGTTTTATAATTATTTTAAACTTGTCTAAAGGCAAGTTTTTAATATCAGTAGGGACCTTATTGTAATAGCGTATACAATTGCCTTTAAAAGAATTACTAATTTTATTTAGTCGGCTGACATAAGCAACCAACTTGTCTTTATTTCTAGTATTAAAGTTGTGTATATCACTGTGCTTCTGAAAATTACTTATATTTCGTTGAATATACACAAGATTGTCATAGATATATTGAGACACAAATGTCAGAATATTGATTTCTTTGAACTTTTCCCTCAGTGACACAAATTGCACGAACAGCCCGTTTCTGCAAAATAAATATACTATTAGCATTCGCAGCGTGACCCCACAATAAAATACCATAGGTCATTGGACTATGAAAGTAACTGAAGTAGACTAGTCTAGCGGTGTCACGCTCACGCTCGATTAATAATAGAGTACCTTATAAAAGAAAATATTGCCTGACTACCCTTGCTTTCGTAGCCACCACCATATTTTTAATATCTGGAATAGTCCAGCATCAATATATTTCAATATGTAATTATTATTTAAGCATTCTAATTATTATTATTGGGCCCTAAGAGCTCTAAAAAACACGTAAATAAATAAATTATGATTTATGTATGACTCATTTGATTGTATCTTTAAAATCAAATCAAAGAAGCTTTATTTTTTCTCAAAAATGACTAAAATAGAAGTAACGAAAATCACGCCAAAATAATAAAATTTGATGGGAAACCGAGAGAAGGATGGAGGCGAGGGTTGTGAGGGGAAAATTAATGGAATTGAGTAAGCTCCGAATTCGACGCCTTTTGATTAATAGCAAACAACGCCAACACCAGCAGTTGCTACCAAAAGAGGTGGAGTTCTATAATCTATAGTATTAACTATTACTTGATAGTCTTGATAGTGATCAGTCAAAAGGTTTTTCGGAAAATGCTTCAAGCAAGCTATTAAAACATTTCATCCAGTCCGGATCAGACAACTCTACTGTCTGCTAGAATGCAAATAGATTTTTTATTGTAATATTGTAATATATCCGTATGACACAATAATTTTACTCGAAAACTATTGGCATATGGCAGTATGTAGAGGAATTTTGACAAAGTAAACTCTTATAAATTTCATATCTATGTAACTTATTTAGAAGTATGTATATATGTGTATGTATGTATTTGTATGTTTGGATTTTGTTATGTATATAATTTTGGATATGTATATAATGTATTGTTTTATAATATTTATATTCAAGTAGATCTATTTATTTATATTATACTTAGAGCACTTATTGTCTACCTTTAAATTATTCTTCTCTCTTACTACATGAATAGGTTAGCTAGAAGAGATCTCTTTGTAGAGATAAGCTCGCCTTTGCATTGTAAATTTTTAATAAAGTGTATGTTGAAATTGTGTGCAATAAAGAATATATATAAACAGAATTATTAAGCAATATAGCCTTGGTGATTCTAATGCAGCGTGAACCACGCGTGTTTTCAGAATGTATAGCTGCAGCAGATAGATATTATTTGGAGCGTAAGCTGAATATAAAAAGTCGCCTAAAAACACGACTGGGCGATCAGCCTAAAAATTATAGCCAGAGTCACTCGGCCTGACGACACGTAATCCAGGCATTTGGAAGTTATGGTGGAATACAGAAAGTCACGTGCATACAATGCATAAATGAACCTTGAACACATCACATAATTTTTTGGGCAGTCATGTAAAAACGTGTGGAACTATCGACCTTTGTCGAGATTTAGCTCTCGGCCCCTTCATTCTATTATTACTAATTTTCGTTTGGCCGGCAAGTCGGCCGGGCATTACTTTCGCTTCATGTTACGGCATAATTGTTTGACGGCACAGTGCCTAAACTCAGTTCTTCCGGGAATTCCATAGGTTTTTTTTTTGACGGACCCAATCGCAATTTCTACCAGAGTGGTAATATAGCGGGCGCGGACTTGAAATTCCACAGGTGACTGGTAATGCTCAGGTATTAAAAGGTAGGTATCGAACTTTCGTAGTAATAGGTCACAGTATTGAAGTTGTGGAATAAGTTTAATGTAGATTTAATCACGGAATATTTCCGTGGATTTAATAGAAGGTAGGTAGGTATACTCAACACTAACTGCATATTACATTTTGGTCAAATTAGTAAAAAAGGTGATAAAGGTGTTACTCATTAGTGACTATTTATCACTAATGAGTAATACCTTTATCACCTTTTTTACTAATTTTATTACTAATTAATTACTTATTTTTTTACTTTAGTATTTTTTTCTCCAGTCAGTTTTAAGTTACCCAATAATAATAATAACTATTATCTGGGGACATCTCACACACGGCCGTCTGACCCTAAACTAGGTAATGTAATTATAATACTAAATGTTTTTTAAACTTTGGTAAATCTGGCACTCACTGATCCAGTAAACAATATACCTCGGTAGGTACCGTTTGTGGAGAAAATTATCTGGAAATAACGTAGGTACTGTAATGCTATCTTACTATCCTTAAAATATATTCTCGGTGACGTCCGTCGGTGGTAATAGTTAAGGTGACCATGACCGTCTTCTAGAAAAAAATAACCATGATATATTTTTTAAAGGGATAGGAAACTGCATACTACGATTCACTTACGTCAGAATTAATAATAGTACTGATGTCTTGTTAACCTGAATTATGTTAAGATCGTGGAATTACTAATAAAGATGCTCTATACAGCGGATATCACTGAACACGCATTCTACTAACACGATTCCTCATTATGTCAAACATTTGCTTGATCTATTCTGTACTCAGTGCATATTGACGTCAAAATCGATCAATTTTGTGACAATATAAACGCTGCACGATTCGAGAAGCTATCATTTCACCACAACTTGCCATCATGTCAGTTTTAAGAAACAAACTTTTGATTTTTACTTTTGTTTTTTGCCTTTTAAAATGCGGTTCTTCAAACATCATAACACCGCCAATATTTTCAAAAGAAGTCGACGCAGTTGAAAATCTTATGAACTCGGAATCTGCGAGTTGCATCTTACCAAAGCCACTATGTGATGATGGATTTGAAGCAACAATTAAGAAAATATTGGAATCTGGACCAAACCTAAAAGAAGTCATATCAAAACTTGAAGAAACTGATTTCCTGGAGAAGTACAGAGCCGCAGAAAATAATGAAGATAAGGATTTTTCTATCACTCAGTTACTTGAAAAGTATGGCTACAAATTATTGACATATACTGTCGAAACTGAAGATGGTTACGTGCTAACCATATACAGGATTCCGGGCAAAGGAGACCCAGTACTGCTCGTGCACGGCCTCTTGAACAGCGCCATCGACTGGTTCACGATTGGGAGGGAAAGCGCGCTTCCGTACTTGCTGGCGGATCAAGGATACGACGTGTGGCTGTTCAATGCTCGCGGAACCATAGAGGAGTCGCAAGGACACGTGCGCTTGTCCGTGGAAAGGGATACTAAACAATACTGGGACTTCTCTTGGGACGAGATCGGCCGCTACGATTTACCTGCCACGATTGACCTTGTACTTAAAGAGACAGGCAGAGCTACGCTGAAGTACGTTGGATTCTCACAGGGCACTACTTCCTTTTACGTCATGGCCTCCGAACGACCCGAATACGCAAAGAAAGTCTCGCTGATGGTAACGCTTTCTCCTGTCGCATGGATGTCAAACTTGAAGAGCCCTTTGATCAAACTTATAAGTCCGCCTGGAGAAGAACTTTCCGGAATTATACGTAATGTAATTGGTTTTTACAAGTTTGATGATAAAAACCCGCTTTTAAAATTTGTGACTGATTACGTTTGCGGAACTTCAGAAGTAGCGACTGTCGTGTGCGGGAACTTGATGTTCTCGGTTGCAGGATTTGACTACGATCAAGTAAACGTTACGCAGATGCCCGTTATATTTGCCCACACGCCAAGCGCAGCTGCGACGAAACAGTTAGTTCACTACGGCCAAGGTATCAATTCAGGGAAATTCAGAAGGTACGACTATGGTCACATAATGAACTTGGTGAAGTACTTTGCGTTGGAGCCACCAGATTACCCAGTTGAAAAAATCACTACTCCAGTGGCACTGTTCTACAGGAAGAACGGTGACTGGTTCTCTGGGTATCAAGATGTACTGACACTGAAAAACAAGTTACCCAATGTAGTAGATTTCTACGAAGTCCCACATGAGAACTGGTGTCATACTGACTACATTTGGGCTAAGGACGTAAAGGAATTAGTGTACAATAGAATATTGGATTTATTTAAAAAGTATTAATTGTTTTTAATACAAACAAGTATATTGATTTTTAAATCGAAGTTGTTCTTTATATTTACCATCCTTTACTAATTTAAAAGTAAATTGGCGTAATACTTATTACGAATATTTAAAACACTAAACAGTAAGAAGTTAGATCATTTTATACAAGTTACTACCTTTTAGCGTTTTGATATCATTCTTATCACAGTTATTTATTACTACTAAATTAATTAAAAATGTATTATTTTGTAGTTATCTAAATTACTTTCTTGCTCGTATCATATGATAATTGCTTAACTGCTTTACTATTAAAAACCAATTTAAATATATTATAGTCAATATATACTTAAATTAGCTGTCGATACTTATGACAATATTAGATAGAACATATTTTTTTTCGTCTTTAGTAAATATTTGTCTTTTATTTTTGTAGCATAATGACTTCTTCAACCATTCATTGTTATAATATTTCCGTAATTCAATAATTAACATTACTTCAACCATTCATTATAGTGGGTGTCCAAAAAGGGTGTTGGCAGTTTATATACGAAAATCATAAATGAAAAATATATCATTTCATAATTTTATTACTATTTGCAAAAAGTACATACAATGGAAAGTTTACGACGAAAAAATTATGTTGTCCAAATGACGTCCATTACGATTTTGACACTCTTCAAGTCGTGGCCGTAAATTGCCTAAGACACGTTCACATAAAACGTTAGTGATTTTTGTTATTTCACTTGCAATATTGTTTTTCAATTGGCTAAGAGTTGACGGCTTATTTATGTAAACCTTACTCTTTAGGTAACCCCATAAAAAATAATCAAGTGGACTTAACTCCGGGCTCCTAGGGGGCCATTTAAGGTTCCCGTTTATTGAGATAACTCTTTCTGGGAATAACTCATTCAATGCTTCAATAGACCCTCTACTCGTGTGACATTTGGCACCGTCCTGCTGAAAAAATGTTGCCGAATTGTAACCTCTAAATTCCTGTAAAGATGGTGCCAAAAAACTTTCAATCATGTTACAATATCTGTCCGCGTTAACTGTAAGTGCATGTCCCCTACCGTCCTCAAAGAAATAGGGGCCGATTATGCCCTTGGCGGACTTTGCTACCCACACTACCACCTTAGGGCTGTGAAGTGGACGCATATGCTTATAACGAGGATTTTTATCACACCAATAGCGACAGTTTTGTTTATTGACATGGCCATTTAAGTGGAAATTTGCTTCATCGCTAAACAAGACATTGTTGAAGTTGGTAAAGCGCGCAAACATCTCCTGAACAAAATTTTGTCGCTGTTCATAATCTGTGGGTTTTAATTCTTGCACTAATTGAATCTTGTAAGCACGTAAATGCAAATCCTTCTTTAAAATCAGGTGCAATGTTGATTTTGCAATGTTTACGGATTGACTTCGCCTTCGCAGTGATAGTGAGGGATCTTGCCTTACCGACTCGTGAACTTCTTGAATAACTGCAGGTAGCCTTATTTCTCTCGGACGTCCGCAATCAAAGTTTTTTAAAGTTGACCCTGTAGCCTCAAATGTCTTAATCCATTTTCTAATGATATTCGCACTGGGAGATAAAGAAATGTCCCGTATATTGAATTGCGCGCGATATAAGCGGCGAGTTGTTATTATCGAATTATGGTTTTGATAATAAACTCGTACACAAAATGCACGCTGAGCTCCGGTATACGAATCCATTGCAACTAAATTTCCAATAAATTCCACGTATGACATTATATATTTTTTTGTTATCTACCCTCATTAAGACGATTTATTGATATTTAAAAGTGCAAATACCCTTTTTGGACACCTTGTATTTAATTCAATAATTACGGAAATATTATAACAATGAATGGTTGAAGAAGTCGAAGTAGAGGAGGTTAAAGTGATTAAGATTCAAATTCATAGGTTTACTACGACGATACAAGTTAGTTAACTCCATCATAAAAAATAAGTACCTAACAAAATAGTATGATAAAAATAAAAGAGACGAAAATTACAAACCGCCATATTGCGCGCTTTTCTTTTTTTTTGTTGTGTACCAGTGTCATACAGAGCATACAACCAACTCCAATTACTACGATTCGTGTACTTTTCATATAAAATTTTAATTTAGAATAAGAGTATGCTGTAAAAAGACTCAAAAACATTGAAGTTTCTAGACGAAATCACTTTGCTGGCCTAGGCCGTTTGAGGGCACATTGCTGGCCGCTGTTATTTATATGGCAGTGTTTCGTCCAAAAATGAGTCATTTCGCGTACTGTTTTTTTACAGTAATGACCACATATTCGAGCGTGTCGGAAAAAAAATATTTTCAGCGTTATGAGATTTTTGGCAAATCCTTCGTCTCATAGGAAAATAACATAAGGAATTTCGTAAGATATTTTAATTACTGAACTTTGAAAAGGTAAATTACTCACAGATTTGATGAAAACAATTTTCTCGTATTTCATCGGAATCTATATCAAGTTCTCAATGCAGTTCTCGATCAAAAACTTATTACTGAATTTGTTGCTGAGAGAGGGCCTGAAATAAGCCTAACATAAAGTTGTCCTGTTTTTTAAACTATCAATAAGCTTTCAGCCCGCAACTCAACCTGCAATGTTTTAATAACACAGTGCATCTTTTTTTTTTTTTTTTTTTTTTTTTTTTTTTTTTTTTTTTTTTTTTTTTTTTTTTTTTTTGACGGACCTAATCACTATTTATACCAGAGTGGTAATATAGTGGGCGCGGACTTGCACACAGTGCATCTGTCGTGGCCATATCGTAGAATTGACCATATCATGAAATTTTCGATCATTTCATGAAATGGTCACATTTCATGAAATTTTCACTGTCCATTGGCCACATCATGATGTGCCTTGGCCAGATCAATGATAAGAAATCGTTTGTCGATATGTTCAACTAAAAACGCAGCTACTTCATGAAATGGTCAAGATTATTTGATCATATCGTAAAATTATTACATTAATTGCCGATAGAGGCGCTGGAAGCGCTTTATTTATTACCAATATGGCGGCCGCGTTATTTCTCGCGGTGAAAAAGTGAATAATTCGTTATTAAAATGAGGAAGAAAAAATACTTTATGATGAAAAAGTACTCTGAAAGTGTCTGTCGGACTTAGAGAACAATAAGTACCAAACATAATTTAAATTCTTATTAAATATTTCATGGATGCCCTATTTTCACGATATGGCCAATCGTGGACGACAAAATCGTTAAACGTTCACGATTTAATGATCTGGTCTAATTTAGTTGCCCACATCATGAAATGTGACCATTTCATGAAATGATCGAAAATTTCATGATGTGGTCAATTCTACGATATGGCTACGACACATCCACCGGGATTCAGACCCACAACCTTCGCCGGGCTACGAAGGCTATAGTTTGTTATAATGGTTCACTCCACTCGCCACTACTTTCATACTGTCGTAATTCAAAACGGTGTCAGAAAAGCATTGGAAGTGACTCGTAGCACGTGGAAAAAGTTTTGTCATTCAATTCAACGTCCTTCCACGCGATGAAGTTAAAGCTTCACATTAAAATTTACTGTCACGGGTACCTATGCTGTTTGGTCGAGTAGCCAGAGTCAAACGAGCAAAGTACTCTCGAAATTCATGTACCTCATTAAAGCTCTGTTTACGCGCCTCTATCAATCTACCAATCAGTCTATTGCAGTCCACTGCTGGACGAAGGCCTCCCCAAGGGCACGCCAAAGCGCACGATCACCCGCTTTCCTCATCTAGCCACCACCAGCGACCTTCCTCAGGTCATCAGTCTGGCATCAACCTGGCAGGGGGGCGTTCAACACTATGTTTCCCGAGACGTGGTCTCCATTCGACCTCATCGGTTCTACGACAGACGTGGCTAGTACACTGCCACTTCAGCTTGCTACACTTCTGAACGATATCAACTACCTTGGTCCTCTGCCGGATGATTTTTACTAAATTTGACTATCGCCTATCACTATCTAATATAATAAATGTCAAAGTTTAAATGCTTGTACAATGTACGAGGATGTGTACAACGATGACGCACGCATTTAGCAGATAAAATTGGAACTGCGGCACAGAACTAACATAGTACTAACGTAACTGCGGGAAAAAAATATGTTACAACAAGAAAAATTTAAAATTTCGCATGCGAGGCCGGTACGTAATGAAATAAAATTGTCACTATCATAATATCTGAGTTCTTTGAGTGAGATGAAGACTAGTCAATACTATGGAAAAGTGCAGTAGAAATTTGGGTAGAAAGTCTTCGCTTATAGAATTCACTTTGCTGAAGGAAAAGAAATACGTAACTACCTACTATTTCCTAAAAAGAGTGTACAACTTCAATTTCTCATGAAAAGAGGATTAAAATAACTTTCTGTTTATTTCAACTTGAAAGCGTGTTACACCGCCTGCCGCTGAACTTTCAGAAAATGAAATACGAGTACTAACCTTGGGGCAACAAAGATGTTTTTCATTACTCATACTCTGAAAGTAGTTCAGAAGTTGCCTGAGGAGCGAATTGAAGGTAATACTTTTCAGCCCGGAGGGAAAATCACTTTCAACTGACAGCTGTCATTCATTCATTCATTCATTTTTATTCATTCTGTCAAATTATAAAAAAAAACTGGTTCTAATTTCACATTTCTATTAAACTATGTTCCATCTTTCTATACAGCCACTCAATTACAGCGCAATGTTAAATTGTAATTACATAAAGTTAAGTATTAATTAAAGAATATATATTTTTTAAATGACTTTATTGTAATTAACTTTCAACTATTTCTTTAAAATAAAATAGATTTGGGCAAAATATTTAACTTTTTTCAATGATGGAAATTAAAAATAATGGCTCAAAAGCTGGCCGGCACGGCCACAGCAATAAATAAAAATAGGCGGGAAAGCAACAATCCGATTATCATTTGTTTCTCGAGTTGTAGGGTTTTGTTTACAATGAGTCCATCTGATTCAGATATGAAAATCACTCATTTTTTCTTTAGCTAATTCGTGTTTTTATTTTTACTTTCCTTGTATTCGTAATGAAAATCACAGTGTTTACCACGGGTTAAAGACTTATTTAGTGACTCGAACTATTAGGGCCCTCGCTACGCTTAGGCCCCAAACCCCGTCTCGGCGCTAAATAAGTTACTTTCACCCCTCGTATAACAATGTACTATTAGGAAGATATTTGACCTACTAACATGAATAAAGAACTATGCAGCATTACTGCAGGTTTTTAATAACCTTTTTGGTATGATTCCTTTTTCTTTTGGCCGGTTTTTATGTCACTTTTTCAAATTTCAAATTTTCTTGGTTTGACCTTTTTCTAAATGGTCTATTGTTTTCGGAATTGTCAGCTGGTGATGTGAGAAACGAAATTTCTTGAATACGGGAATCATTGGATTATGATAGTAAATATTGATTGAAGAGTTTCGTGATCGTAGGAGAATTTCGTATTGTGCCATAAGCCTTGGCTGGAATACCATAAATATTAGGAGCCCGTTTGGACTAGCCGGGTAAGTCTTGTGTTGTCTTCCTACTGGTTTTTATCGACGCACTTTTCTCTTTTCTTGTCTTGGTTGGATGGCGATTATTTCTTTGTCAATCTTTACAGTGTATTTCCGGCTTCTGCGAGGACGCCACACACACGAGGGTCCCTCCGGGCTTTCCACGATTTCTTTCTGTGGTTCCGGACACCTGAGGCCACCAGGCATTGGACGAGCCCGGATTCCTGTGTTGTGTGCGTCCGCACACGTACCAGCTAAGTGCCGCATACCCGCGCACCGGCGTTGGAGTCCCCCCTGGAATACTGCCCATCTGGCAGATTTTTTAGCTTGTTTTTTGTATCTGTTGGATGTAATTTTTGTATACGGATTTTGCCAAATTTTATTTACCGTTAAAATTATTTTATAAATTCTAAAAAGGCCCTTTAGGTTTCTCTGGCCCTCCTTTTTTTGGTTCCCGTTTGGCTATACTCTCCCGGGGAACTCCGCGGTTTTTACACCTTCCTGCATCGATACACTCTCAACACAACACTAGTTCACCAACACTATATCGACGGAGTCCCCTCAGGACCCGACTCTCGGCTTATCTTTTTGGATTCTTTGGCATTATCTCAACCCTTTTAAATTTCAATTATACTGTTCGGACAAATTTAACTGAATCTTTCTTTGTTCTCCTAAATTTCACGTTTCGCCTGTGGTTGTCAACCACAGGTTAGCTAGCTCTTTTTTTAAACGCTACAACTATTATTGGGATTAATATTGGACCAGCTCCAACTGGATTTTAGTTCGTTAATTATAAAAAGCTGCTATGAACTTGTACCACATCGTTTTTTTCGTTGCATAAAAGTTACTTAAAGTACTTAGTTACTCTCTATCTATAGTTCAGCATTTACTTCGATTACAATTTAATTCGTCCTCACTACCAATTTTACTATGCATATTTGGCTCCCCGCTTATTACTTTTCTTACATTATTACTTTTCTTTGTCATTTCTCTGCGAGAAATGTTCTGTAGAAGCAGTGCGATGTCTATTTACTATCCTTTGTTAATTGCTTGCTGTACTGTTCTCTGTTTTTCCTCCATGTAAATAAAATTAAATCAAAATAAATAAATTACGTTATATCTAGTATTTTGCAGCCTAGGGAATAAAAATTATAGAAAGAGAAGAAAAAAATACGGACCGAAATTACAATTGCAAATAAGCTATTCAACAGGTTCGTTTATTTTGGTGAATACTTTATTCCAACTCACGTATTTTTTACAAACTTAAATGAAAAGAAGCACTTAACAGAGACGCGAAATTACGCGTCTGTTTTCCTTAAAATATTTTAGGCATTGACTATAAATTTGTAGTCTGTAAATGACTTATTTATTAACTTTTGTAATTACTTTTGTACCTTCGAATATAATATGACGGTAGAAAACCATAATTTTTTTACCATTGTGGTAAAAATATAATAATAATAATAGAATATGCTTTTAAGTAAGTAAGTAACAACACTTACTTACCAAGTCCAAGCTATCTAAGTTCAGCTCACGATCTGGTGACATTTTTGTTCACTAAAAAATAAGAGTAGGACTGAAGACAACTTCAACACCTTCCTATATATAGGTATACTATAAAATTAATTACTGCGTACCTATTACTAATAGCGTGGCCACCATACTTCTCCCTCTCTCTCTTTGTACTTACTTGTATAGGACTTTTTTTGCTTTAGATAAAATTTTATTTTTATTAATGAAAATTCTCACAGCTTACAAATAGGACATTACAAATTTAAAATTTAACACTTCAATAGCCAAATTTCTTAATTCTCTTGAACTTTACATATTAAAATAGCAATTAAGGACAAAAAGTAACAATACAGCCTTAAATAAATAAAAAAAAGTAAAATAAATACTACAACTATGTAAAAGTAAAGTAGCTAATACATAATCATTTTATTACTCCAAGCAAATGTGTGTGTAAGTGCGTGTGTGGTACGAGGGCTGCTATTTATGTATCCGGAATAACAAAAAATAACAAACATCTATTATCTTTTATTGCTTTTCAAAATATTCATTTTTTCATACGTTGAAACCAACTTTCGTAGCATTTTTTCCATTCTGTATCGGGTATCTCCAAAACGTGCATTTTGAAAGCATCAACGGCTTCTTCCCGGGTCGAAAATCGGTGTCCATGTAATTTGTTCTTCACGCTTGGGAATAAATAAAAGTCGTTGGGTGCCAAGTCGGGACTGTACGGCGGATGACCCGTCAATTCGATCATTTGAATATTTAAATACTCCGTTGTTGCGGCCGAGGTGTGACAGCTGGCGTTATCGTGGTGAAGGATTATTCTTCGTTGTCGATTGTTCTTGCGTATTTCTCCAAAGACTTCTGGCAAGCATTTTACGATTCTCTAGTGGTACTGTAGCCACATGTCAACTAATAAAAAAAAAGCAGGCAACCATTTGCTTCAAAGTGCGTTTTGCACGAACAACTTTAGTTGGGTTTGGCTCATTTTGGAACACCCAAACCGTTGACTGCTGTTTAGTTTCGGGATCATATCGACGGTGGAAAGGAAAAAATTACTAAGCGACATTTTTGGCCATATTGAGTTATATACATTGTTAGAGTCGCCTGATTTTTCTGCGTCGTTTTATCTTACTAACGTCCTTCTACGACGACTTTTGATGTCGCTTCGACATTTTGAAGTTAGCGAGATTTAATTATTTTTTCCTTACTAACTGACAAAATTTTCGACCATTTTTGAAAATTTGGTGGTTGTCGTAATTGTGAAATGCTAAATTTGCCTTTGGTCAAGTTTGACATTTCTGTTCGTACGGTAATTACTCCACTTAGTTATTTTTTCCAGTATCTGGCAATATAGTGTTAGGCGCATAGTATATTTTTCCCGTCTCTACTTTTGGGGAAAATTTTACTAAGCGACACTAACTTTAAAACTAAGCACAATTATTAATAGTTACGTATACTATAATGTAGATAAAAAAATAAACAGATAAATTTCTAAGAACTAGGCTTTTTGGACCATTACAACAATTTACACGATTTTTTTTCAGAAAATTCAAACTTTAAACAGCTCTACTGTAAAGTTGCCTATATGTCGCTTGGTAATTTTTTCCTTTCCACCGTCGATATGCATATATCCAAGATTCGTCTCCTGTGTAGATATTATGAACAACTTTTGATGTACCACATTTGTATTTTTCTATCATTTTTTTGCACCAATCAACACGAGCCTGTTTTTGTTCAACTGTTAAGTTGTGCGGGATCCAACGAGAACAATTTTTTTTACAGCCAAATGTTCGTGTAATATTTTATAAATACTCGTCATACTAATGCCCAGAAATGCCTCTATCTCGCGGTATGTAACATGACGATCTTGCATTATTAGTTCGCGCACAGCATCAATATTTTGTGGTACAACAGCCGATTTAGGGCGACCTTCTTTAAAATCGTCCGCAAGCATACGACGACCACGATTAAACTCACTGAACCTGAATGTGAAACACAGTGGTTTTCGATGGGGCTTCCTCCCCAAAAGTCGACAAAAGTTGATCCATGCACTGTTTTTGAGTCAATCCACGCCGAAAGTCGTAATAAATCATAGCACGAAAATTTTCACGAGTCAAATCCATGGTGATGATAGACAATGAATTTTAAAAATGGCGCTACTATGTAAAAACAATTGACAGATGAATGAAACAAACTTTTTTTTTTCTTATGGCACTAGTTGAGCTTTGTGCCAGTGTCAAGTAAGTAGTAACATATTTAAAAAGGTAGGGAAACTATACGCGTTTAATGAAAAGGAGTAACGGAATAATTTGGATAGGATTTCATAGGATAGTCAGGTTAAAAATGTGATACGTAAATAGATATGAAGGATCAAATCAAATCTTAATATTAATTTTACAGCCAAAGAGTTCTATTTTTAAATGTTATAATTTCTTTTTAAATATTGTTTATGTAAGTGGCCAGTTCCGGATACATAAATAGCAGCCCTTGTATCTGCAAGTGTTTGGTATAATCCTGAATGACTGTGTTGTATGAGAGTGTGAGTGGGTTATGCTAGTAAAAAAATATGTTAATGTCAATAGGGGATCGGACTCCTAAATTTACCATATTTTATGAATTATTTTTAAAATATAGATTAGTAGCAGACGATACGCGAAGAAAAAAATAGAATCGGTTGAAAAACAAACAGTGATTTTTTAAAGTTTCAATATAGGAGATCATATGGCGTTACTAACAAATGACGTCACAAGTGGGTATGTGCCTCTCTGTCTAATCTTGAATTTCAAACCTTTATAACTCGGGCAATTTTAAAGATAGAGCAAAAATTATTTTAGTGTCCGATAGCAGAAACTAAGAAGTTTGGATTTATAAAGTAAACTTCTGATATATTCAGTCAGCCTTTTACGAATAAATAGACTGATTCTCATTTTTCCAGCAACAGGTCGTTTGGTTTGACACTCTGTCAATCAATTAGTGCTCGTATTTACTTCATTGGTACTAAATTTCTACACAAACCTGAACATTATAAAGGAACTTTTTGTAATAGGCCTCGTAGCTGTGGCTACGAGCGGCTACGGCGGCGCGGCGGCTACATGTTTCCGTTTATGTCCCACAAGCTTGAGATTGTTGTGTGGAACTGTTGGCCTACATTTTGACATGTTGGTTGTGTTCGTAGGTAACCAGTAAACTTTGCTTTGCTACACACGGACGACAAAGTAGGAAATCAACCAAGAAAATAATCAACTTAACACAGTGTTTGCAGAGTCATTTGGTAAGAAAACGTTGACATAAAAATAAAGTTTTCACGACGTAATGACTAAGTACTTGCACCAAGAGTTGTTCTTGCACTTTCTGTTAGTTAGTAAAGGAAGCTAACACAGCGTTTGCTGTGTATTGTGAGCACGTAATAAAACCGCCGTGAAACGTTTGCACTAGAAAACTAGGTTAAAGCGAAATAATAATGAATTGTTTAACAATTTTGCTGCGAGAAATGGTTATTTCATTACGAGTCTCATAATTTAAATGAAAACATGATGGCTGAGTGCTTTCCGCTACCCGCTGATTTGACAAATTGCTGTTTCCAAACTGACCACTGCGCCGAGCCGCCGCGCCGCCTCACAACGCAATCCATCGCTATCTCTAAATTTAATGTTTAATCATTCATGTTCATAGAGCAACACGTCCCTCCACTCCCCCTGTTAGTCTACATTACGTTTTTGCTATATTATTTTATTATACTATTTGTATTCCAAGAGACACTTAAAACTTCAAACACTAGGCTGTTTGTCCCATTTAAACTAATTTAAAGCTAACAGACCCTTGTTTTAAGAGAAAAATTGAGAAAGACTTTATTAGGAACAGAGGCAGTGATTAACAACGCTCGTGAATTAAAAAGCACTAACGAAATACTTTCACAGTTAAGAAAATTACAGTAAATGAAGTCAATAAAACTGAATGTCTTGAACTCTCTGTGATTGAATTATATGTGGAACATTGATTTTTATATTTTATCGAATACACTATAATTTGTTGGTAGGTATCGCAAGTGACTGATGAACGGTCTGCCGCGCGTAATAACGAAAATGTCTACTTGGTTCTGGGTCAAGACCCTCGTCAGTGTTGGGAGTGACAAATCCTGTATTGGCAGGCAATACGAGCTGCCAAACACATAATTCTTAGGATAATGCCCATATATTGTATGTAATATTAGAATTCCAGGTTATTCTACTTAGACCTGAGTCTACTGCCCACCTGAGTGGGCAGTCAAACCTACTTTACGCTCCTCTAACTAAATATCGGATGATAACTACTTGTCACTGCTGTCGCAGTCAAACACAGAAATGAAATTAGAATTAAAAAGGCAGCTTTACTCGTAGAAGTTCAAGAGGAAATATTTACAATTCCCCAGAAAATAGCAGTTAAGTCAATTAGAATAAAATAAAATGTATCTGTCTCGATCCTTAGAAACAATTTATGTAATTCAGTAATTTGAAGCAGACATTATTGACTTTAAGATTAACCATTATATTATGAAATTACTTGCTTCATCCACATTTCATTGGTTGCTAAGCTAACATTTGATTCCATACCTAACTATAAGTAAATTAGAGTAGGGGCGTGATCTTATGTATGTATGTATGTACGTTCTTGTATAGGTAAATTATTAGATATAAACAACATCGATTTCTGTCTCTTGAATTCAAAATTTGACATTTAAATCATAGAAGCTTACATGATTCCAACTATAAATATTTGAAGATCACGATTAAACGAACCAAGAGATTTCTTGAAGAGACACTACAAAAAAACACTGAAGTCTACGTTATATTTGCATTGATGAAAACTGTCGCTTTGCCTATCCCAGCCACTTACTGTTGAGCAAGTGACTGATGGTAAGATGTAAGAGGAAATATATCTCTCTCCGAATAAACCGGCGCTATTAGGAGAGGAAACAGGAGCTCGCAGCTGGCGAGTCAATGAACGCCATTCGTTATTCCTCGCATCCCGCTTACTTTCCTGAATCTGCTAATGTATACCTTACACTACCTATCTACCTATCTACTGTAGCGTTAAAAAAGAAAAGCTAGCTAACCTGTGGTCGACGACCACAGGCGAAACGTGAAATTTAGGTGTACAAAGAAAGAGTTAGTTAAATTTGTCCGAACGGTATAATATAAATTTGAAAAGGCCTAGAAATTGCCAAGCATGTGCCGAGAGTCGAGGGGACTCCGGCGATGTAGTGTCGCTGAACTAGTGTTGTGTTGTGGTGTATCGATGCAGGAAGGTGTAAAAAACCGCGGAGTACCCCGGAGAGTAAAGCCAAACGGGAACCAAAAAAAGGAGGGCCAGGGAAACCTAAAGGGCCTTTTTAGAATTTAGAAAAAGAATTTAAATTTGGCAAAATCCGCATACAAAATTACAAAACAGATACAAAAAACGGCTAAAAAATGATGGGCAGTATCCCAGGGGGGACGCCGGAGCGCGGGTCTGCGGCACTCAGCTGGCACGGGCGCGGGCGCGCACAACGCAGGGGTCCAGGCACGTCCAACGCCCGGTGGCCTCAGGGGTCCGGAACCACGGCGAGAGAACGAGAAAGGCTCGGAGGGACCCTCGGGTGGGTGCCGCAGAGACCGGAAATACACTGTAAAGATTTACAAGGTAATAATCGCCATCCGACCAAGTCAGGGAAAGAAAAAAGTACGTCGAAAAAAACCAGGAGGAAGACAGCACAAGACTTACCCGGCAGGTCCAAAGTAGGAATCCGCGATATTTATTATCAGCGATATCAGATTTATTAGTACTCCGACTTATTATTCACCGCATTAGCAAGAGATACCGTATCCCAAGGCAGACAGATATAAATTTAGAAAAAATTCAACCACGTTCAAGGGATAAAACGTTTCCATCTCCTGACAGACGACAACTCAGAAAAAACAATCAACAATTTAGAAAAAGGTCAAACCAAGAAAATTTTAAATTTGAAAATGTGACATAAAAACCGGCCAAAAGAAAAAAAAGCCATACCAAAAAGGTTATTAAAAAACCTGCAGTAATGCTGCACTACTTACTACTAGCTTAAAAAAGTAATACAAGGAAATATTGATAACTAGCGGTCCGCCCGCGGTTACGCTCGCGTTATGTAAGACTTTCCCGTGGGAATAAGACTTTTCCCCGTAAAATGTAACCTATGTGTTAAACCAGGTTACAAACTATCTCCATTCCAAATTTCAACCAAATCCGTTTAGTGGTTTTTGCGTGAAAGAGTAACAAACATCCATCCATACATACAAACGTTCGCTGGTATTTTATTATTGAAGCGAATACAGTTCCCCATGAATGAATTGTTTACCTTACACAGTTTGTTTTTATTTCTAGTACGAGTATCTATACAGCATGATTTTGTAATACCTAGCAAAATTTAAATATGATGATCAGACCATCATAAGCAACAACTTTTCCCAAGCAACATGGGTTGAAGACCCCCAAAAAAATTTCGACCTCCCATACAAATTAGTAAAGTTAATTGTGTATTTTTTAGGAAAAGTCGTTTTTTTTTGGGTTTTCATTTTTCACTTTAAATTACAGGACTAGTTAATCACAATAAGTAGGTAAGCAACTCAATAAACGATAAGCAAGTAGAGTAGCAGCGTATCGTAACGTAAGCAATAGTTATAAATTCTTAAATCGGCAGATGTGCTGATAATGCAAACACGTGCTGCCTGAATGCTGAATAGACAAAAGTGGAATGCGAGTTTTGCATTCATTTATTTACTGTTAATGCCAACTAAAAACTAAATATCGTGTAAGCATGTTGAAATACTGTAATACTGTAGAACAAAAGTTGCTCCTGAATAGCTCGAAGGTTTCGCTAAAACATTGTTATCTATTGGAGACCGGTTGTCAATTTTTTTAGTACTCGTCTCGTATAGTATAAATCCTAGTCAACGTAATGGGCGACTCGCATCGGTCGCTAATTATTGGACTTAGAGTGATCATTTTATTATTTGTTCATACGTCATGTGCCTTTTGTAAAAAAATAAAGGGGTAAATGCGTGTTTCTATTTATATTTTTATGCAACGAATAAATGATTTAACTTAATGCCCCTCGGTGGGGACGTATATGAGCTGTTGATGATTGATTAATGATTTTGTTCATAATATGTAATGTTTAAATGTGCTTAAAATTTATGAACCTGATTTTAAGTTATATCAGGGATCTAGCTATGATAATAATAACGACGTGTCGTACAAAATGCAACCACTGCTTTTGATTTAAATATGTACTGAATATTTTATGTAATTCGTTAATTTTTCAGTAGATTTTATAATATATAATACTCGTATCCAATCCTGTTTGGATCACTTTTTCATACTACTCTTAAGTACTCGTACTGCAGTACTAAGAAATTCACAGAAAATTACAAAAACACTGACGCAAGAAGCTGGAAATCGTGCGTAAACTTCTTTGCTCGTGTTTGCTTCTTGACAGTTTTACATAGTTTCAAATTTAGTTTCAAATAGACAGAAACTGTGAAGTAAAACTACATTCTTGGCGATACTAGAAGCTTCCACTGCTACTTCGCTGTACATAATCAACATAATCACAGTTCAATAGATCTCTCTTAAGCACTCCGTCCAGTGTGCAGCCAACTACGGAACTTAATTACAAGTTTAAAGTGGTTTAGATCCTAAGGCATTTCTCTTAAGATAGGACGACGTTGTACCATGTTTAAGACTTATTAAGATTTCAAAGAAATAGAGAACTAAATTTGAGTTGACGCTATATGGCTTTTTATAAAGCTGTTTTTATTGAACTTGTATCTTGATTGAATGTTAGTATGGTATTGGGTTGTAACTTTCGGCATTGTGGATATTCTTTGAAGAAGTGTGAGTCTAATAATAGATCAGACAGCAAAAACATTCATGGAATACACATAAGTTTAAATCTGATAATGTCGATACTGGTAGCGAGTGAGTGTTGTTATATACCTATAGTAATATAGGATGGAGCTGATGGAATTCCATTCCCCAAACGGTTCTGAATCCGAATACCGAGCGGGCGCGGCCTATTTGCTAACGCTATTACTAGTCTAAATGTTTATCCTTGATTTCAATAGCAATCGGCTCTCATCCTTGTATCTCGTGGAAACAGTCTTACCAAGCTAGTCTGCTATGCTAGTGTAAATCTTCGACTTTACGCTGTGTCTTTGATTGCTTATTTCGTTAGTAATTTATGATTAATGCTAAATAGGCTAATACCTAAAACGCTACAAACCTAAAATTATAAAACCAATATTTTTATGAAGATTTTATTTTTGTTTATAAAAACCAAACAATTTTTTATGAAAAGTTCATTATCCAGTAAAATTAAGAAAAAAAAATAGAAAATTAAAAGATAAAATCAAGGTATTCTGTCGTAAAGTGTTTGTATTAGATATCGTTACGGATAATTGCAGCATATACCTAATATAAGAAGTAGGTATGTAAGTGTTCATATACTTAAGAAGCTGACGCGCTGTGAAATAAAATCCATTGAGTTAGGCATAGCTAAACATGGTAGAAATTCTTCGTACAAATAAAATAAACCTGGCAATGCCTAGCATTATGTGAAACGTGGTTTTGGAAGATTACTTTCCTTTTCGAGCAATGTGTGGTAAAAATTGATGTAGGGACGCCCGCGCGCCGCGCGGATCGGACGGAACGTGTAAATAAGTAATTGGACATCAGCCGTGTCTAACCGCTGTAATTTGGCGCTGCTCCAAGATAAAGGGGAGGTAATTGTTTTACGTTCCCATAAAGGCTTCAAATTGAGCTGAACAGGTGTAAGTATGTTTTATGTTTTTGGTGTCAATAAAGTATATTTGTATAGTATTGAATATAAAAAGTTTATAAGCTTCCATTAAAGAGGTACTTCCTCACCTGTGACTCACTGTGCTGTAGTACTACAAGAACGTCTTTACCACCACCACCATTGCATTGGCTTAGCAAAGATTTGCGAACTTAATTTGCGAGTTTATTTTGCCAACTGTATAGCAGTACCTAAATAACTTTGATAGTGCAATGAAATATCATGTTTAAAGTCAACATTAGCTATTTTCTAAAGCAAATAGCAAATAATTTACCTTTTGGAAATCCGGAAAAGTTTGTGTGCGCCGCGCAACCATTTGGCTCGAGTGGAGGATAAAGAAAATAAAAATTAAAGTTTACAAATAATT
This sequence comes from Carpatolechia fugitivella, assembly GCA_951230895.1. Lineage (NCBI taxonomy): Eukaryota > Metazoa > Arthropoda > Insecta > Lepidoptera > Gelechiidae > Carpatolechia > Carpatolechia fugitivella. The sequence continues at coordinate 11,021,866 of OX579657.1, forward strand.
TATAATGTAATAATAAGCTAGCAAAAACTTTATAAACTTTCCTCTTTGTTACTGACATTTTTATTTAATTACCTAGTACGTTTTTTAAAACAGTATTTTTATTGCGGTGTCGTTTTGTGTCAGATACAACTTGCCTGCGGGCTTGCTGAGGGTTTCCATTTTCATCAAGGTAATGAAACAATGCGCCACAGATGGAAGAAAACACGAACAGTCTACTTTCAGCACTGAAACATGAATAATGAATAAATCCAAAAGCGTAGAACACAGATTTTGCTTTTCAAATCCACCGTACAATACAATGAACAAAACAGAAGCTTCATTTTGTACCCGACTTCGGCATCGCCAGGGCAACGAAGTCAATTTATTTCACGACAAAATTTGAACTATAGACACAATTTCCTTAGCAGCAGCGTAATAAATTTAATAGGGATTGGTGAAGTTGTACGCGTCGCGAAGTTTCCTAAGATCTCTATCAAGTATGTACAAGTAGGTAACTAAGAACATTGAACTAACTTTCGATTCTATTATGTTCATTAGATAAATTATCAAGGCATGGAGTTCTACTCAATAAAGCTGTTTTCTGAAGAAAAATCAGAATTATTGGTCCGCGAGAAGAAGCAGAGCATCTGATGAAAATTTCATGAAATAACCCACGCTAGTAGATTGTGGCGGTCTGTGCGACCTTTTTTGATTTTTAATGATAAAAATTATTGTTTACATGCAATATCGTCTTTGAGAAGTTATTTTATCTTATGGGACTTTCACTAAAATTTAAATATTTTTCTTGAATTTACCTCAATTAAGCTAGATGAATAGGAAATTATCAACCTAGAAGTAACAATAAATAGTAGATAAAAAATATCACAATGACAATGAAAAGGTGCGCACTTAAAAGGCGGTGTTAGGCGATGTTTTGATAAATTATTTTGTAATTGATGTTTATTTTAACCATAAAATAGTAAAAAATAAGTTGATTTAGGCTTGTGCGTGAACATCAGAACTCAAAATGCAGTGATTTCATTAAAACCAACTGAAAATATCCCAGTTTGTGTGTCAATTACGGTGAGTTGCACTAATATGGCGCGTATGGTATGTAGCCTATATGTTATTTTTTTACTACTGCTTTGTTTACTTTCCTCACAATCAAGATGAAAAGAAGACAACCTTGTGGAAAATTAATTAATTCCACCCTCACACTATAAGCACCCTCGCTACGCTCGTGCGCCAAAACTCTTCGAGTGTAAATAGATTGCCCGTCCCCCATCCGATACCTTTGGTTAACAATCTACTATTTCGATTCCTATTTCATCGATGTTTAGCGTAAATCCTTTCCCCCGAGTTGGTCTTCAGATCATTAGGCACCTCACAAATTCATTTTACAATTTGATTGTAATATAAGTAGAACAAAATCTGAAAATAGATTTAATAAGTATTTAAATTTTATCAGAAAATCCTATTGTGCTTACATCAAAATGGTTGTTCACTCAATTAGGCAGATAAGTAAAACAGATATAGCTTTTACTCAACATAAATTTCATTACAGGCTCTTAGGGTTGCTTATGGCGTGTACTGGACTGAAGTTGTAATTAACTTAGATGACTCATATTATCCTACCTAAGTAACTTGAAGTTTGAGATGTAAGCAGAACCGCCATCGGTTGATTACACTACTCGGCGGAAAAACGGATTTGTCACGTTTTAGATTTAACATTGTACCTAAGATAAAATCAGTTTCCTTTTTTGACACCTACGCTGATTTAATCGTTTTCAGAGAATGTTGATTTTTTATTTGACTGAGAAATTATGAAAATTATGCTAAAAACAAATTGTTTTGTATTATGACGTCAAACGCAATATGATTAGTAGACAACAAGTCATCAAATAATACTAACAAAATGTTTGGCCGCCGTAATTCTACGCCGTAGCAAAGATCAACGATTCATAACATAACATACCAAATAATTCACCCAAATTATACTCATATTTATTACATATTTTCGAAGACTCATTATATTCTAATTATATTTATATATTGCTTAGTTAAGTCTTGTGATTTATTTATTTATTATTATATTTTGATTTAAGGAATTATGATTCCTTCGTTAAAACCTATAACTGAATCGTAGTATCGTCTTTGACGTAGAAGAGAATATAAAACGATTGTTACGGTTTTGTCTGACTGGTTTTTGTTTGAAGAGATTTTCGGGGATGAATAGATCTCGAAGCTTAATCCGGGAAGCCACAATTGTTGCTCTCCACGCTTCGGTGCACAGATTAAATTACGGAACATCTGCTTCGGGAATAAAAAATAAGTCAAATTATTGTCCTTCGTAGAGGTAACAGTGCAGCTGTAAACAAGCTGTATCCACCGGCAGGCATTGCATTATCCACTGGTACCCAGCGTTCGTAGAGAAGTAGCAAGCTCAATCGAGAAAGCGAAGCGAGAGCTGGACCCCAAACACCCCATGTTCGGAAACTGCCCAGCCCTTCCTAGACTTAAAAGCCGTAGAAGTTACCTCGCCACTTTAACTGCAGTGGAGTAGGCCCCTATTCAGGCTAAACCAAGCCTATGGAAGAGGGCGCTCCCCGTTATGGAAAGCTTTATTCTTCAAAAAGAAGCCCTTCTTCGGGTGACGACTTGCAGTGGCCAATATGGAAGTCTCTGAACCGGCTACGGTCCCAAGTTGGCCGCTGCAAGGACAATCTCTGCCAATGGGGTTACACTAATAGCAGTCAATGCCGGTGTGGTGCCACCCCACAAACAATGGCTCATTTATTGAAATGCCCCTCGTGCCCTGACACCTGCACGCTACGAGACCTGTGGGAGGAATGCTCGCCGGGTGGCTGCCTACTGGTCCACCAAAATATAAAACCATCGACTCAAAAAGAAGAAGAAGAGTAACGTTACATTTTAATGAAGTGAGAAAAAGTAGTAGGTAGGGAAGAGTAAGTGCAGGCTCAATGTATTTTCTTCATTGTACGAAAAATAAAATTAAAATAAGCGAGTGTAACTGAAGACTAAAGTAAGATTTTTATGCGTAAGGTGGCAACTTTATTTGTAAATAAATTGCTTACTTTTACCGATAAGTAAGCCATAAATTTGCATTTTTTTTCTCATCTAGTTAAAAAACAAAAAAGAATTTGAACGCTCTAGTTACCGCGGATATTATGGAAACATTAGCATTCTTTGCTTCGCTCTGCTGGTTATAAGTTAGCGGCAATGAAGCCTGTTTAAGTATTCTCCTCGAGCTTTAGCTTCAGGCATTTAGCAGATAAAACTGAAAGCTGTTTAGAAATGCAAAAAAGCCGCATTTCTCAAAGAAAAAGATATGATCTTAAATCTAGGTTGTCTTTGTGGACATAAATTATTCGTATCATCTTATTGTCCTTGATCTTGGTTGTGAATAAAATAAAGCCCGAGGGTAATGTCAGGCGAGAGAATAAAAGCGATACGTGTACCAGATTACCCGAAGCTACATCTGCTAAGCCGTTTCACTGCGCCTAGAGCCGCTCGTAAATGGAATGGCGGCCACCGAAGAGCCTCTTGACGCTGCCGTCTTAAAAATACCCAAAGAGAGCTTAGACAGATCTAAGCTGGTAAAATTTCAGCATAGATTCAGTAAGAATAAGAGTAATTAGTTTATTGGAATGTAAAGAAAAAAACACAGTAAGACGAAGAAGTCGGTAGCGTTAGTAAAGACTTCTGAAATACAATTGCAATGAGGTTTTTAGAAGTCATGATTTATGAAATGAAATGAAAATTTTATTTGCAATAAATGTGGTGAGATAGAGTTCTTAAATTACTGTTCTTTAGTATCACACATTTAACCAAACATTGGTATGCAAAATTTTTATAAAATATGATTTAAATTATTATAATAATAAATTCAAAATGAATTAACAAATATATCACATGCAATAATACCTACTTAAAGTGCAAACTACATCATAAGGATATATTTATCGATGCACTTTATAACTTAGGTTTGATCGAACATAATATAAACGAACTCTGACATAAGTAACCTGGAAAGTTTTATCGTCTTGAAAATACCTCTTGACGCCGTCTTAAAAATACCTAAAGAGAGCTTAGATAAAGAATTATCATCATCATCGTGTGGGTTGTCAAAAACCGACCTTACAGACCCTGGTGTCAGTGTTATAGAGCCGCCAAAGACCACTGACATGGCTCGTGTAACGACTAGATAGTAGCCTATTTGTACTTTGTGACGTGTTTTTCTGAAAACTCTCGCACACGGTTAGTAAACTGAATTGACTATACGTTTACAATCAAGAAGTCGTTAGTAGGACTTCTAAAATAAAAATTCGGAATTATTACAAACTAAAAATTACTACAAAGCAATGTAAAACTGCAATGTCATTTAGTGTTTAGACGACATATTATGTTTTGTTTATCGATGTTCTTTACAACTTTATAGGTACGGAACTGTTGCATGTCTGCGTCTGATTGTACATAATAATAAAGGTATAAATTAACTCTGACATAAGTAAACTGGAAAGTTTTATCTTCAAATTATTATACCTGCAGGAAATAGGGTTATGAGCCAAAGAAAACTTTATATTATTTTAAATAAATAATAAGTATATTATTTTATAACTTATTTAGCACTGGGAAGATATTACACGACCGTTACTAACGCAGTAGAAAATCCGAATGTGAACAGACAGAACTGCCAGACAGAACGAAAGATAATTTGGCGGTTCGTTCACTCATTCACTCACCTTCACTCATTTATACAATAACTGCTATAGTCAAATCAGATTTCATATTTACAACAGTTGAATTATAACTCATTTAAAATAAACATGAGCTAAGATTAATTTTTGTATAAATTAATAACCATAAATTCAACACGCGCCCTCAAAAATGAATCTTAGTTACAAAAATATTTTGATTTGTTTATTATGTTCAAAAATACATAATTCACCTACGATATCCTATACGGTACGTATATATCTTCCAAGTGTATGCTGGGAAAAGTATTATTATTATGGTCCAACATTTGTTGCAAGGATTAGGGAAAAACCCAGGAAAAACCTAATCAAACCATATGTATATAAATTGTGTTAACTTGATGATAATCATTTAAAAATATACAACAAAATTAAAAACAATAATTATTGTAAACCCATCTCAGCACGCATTCTTAGAAAAGTAATTGCAGGTAAGGGTTTCGTCAATGCATCCGCCAACTGTTTACCTGTGGGAATATAACATAATTTTATTACATTTTTCTCAATCTGCTCTCTGGAATAATGATATGTTATATCGATGCCTTTGGACCTCTTGTGATTAGTTGGGTTATTTGCGATACTTATATCTTCATAAATCAGAATAGGACTAGAATTATTTACATACTACATGCCAGAGACTTAAGCCATAATGCCTCACGAATAGCTTCGAACAGAGCCATATACTCAGTCGATGAGGCTGCAACAGACATTTGCCTCTTTGTACTCCAGGTAGTATAGTACAATTATCGAACAGTTTAAATAAGTACCTTGTAGTACTTTTTCTGTCGTTTGCATCGCTTCCACTCCAATCAGAGTCTACATACCCACATAAAATAATGCTATAATCACATCGTTTATAAATTATTTTAAGTCAGTTGTTATCTGAGGACCCTTTTTAAACATTGCCATAATTTTTTATTATGTTTGTTTGTATACCTGCTTAATATATTAATACATGTGCTTAAATCTGGACGAGTACATATCATTATGTACGTCAAACATCCTATCACATTTTGACATTCATTTGTCATCAGAATTTAAACTTTCATAATTTAGTTTATTTTCCAGGTGACGGGATTACAATCGTGCATTTAAAACTGTTTTAATGTATGCACTTTGATCTAATGTAATTTTATCATTGAATCGTGTAATTTTTATACCTAGAAATAATTTTATTTCTTTTAAATCTGTCATTTCAAACTTACTCATTAAATAATTTTTGAAATCATTCATCGTTTGAATTTCAGCACACGCTATGACTAGATCACGAATTTACACTTCCATTATTCGACATATACATATATATGAGTTGGTACACCTATCAACAGACGAATTTTGAAAACCTTTTTCTTTTAGAGATTGTTCGAAAACCTCAAACCAGCACCTTGCCGCCTGCTTTAATCTGTATAGCACTTTATTCAAGACTAAACGCGCCTTGTACTCTTGTACCTTAAAGGTTTTCCAAATTTATTATGTTTAATTGAAAATATCCAACAACAAACAACAACAGTTTTATCTGACGGCCTTGGCACTAAAGTCCAAGTGTTGTTGATAGAAAGAGAGTTTTATTCATCCCTAATTACGGCCTCCCACTGAGTTCTATCGTCTCGCGTTTTTATTTCCGCATTTAAGGTTGGTATCTTACATAAAATGGACTGAGCACATAGTAAGTAGTCATCATCACTCTCATAATGAGATATAGGGGGACGAGATTCAAGACTATCACTTTTCTTAAGTTCATTATTTGTATCCTGTGTTATTATCATCTTTCTCTCTCAGGAACTCTCAGTTCAAGTATCAACCGTGTCGTTTATTTTGCAAAGTTTGTTAGGGCACTCGTGCCCATCAGATTTTTTACGTATCTGATTTATGTACTGTTAGAACACCCGACTTACGCGCCTTGCCGGTTTTGAACACCGAGACTTTATTGACACTGATTTAGGCACAATATAGTTATCAGTTTTGTGACACTGATTTAGGCATAACATAGTTATCAGTTTTGTGACACTGATTTAGGCATAACATAGTTATCAGTTTTGTCATGGGAATTTGGAAAATTATTCCCTTCAGGCTTTTAAAAAAAAGAGGCCTGAATTGCAAAAAAATTGTCTCGTCTGTGATTTCATCTCTAACAGTAACAAACCTTTCGCATTTAGGATTCCAAACTTTATACCCGTTTGGTTCGTATCCTACCAGTATAATATCTTTCCATGAATTGTCATAAAATTTTGCCTTACTGGTTTTATCATGCACATAAACAGTTTATGTTGAACCGAACACTTTTAGATACCTTAACTGAGGTTTCCTATTGTGCCACAGCTCGAATGGTGTCTTGGATTGTAATAGGACTCTTGTGGCTGGACTGCTGATAGTGCAGCTTCTCCTCTGAAAACTTTTTCTAATTTTGCGCCACTTAACATGGAACGAGCCTTTTCAGTAATGGTCCTAACCATACTTTCTGAAAAACCAATCTGCTGTGTTGTCCTTGTAACTGTCAAATGATATGTTATTCCCTTCTCAGCACAGTATTTTTTTTTTATTTCAGTAGAGTATTTTCCACTGTTATCAGAATACAAATTGACAAGTTTAAAATTAAATCTAGCTTTAATTTTCACAACGTAATCTTCAAAAGCTGGAAATAAATCTGATTTGTACGTTATTAGGTACACAACACAGTAATGAGTAAATTGATCAACAAATAAAACAAAATAATTCTTATTATCAATAGTTGGAACAGTAATAGGTCCACAAACGTCGGAGTGAACAACATATAACGGTCGTGTATGGTCTCACTGCCACACATACATTTGGCCAACGCTGCGACTTAATTAGGCCGCACGCGTATGTTTTCGTTATTATTAACTTTATGTACAATTTAGTGCGTCGACTACTGTCACACAGTAAATACTACTCAAGAAAGGAATTGCCATAATTTACCTGTTTTATACTTAGGTTTTCTTTTTTTTTTAACTTCTTTTTTACATACTTTTACTACTTTGGTGTTTTTTCTCTTTGACGTGCTCCGAGTCTGCAAGTACTTACCGGCAGATCAACTACAAGCACTTTTATTAATTGTATAAGTCTAACTGGGCTTATACGTGTCGGTTAATGAGTTTTAACTTTAGGCTGATTAAACGGAAGTCGCGCTTGTTTACCACTTATGCACGCTTCACACAAATCGTCACTACTTACAACGTTTTGAATTTGATTTACATCTTCAACCAACTTTTTAATTATTTATTTTATTTTTACTAATATAACCTAACCTTTGATGTCACAATTTATAAGATTTTTTTTACTGTTGCATATTTGGGACATAAAATGAATCACTTTAGCACAGGTTACAAAATCTAACATCATTACATTGTTCAAAGACTTACCCTTCATCAATGTTTTACCATTTTTACAAATTTGGGCACCTTGTCCGTTTAATATGATCGTCATACCAGTTTTCTGCATCTTAGTAACCGAAAGCAAGTTGTATGGTACTTCCGGGCAATACAACACATCCTCCAGGGTTCCTTGAATGCCCAAGTTGCTTGTAACTTGAATTGCACTCCTTTTTATAGCTGAAATATAAAAGCACTTTTTTTTCTTAGCAATAGAAATTTTCAATGGAGGATTTTTAAAACGGCATATGTAATAAAAAGATCGTCCTTTTTTATGATGTGGTCAGATGTTCCAGAATCCAGTATAAAAGTCACTTCGTCTTCACGGGCATCTTCTTGGTAATCTCCAGTCAAGCAAAACCTGAATACTTTTAGCAATCCGGTTATTTTTCTCCCATGTGGTGCATCGTATCACTGGATCTTCGTCAATAACTTTAATCACATCCATTTCACTTAGCAATGCACGGATTCGAAATTTCCAAACACTGTACTTTTTTCCGTTGAACGGTTTGATATTTCGTTTGATTTTTGAATTCTCCATTCCGCACTTTTTCGAAAATATAACCGTCTGCCAATTCAAATGTTACGGTGATTATATACGTCAAAAAACAACTGAAAAATGAATTCGCGCCACTGGGCCCATAACCTGTAGGAAATAGGGTTATGAGCCAAAGAAAACTTTATATTATTTTAAATAAATAATAAGTATATTATTTTATAACTTATTTAGCACTGGGAAGATATTACACGACCGTTACTAACGCAGTAGAAAATCCGAATGTGAACAGACAGAACTGCCAGACAGAACGAAAGATAATTTGGCGGTTCGTTCACTCATTCACTCACCTTCACTCATTTATACAATAACTGCTATAGTCAAATCAGATTTCATATTTACAACAGTTGAATTATAACTCATTTAAAATAAACATGAGCTAAGATTAATTTTTGTATAAATTAATAACCATAAATTCAACAATACCCTTACCCTGTTTACTTGCGAATGATTTAATTTGCGCCCCGACCAATTTACGGAACTACTTTGGTCGCTTTAACGCTTTTTCGTTGACCTAGTGACAAAATGTAGTTATACTATGTAGCTACCACCGGTCTCATTACTCTATTAACATTTAACAAAAGTTCATAGATTTAGCGATTCATAAGCTTGAATATGAAAGAAATTCTTAGCTTTTCGGATTATTTCGAAGACATACAAAAACTTCTTCAGTATTATTTATTTAAAAAGCATGCAGCGAGTTTTACATGAAATTAAGTTTAGAAAAACAAAAATATGGGAAAGTCAAATAGTAATATCCAAAGTCAATTGGTGAATTTTGTACGCTAGTTCGTTCACATACTCGTACTTCGACATTTTAGTCAAGGACGTTAATGTGTAACAAGAGTAGGAAACCAATAAACTGAGAAGCATTCATTTTGGATACAGTCCAGAAGCTAAGAACAAAACTTTTTTCCCACTAGCGGCATTGAGCAATGGAGCTTTTCGTAGCAATTTATGCTACGAGGCGCGCCGTAGTACTTAGTTGTGGCAAATATTTGGTAAGCCATTCGCGAATTCAATACGTCAAAACATGTCACTTATAATGCGTACTGTGATTTATTCAAATAATTGCGTAATTGAATCAACCTGGCATGCATTAGTATAATTAATTTACTCGTTCAATGGAGGCGGTCCGTATAAATGTTAATGTAACGTTTGACGTTTGAACACGTGAACGAGCTCTGGTACTTTCAAATTTTATCGGTATACAAATTCGACTCTTTCTTACTTACTTTTTGTGCAAATAGGTGTTTGTTATAAAAAATACATAGTACATTTGTACACATAAAGCCGCGATCTTGTCCCTTCAGGGATGAGCAGAGCTTTTGTCGGCACTCACAATAATGGTAAAATGCAACTTAAACAATAAAACTAAGTACTATTAGTCTTATAGTGTCGTTCTATTGAACTTGCAGCTTGCAGTTTGGAGGATCTTGTGATCTGAAATAGTTTACACGTAGTTGCTATTTGACCAAAAAATTATTGTGATTTGTCATATTTCCTATAATGGCTTTTGACAGTTAGACATTAAAATTGACACAATTTATATTGGGTTAAATTTATTATTATTACTTCGATATCACCAAGACAGGTTCGACACTTTAAAAATGCCTAATTTATTTTCATACTATTACATATACTATACCTACGAGTACTTCATCTAGCTTGCAATATACTCGTATTTCGCTGTGAATATAATAGTGGTACGTGATTCCGGGCCAAATACTTGCGACAATGCCTCTCCCCGGAACAGCGAAACAGTTTGCTATTGTGAGACGCGATCGCGACAGCACCGTACCGTCGCATTATGGAAAGGTGTTATTGTCCACAGTATTTTATTTGGAAAAAATAGCTTTTCGGTCGGCTATCGCGATTTCCACATTAGAGAGCGTATTATTTATACGTGCTGTACAAATCAATCAATCGTTGTTGTGTTGCTGTTGTAGTTGTTGCTGTTGTTGTTGTTTTTCGTCGTTGTTTTTTACGTTGGAATATTTCACCTTTACATCTCAGTTTTCTCTGTTGAAAACAAGCGACACAGAGTTTATAAATAAACAAAAAACCGACCAAGTGCGAGTCCGATTCGCGCATTAAGGGTACGTACCCTTCATAATTCAAGTAAACGGGATGTACCTTGTAAGGTTTGTGAGTTTTGACATTAAAAATAAAAATTAATAATTCATATAAATATAAATATGAAAATGTGTTTTTAAATGGTTGTATCGTTTGATCGCGTTGACTCAGAAGCTTTATAAGCGCCACGGACTTAAATATTTGATATTAATTTCAATAAGATGCCTTCTCGCATTTCTAAGACAAATAGTCCGATACCGCTGGGCTATTTTGAGGTCATAAGTTTCAAAAATTCTAAAGTTACTTATTTTTTGCCTGTGGAAACAGTCGTACATAAGAAGCTTATTGATACGTTTTGTGTCACATCTGTTACTTGCATTTTCAGCAATTCGATGATTTGTGGTTGATTGTTTTTATTTAAGTCAAAACTGGCAAAATTTATTTAAAGTTCAAATTGATTATGGTGTCATATCTAGGATAGCCTGCGGAGTGTTCAAACCCAGTTTGTGCCATCTTCGGCCAATGCAAACTGACATAGGGTCAGTATGAAAAAAACAGTGCAAAAAAAAATTACAATTGATTACATTACTATTTCCTATCTCGGATCACTTACATATACTCATTAAATAAATTTGTGCCATATTAGGGCATGCAGTTTTGATATTTTTAATTATTTTGTTTTTCCAAGCTACAAACGCTTCAAAAATATATTATAATCATTAGAGTTTACATAGTCGTTATCATTAAGGCATAAAAAATCTACATTGTAAATTTGTGTCATTTTCATGCACGATTATAAATAAATAAAACACAAAACAATATTTGTGGTCGAAACGAATGGACGCGGGCAGGCGGCGGCGGGCGGGGGCATACGCACGCACACACGAGCGTTCGTTCATAAATAAATTACATACCTTCCGATCCGTTTCGGCATTTTTACTATCTAGAAAATGTACTGTGTACCCAAATAATACCTATAATAAGTGCTGAATAAATATTTTTATTTTTTCTTTCTTTCTATCCCTACCCTACATACTTACCTACATAAAATGTGTACCTATACCTACCTATAGATATAAAAACAATAACGTGCGAATTTTGTACAGAGCGCGCGTCTGCGCAATCTCAATAGCAAAAAATGTCAATGGTCAATGTTTTCAATATTATTAAGCTTTTTTTCTGGTTTACCACATTCATGCACACATAATGGTCCAGTCATTTGGTAGGTTAAAATCTATAAACCAACCTTCAAAACTCCCGGAAACTGAACTGAAAACTGAAACTGAAAAACTGACTGGACCTTAATTAAGCTTTTTTAAAATTATTAAGGTTGTGTTTTTTATTTATTTGTAATATTTATTCATGTGTTTTGTAGATATACTATGACAAAGTAAGACAATAACAAGAAGTTGAGTGCGTTACCCCAGCCAGAAAATGTCGATAATCGTCATCCAAGTGCAATAGATAATTAGGTATACAGCTTCTGTAAATGGTAAGCTGATTCTTAAATTTGGTAAGCTGATAGATTTTTTATTATTTGATAAAAACAGTTTCGGCTGGAGTAACGTTACCGCAGCCAGATCTTTGTTTTTCTAACGGGTATGTTGAAATAATTGTTATCTAAATAATTTGGTATCTATTTGGTATAAATGGTAAAACTTAATTTGTACTTGTATTTGCTATGGTTGCGAAGATATTAAAAATCCCGCTGGGGTAACGTTTGCACGATTGCTGTATCTCGGAATTGGCTGAACGGATGATTATGATTTTTGTACAGGACATCTGGCTAATTAGTTATAATTTGGTAAGCAATAAAAAAAATCACGGTAATGCACCGTTTTGAAGTTATTTTAGGAAGTAGAAATATGCTTCAATAGGTCTTAGCAAGGTCCTAGCACTTCCAGTAATCGCTCCAAAGACCAACTTGAAACGTTATTATATAGGTAATTACTGCCTATAAATGGTACTGAAGTTTAATTAGTATCCAATACGTAATTAAAAAGTTATGATGAAACTCCAATTTGTTCCGGCCACGGCGCCCAGCGGAGTTATTTGACGACCGATTAACCGAGTTTCCTGCATTAATAGTGACTGAATCTTATATCAATAATTAGATATACAGTTCAATTTTATACATGTGAAATTTCAGACCTGTACACTAATTAAATAACGAGATAATCAAAAGAAATGATGTATGCGCGGTAACCCGACCAAATCTAGAATGTTATAAAAAAGCGGGCGCGCAATACATTATACCAACCTTCTAAAATTATTTATTTATTTATTTATTTAATAGGTTTGCCAACAGGTGCACATTTTGAATAGTATACATATGCGTGCTCTTAAAATTTTCGAGATGTAGACCCAATTACAGGCAAACACAGCTTGTTTATTCTATAACAAATTAACTTTCTCGGGTGAGATCCAGTAACAATAATTTAGAAGAAGATAGCTGAGTGTGTTTAAGACTCTAATTTAAAGGTAAACAGTGAATTCTTAAATTTATAGAGCGATAAATTAAAAATGTCAATGGATGTGGAGTGGAAAAGCTCGTTATGTTCGCGACATATTCTAGGCAGCAAGCTGTTCTGTCCCAAATTGGTTCTAGAGCTCTTCACATGGAATGGTTTATAATTAATTAGTCTAGCATTTTGTCTAGGAACATTAAGGCCTATCTGCGCGAGCAAACAAGGGCAATCCAAATCACCACTAAGTATCTTGTAGAGGAAAACCTGGTCGAGAATCCAGCGACGGTCCTCAAGTGGAGGGATTTTAAAGTGACTCAACCTGGCCCTATATGATTTTAAAGACGACAGATTTTTTGCGTGAACAGATAGGAAAAACAAAAAACGCCTCTGAATACCCTCAATCCTATCAACATGAACCTTGTAATGAGGATTCCAAATACTGGAGCAGTACTCCAAGGTCGATCGAACTAGTGCGTTATAAACAGTTATGAGAGCTAAATTGTTTTTAAAATTTTTGCAGTTTCGCCATAGGAACCCTAATAACCTATAAGACCTACTTACAATTTCATCAACGTGGTATGTAAACGAAACCTTACTGTCAAAGATCACTCCAAGATCCCTTATTTTATCTACTTCCTCTAGTAATGTGTTACCTAGCTTATACGATGTGATAATTGGAGTCCGTTTCCTGGTAAATTTTATGTGCTTACACTTTTTAACATTCAAAGGCAGGTTATTTACTCTGGACCATCTTTCCACTCGGTCTAAGTCAGTCTGCAAAAGTGTAGCGTCATCCGGACCATCAATCATACGAAATATTTTTAAGTCATCAGCAAAGAAGGAGTATTGAGAATGCGTAATAACTTTAGATAAGTCATTTAGAAATGCCAAGAACAATACTGGACCCAAATGTGACCCCTGCGGAACTCCCGATGTTACTTCGTACAATTCAGACTGGTAACCGCCTACCGTGACCTTTTGTTGTCTGGAAGTTATATACGACGCAAACCAATTAATTAAATTACCACAAATACCAAGACTAAGCAACTTCTCGATCAACAAACCATGGTCTACCTTGTCAAAGGCCTTGCTAAAATCTGTGTAGATTGCGTCAATTTGACGTCCTTTATCTAGCTCTTCAGTTAGGAAGGAAACGTAGACTGCAAGGTTAGTGGTAGTAGACATGTTTCTACGAAAGCCATGTTGGTAGGGCGTTAATATAGATTTTAAATGGTTAGAGAGATGAGGGCAAACAATGGATTCAAAGATCTTACCACACACACAAAGGAGGGAAATTGGACGATAGTTTTCTATATCAGATGAGTTACCACTCTTGGGAACAGGGACTACGTTAGCAACTTTCCAGGCTTTCGGAAAGATACCGGAACCTAGTGATTTATTAAAAATTATACTTAATGGCAGTGACAGACTTTTCCCGCAGTATCGGAGGAAAATAGGTGGGATTTTATTATTATTAGTATAATTGTCCTTAAAAGTTGGTACAGTCATGTATGAAATTAGTTTGATTGAAAAATTACTTTAAATTGCTCATTCTTCACCTTACCTACGTTTTACCATTCTGTCGATGCGGTAGGTAGGTACCTACCACGTGTCGTCAATGATACCTTCCTACTTGAGTACCAATTTGCAAGGTATAAATTGCACCTACGTAGTTTTTTATGTATTTAGGTAAAGTAATTCATTATTATATTTTTATATTTGTGTTATAAATGTATTTTTATTTACCTAGGTATTTATTATTAAGTTTGATTATTTTTTATTATAAATGGAAAACCAACAGTAGATATTAAGAATAACTTAATCGGTACTAAAGGTAGGCTTAAGTACCTATCTATATTATTATTGTTTTCAAGGTCAACGTTTTACAACGTACTATTAATATGTAGGTGTAGGTATATTGTAAACAATGGTGCATCATGCATGCGGTGGCGGCGCGTGGCGATATCATAGTTATTATAGTGAAGAGAAGATAGAAAGAGGAAAATCGGAAACAGACGTGCCGTCGCGGCAGTGGGCGCGCGGGACGGGCGGAACGAAGGGGGTGCTAGTTACTTGAATTTAGGTATCAAATAGTACCAAAAAGGTACTGTAATTTGATATTTTCCAAACTTAAAATATCGCACTTGGTCTAGAGGTTCTGACGCAAACGATTTTTAAATCAGATTAGAAAAAGCAGTAGAACCTACCTACCTA
The DNA here is from genome assembly GCA_951230895.1 of Carpatolechia fugitivella. Classification (NCBI taxonomy): domain Eukaryota; kingdom Metazoa; phylum Arthropoda; class Insecta; order Lepidoptera; family Gelechiidae; genus Carpatolechia; species Carpatolechia fugitivella. Next base: position 11,037,323 of record OX579657.1, read on the forward strand.
CTGTATAATATAAATTAAACCTTACTGCACTGTGATTTTATTAATGTTGATCAGTGATTATGATTATTTACAATAAAACAAGTATTTACTACAACAAGTATTTTTCTTTCAACTTATTCGGAACGCTAAACACAACACAGTGAAAATAGTGAAAGTGTTCACAGTTCCTATTTTTAATTTTAGATAAGTAAGCGATGTCGCATATTTATTAGTACATTAAAAATTATCTGTGATTAATTTTGCATTTAATTTACACCTATACTTACTTTAGTAAAGTAAAAGTAAAAACACTTTATTGCACATAAACGTAACATACAAGCAGTTAGGTACAGGTTTATAGGTTACTTTGATTTAATATTTGCATAATAATCATCATCTACATATGTATTCTGTATTTTTTTATTACCTACGCGCAATATATTCTATCTGTAGATTCAAAAATATTTAATTATAACTATGTTTTATTTTAGCACTTGTGTACCCGTCTGTACAAAACCACGTAATATTCTCACGTATTATCTTGTAAGTTTTAGAAGGTTGGTATAATGTATTGCGCGGCCGCTTTTTTATAACATTCTAGATTTGGTCGGGTTACCGCGCATACATCATTTCTTTCGATTATCTCGTTATTTAATTAGTGTACAGGTCTGAAATTTCACATGTATAAAATTGAACTGTATATCTAATTATTGATATAAGATTCAGTTACTATTAATGCAGGAAACTCGGTTAATCGGTCGTCAAATAACTCCGCTGGGCGCCGTGGCTGGAACAAATTGGAGTTTCATCATAACTTTTTAATTACGTATTGGATACTAATGAAACTTCAGTACCATTTATAAGCAGTAATTACCTATATAATAACGTTTCAAGTTGGTCTTTGGAGCGATTATTGGAAGTGCTAGGACCTTGCTAAGACCTATTGAAGCATATTTCTACTTCCTAAAATAACTTCAAAACGGTGCATTACCGTGGATTTTTTTATTGCTTACCAAATTATAACTAATTAGCCAGATGTCCTGTACAAAAATCATAATCATCCGTTTAGCCAATTCCGAGATACAGCAATCGTGCAAACGTTACTCTAGCCGGATTTTTAATATCTTCGCAACCATAGCAAATACAAGTACAAATTAAGTTTTACCATTTATACCAAATAGATACCTAATTATTTAGATAACAATTATTTCAACATACCCGTTAGAAAAAAAAAGATCTGGCTGCGGTAACGTTACTCCAGCCGAAACTGTTTTTATCAAATAATTAAAAACTATCAGCTTACCAAATTTAAAAATCATCTTACCATTTACAGAAGCTGTATACCTAATTATCTATTGCACTTGGATGACGATTTTCGACATTTTCTGGCTGGGGTAACGCACTCCAAGAAGTTTAATCAAACAAATGTTTTTATTTACTATATTACAGTAATGAGATAAATATTTTGTCCAGTTGTCGCATATTGCATGGACGGAATATGAGAGCCGAATGCAAGCATACAAACACACGCGGGCGCTGGCCGCGCGCGGCGCCTCTTCCTCGCGCTCGCGCCACTGAGCATATGCTCAGTATATACTCGCGCTTCGTGCAAAGAAGTGTTTTTCTTTTTCAAATAATAAGATTTCGTGGATAAAAACGACACAAATTATGAATAGTGTTTTGTTACACCATCATAATCAAAAACACGTAAACTCTAATAACTTGTATTTTCTATTGTGGGTTTAAAGGGTGTAGTAATATAAAAAAATAAATATCTATAAATGTCGTGGATGAATTCGACACAAAATATTTTGAACAACAGATATCAGCGCTACAAAACATGTAACACCTATTTTACCTATTGTAATATTCTTTAAGTGCTAGCAGGACGACATGTTAGGTACTGGTTAAATATCAGGAGTCTCGTGGACAGAGATGACACAAAATGCCTATGTACATCAGTTCCTACTTTGTTCTTATCATGAAAGTAAAATTTCTATCTCTAATTTTCTTTTACGTCCAATACTGATAGAAAAGACAAATACCTAAATTTCTACCTATGCAAGTACCTAGGATGACACAAAATAATGTATTAGGTTGGGCAAATGGTCCGAAAACTATAATGCGAAAAACAAACAACTTTAATGTTCTTAAAACATAAAAAATTATCGGTACGGGTCTAAAACTGACAGACGGATAACAAAATGATCGGTACGGAACCCTAAAAATTAAATTCGGTTAGCAATGGTTTTAAAAAAAATAAAATAAAAAAAAAAAAATACCACTTCGACCCATCAACAGATAAATTCAAATGTGATTCACTTGGCTTAGGCCCGTGAATTTCATAAAATACCAGCTCTTTAGTTAGATGCTGAGAAGTCAAGGACATAAAAATACAATAATAATAGTTGTTTCTGCCACGTTTTTTATGATCTCAAATGATGGTCTGGTCTATTTTTATGCTAAACATTGCCCTATTCAGTCAAGAGTAAAGAATTTCGTCTTTGTTGAAGTAATGAAGCTCTAAACTATATTTGAAATTTTATTTTTAAATACAATACCAAAGTCTTCGGCTCTCACTAACGAATTGAGAGAGTTTATTGTAAGTTTAAGAATATTTTATGACAGGCTGCAACGAGTTGGTCCGAGTTTGTATACATTTACGATGCAGTTCTAAATAATGCAGATCTACCATGACCAAGTTCGGACCCGCGAGAACGCCTTACATTGAATTCTCTAAATCCGTCGTTGGTTTATATTTGACTTGTTTATGTGGTTTATTCGGAAAGCCCTGTGTAGAAACTGTCTTCAGCGCGTATTTTTATGTCGGGTTCGAGCCAAAATAATTTAGGATAAAACTGTAGGCTACATTGAAATAACTAAATTTTTTTTTAATATTTATGGTAATAATTTAAATTGTATGTAGCATACAAGAGGAAATATTGCACCAAAAGCTTTATACATTATATGAAAAGTAGATCATGTAATATGTTCGGCGCCGCCGCATAGCAACCAGTATTTGTCACGTCAGAAAGGATCCCTGGGCAATGTCTGGGTCTGATCTTGGGCAGATATTCCAACCAAAAGCCGGCATTATCGACAACAGGCTGTTTGTCGCGATCCCATCTGCTGTTAAGCTGGCGAATGTCAACCCTCGGCTGTGAAATCTCCCGTTTTTGCATCCCCAATCTGATTCAACACAGCTATAAGGAGGCATAATTACGCTCTGGATATTACGCTCGAGTGCTGACATTGGCGTTCTCAATTTTAGTAGCGCAAAAATAAGTGTTAATTGGTTTCCGTAACTGCGCGTCGAATTTTATTCGTCCTGAATTTTTTGCTTGGCTATCACGAGAAAACGTTAGTAAACGGGTGAACCTTTATTTTACAGAATGCGTTAGCAGTAGAAAATAATGTGTATTTCTAATTACCTGACTACGTAAAGTAAAAAACGGGATGGCGAGCGTGTAGCTGTATACCGTTACCTCTGTTTTAATTAAACGTTATGACTTGGAAAATTATCAAGCTCGAGATACGTTTTAAACGCTTAGAATCGTTAAGTGTATGTTCCATATATTTTGATAAAGTAAGGTTGATGATGAGGTTTACGTAATTTACCAAATTATATAGTTTTTAGTTACAGGTATTTAATAAGAATAGATAATCATACATTCTATATCTTCTTCTTTAAAAAAAAGCTTTATCTTTGGCTTTACCGATGATTTACATCAAAAACGTCGCAAAGAAATTCCTGAGCTAGCAGAGCCCTCTGTCTGACATGACTCTGTAAGTACGTACGACTATTTTAGAATTTCCAGATACCAGTCGAGGTGCGATAGTCTTATTTTCCAGATAATCAGATAATTTATGCCCTAACTCAACCAAATTGTGAAAAATCTTACAAAGTAAATTTTATTTGACAGTGTCCTTTCGGGATTTGAGGACGAGAGCCGGTCGCTCTACGGATATTGTTATCCTTCCGTCAATGAGGTGGAAGCTATACATTACGCGGAGCAAGGATAAATCCACATAAATATATATATTTTTTTCTTTTTGATTTGATTATAAGTATCACACTTCACATCACATCACACTAATATTTAATATATTTGTATGTTTGAACGCTTTCACTCGTACTAAACGGAATTAAATGAAATTTGGAATGTAGATAGTTTGTAACCTGGATTAACACATAAGATAGGAAAAAGGAAAAAGTCTTATTCCCACGGGAAAATCTTACACGACGCAAGCGTAGTGTTGTATAAATATGCGGGTGCAACATTAGTAGACACATCTCGGGGAGTGACCCAGTTCCGCTTCACCCGCGTTGACGTCTCCCGCTGTTAGCGGTAGGTACCTGTTAAAGGCGTTCCAGCGATTCCGGCATAATCACTGTATAGTTCGCGTCACGTAAATAAATCCCTCGACGAAGAGGATGTGTTTGTTTGTGAATGGGCACAGGCGCGCTCTAAAGCATCTTTGATAGTTAAATGTTTCTGTTTCCTTAAAAATTCAAAAAAATAATTTTGACGAGAACCGTATGTGTTGTCAGTATTGTCTTAAAAATACAAAGGCATTATTAATGTGCGTCAGGATCGCGGGTGTATTTCTCCGATTGACGTTTCTTAAATATATTAACAGCGCTATAAATATGGCTATATTCAAAGCCAAACGACCTGTAATTTATATACAAGTAATAATAATTCAAATGACTTTTTAAATTGAATTTGCAGAACAAAGGCGCCTCCGTTTTTATTAACTTCTCTCTGACAAAGACTTGCAATTCACAGCAATACAATATTACAAAAACCTGTTTACACCGAAAATAGATATATTAATACTAAGAAAATTATTACTCTTGCACTACGTTCAAATTATATCATACAAGTATTCAATAAGAATAGAATACTTATTACAAAGAAAGAGAAGACAATAAATGATCGATCAAATAAAATTACCGAATTCACCTTACAAACTTTTCCTTTGTGTAACATTCTAGCCACTTTAATTCCATTCACCTTGCATAAAGCTCAAATTTTACGTTGCTGAAAATATTGCTTTTCAAATAACATACTCGTAATAATCGTGATGAAATGTACACACTCCTGCGAAGAAATTCGAAGATTGTGTGTGAAGTCGCACTGGGCCAGCGTGGTCGACTAAGGCTTACTCGCCCTAATTCAGGGTAGGCCCGAGCCCCTCGCTGGGGACGTATATGAGCTGTTGATGATGAAATGAAATACTTAATAATAACCTAATTCAAACTTAAATGTAATAGTTTTTGTACTGGACTTGAACTCTCTGAGCCAGTCAAACGGGAATTTCGATGTGTATTCATAACAGCGTGAAATCTCTGCTGCGTTTGATTTTAGCCGGCTTTGATGCTGCCACTAAGCTTTGCAAGCCCAACGTATTCACGTAACGAGATTGACAAAACAAATAGCAAATGGACTCGCAATAAATTATTGTAAGCGCGCTCGTAACAATGGCAACCGCGAACATCTCGGTCGCAGTCATATTTCATGATTTTTGCTTATTTTGAATTATGTAGATTGTTTCTCTGATCTACACAAGCTCGGAAAATAATGAATTTAATTGAAAATCCTATTTAAACAAGCTTTTAAAGCCGTGGAGTGGAGTATCCTTGTTAAGACAAATCCAACGACCACAAACACGACTAGGTTGTGTTGTGTATTAGAGGAGTTCCTATGGCCACCTTCCGGCTCCATCATGAGACCCTGGACATCACGTATGACTAAAGATCTTGTTAAGACAAATCCAACGAGCCCAAACACGACTAGGTTGTGTTGTGTATTAGAGGAGTTCCTATGGCCACCTTCCGGCTCCATCATGAGACCCTGGACATCACGTATGACTAAAGATCTTGTTAATACAAATCCAACGAGCCCAAACACGACTAGGTTGTGGTGTGTATTAATGGAGTTCCTATGGCCACCTTCCGTCTCCATCATCAGACCAGCTCCATGGTACCATAATATTGCATTGTCATTGCGGTTACATAAGTGTACCAAATTTAATCAAATTCCAATGGCAGCAAGTGCTTCAAATTTGAGTTTTCGCCCGAACATACAAACAAACCCACCCACATACAGTGCAAGCTAATAAAAAGCTTGTAACTTGTAAAAAATTACTACGTACGGTCAACAAGCTTTTTGCGTAAAAAGTATCTTTGTTGAAAGGCTAAGGACTACTTCATTATTAGTTGTTGTATCTGAGTTCTTTCTTCTTCTTGTTGCCTGAGTGAGTAGTACTTAAAATTTTGTCAGTAGTTATTTAATATAAACGTGTATGTGTGTGTATTTATTTATGTGAATTAAGGTTAAAGTGGTAAATGTATTTTCCAACACGTGCTTGCTGTGTAAGTGAAGGCAGGTGAACAGTTTTCCCAGTATTCATAACATTTTATAAGTATTCATAATAATTAATTACCTATATACTTTATGAACCGCCTGTGAATGCTGATTTAATATTATAACCTTTTCATTACTCATACTCGGAAAGTAGGTCTGAAGTTGCCCGAGGAGCGGATTGAAGGTATTACTTTTCAGCTCGGAGGGAGAATCGTTTTCAACTGACAGCTATGCTATCAAATTATAAAAAAAAAACTAGTTCTCATTTCACATTTCTATTGAACTACGTTCCATCTTGTGGTGACGGCAGAGTAGAATACATTTGTCACCAACCCCTACTTTTCCCGTGGGTGTCGTAAGAGGCGACCTAGGGACTACACATTGAACAGGGAACGGGCAGCAGCGCTCTCTGATACAGTAACCTTTTAATCTGCGATCTCCAACCCGCCTGCCAAGCGTGGAGATTATGGCAAAACCCTCCACTTAAGTGGAGGAGGCTCATAGTCCAGCAGTGGACTGTAACGGGTCGTTGATTGATTGATTGATTTGACGTTCCATCTTTCTATACAGCCACTCAATTAAAGCGCAATGTTAAATTGAAATAATATAAAGTTAAGTATTAATTAAAGAATATATATTTTTTAAATGACTTTATTATAATTAACTTTCAACTATTTCTTTAAAATAAAATAGAAATGGGCAAAATATTTAACATTTTTCAATGATGGAAATTAAAAATAATGGCTCACAAGCTGGCCGGCACGGCCACAGCAAAAAATGAAAATAGGCGGGAAAGCAACAATTCGATTATCATTTGTTTCTCGAGTTGTATGGTTTTGTTTACAATGAGTTCATCTGATTCAGATAATTATGAAAGTCACTCATTTTTTCTTCAGCTGATTCGTATTTTTAGTTTTACTTTCCCAGTGCAAAAGCACAGTGTTTACCTCTGGTTAAAGACTTATTTAGTGCCTTGAACTATTAGAGCCCTCGCTACGCTCAGGCCCCAAACCCCGTCTCGACTTTACCCCTCGTATAACAATGTTCTATTACACTTACACTCTCCCTGGTTATTATTTTAGCTTGCTTGAATTATAGGCAACAAATAGAGACATATTTTTAGATTATTAGTTAGTTTTTTAAAATTAGATTAAGTTTTTCTGTTACATGATTGATGATTACACAAAAAGTATTATTTTTTAAATTCAGTTTTTATTATTTTATTAATTATTTAATTTAGCTCCATATGATTTATATGGGCCGAGAAAGCAAATTAAAATGCAATAGAGACGTTGATTTTTCTATCTTATCTGCATAGAAAGAAATATAGGTAATAATTCACCAACCTAAACATATAGGTAAGTTAAGTACTATGTCTTTTTCCATATAATTTGTTGGATGGGGTGAGCAATGGGTGGAGGTGGGAGGGCTATGTTTGCCCTGGGGGGAATCAACATACCCAAATCAGCAACCCCGATTTTGTATATTTGTATGTCATATTTGTTTCCCATTCAAAGGTCTACGAGCAAGTCTATTTCGTGCTTTTATTATAAGTATGAAAGTATAAACCCATTTTTTGTACAATTTCAGAAAATTAGGTGCCTAAACCTATTCTTTGAACAATTGGGTAATGCAATTATGACCTACCACTATCTAATAATGCTGAGTGGAGACCATTGCTGGTGATTTAAAATAAAAATAAAAATATCCAAGTGTATTTTGCTAATGGTTCACAATAAAACTTTAAGAAATGGAAGCGTGATTTTATGTATGTATTTATTCGATGCTCTTTCAGTAAAACTCTTTAAGGATAAAGTCGTCGGACGGAATGACATGCCTGCTGCGTTAAGTATGTTTGCGAAGTGAACCAATAATGGGCCTTGTCGTCAAACACTATTTATTTACTAGCTGTCCGCCCGCGGCTACTCTCGCGTTTTGTAAAATTTTCCCGTGGGAATAAGACTTTTTCCTGTAAAAAATCCTATATTTTAATCCAGGGTACAAACTATCTGCATTCCAAATTTCATCCAATTCCGTACAGTAGTTAAGGCGTGAAAGCGGAACAAAAATCCAAACATCCAAATATATTTTTACACTACTGATACTAAAGTATTAGCGTGATCTGATCTATCCGCCCATGGCGACATTTATAATACAGTATGATGTGGTGTGATTTATCATAAGAAATTAAATGTTTTACGTACAGAAGGCCTCGGGATGTGTGTTCCCTTTGAAGCGAGATTTCTAACTGAAAAGTGGATTTTTGCTGTGAATAATTTTATAAATAAACGAGCGCCGCCATGTGACATCCTATATGCGGATGACGTCGTCATCATCAGTAAAAATGTGAACAACCTACAGCAGATTTTAGAAAAGTGGAGGGAAGCTCTGGAAACATCAGGTCTGCGAATAAGCAGAGAGAAGACCGAGTACATGCATTGCAACTTTAGTGGCGTCAACAGCAAACACACCATCTGTCTGCAGAACACCCAACTAAAAGAAGTGGACCATTTCAGGGTCAGTCATCAGCAAAGATGGGAAAAAATATTTGTTACTACTATAAAGTGGAATATAAAAGTATAATTAGGAGACGTGCCATTTAATTTGATATTGTTTTTACCTACTGGATACTTAAATCTAATCATGCAACTCTTAGAAAACTTTACATAAGATAAAACATTATAAATGTGACTGAATTTCATACAGTAAATAACAAAATATGTGCCTGTTGAATAAATGTGTGATTTTCAAGAGTTGTTTTGCTTTTTATTTAATCTACATACAAAATTACTAATTGAAACGATGGTAACAACTCAAAATGGGACATTTGTTTTTATGCAGTACTGGCATAACTCCAAATACCCGAGTTTGCCCCCCTATTACATAATTCCAAACAGCCGAAAAAAAAATTTCTGTCTCTAATCATATGAAGTATATCATAAGGAATTAAAAAAACTTTACTTCATCGGTATCTTTTATAAAATAAATCAATTATCACAGCTTTTCTATGCACTCGCTATATTTCAGAAACTTTAAACAGCTTTTTCCAAAATTATGCTTTTTTGAGTTGTGCCACTATTGCATTCAGCCAGCGATATGATTCATTAATCTCAGCCTTAATCCAAATTTTCAATACCATACCTTTAAAAATGCCAAACTTTCCATACAAACATTTTAATCCCTACTTTTGCCCTTAAAATAGGGATTTTGATGAAATGCTAAAACACGTGTCAAATGAATTATTAATCTTAGCCTAAATCCAAATTTTCAAGTTCCTACCTTTGGGAATGGCAGACTTTCCATACAATCATTTAATCCCTACTTTACCCCTCAAAATAGGGATTTTGATAAAATGCTAAAACACGTGTCAAATGATTTATTGATCGCAGTCTAAATCCAAATTTTCATGTTCCCAACGTTATAAATGGCGGACTTTCATACAAACTTGAATCCCCCTTTTTTGCCCCTTAGAGGGGGAATTTTCCAAAATCCCTTCTTATTGCTTTCCTACGTCATAAGTGTAACCTACTGTGCAAATTTGATATTTTTAGCTTCAGCAGTTTCAGACTTTCTAAGCAATCATTTTATCCCTACTTTCCCCAATCGAAATAGGGATTTTGATAAAATGCTTAAACATGTGTCAAATTATTTTTTAATCTCGGCCTAAACCCAAATTTTCAAGTTCCTACCTTTAGAAATGGCAGAGTTTCCATACAATCATTTAATCCCTACTTTACCCCTCAAAATAGGGATTTTGATAAAATGCTAAAATACGTGTCAAATGATTTAGTGATAGCAGTCTAAATCCAAATTTTCATGATCCCAACGTTATAAATGGCGGACTTTCATACAAACTTGAATCCCCCTTTTTTGCCCCTTAGAGGGGGAATTTTCCAAAATCCCTTCTTAGTGCTTGCCTACGTCATAAGTGTAACCTACTGTGCAAATTTGGTATTTTTAGCTTCAGCAGTTTCGGCTGTGCGTTGATGAGTCAGTCAGTCAGTCATCAGTACGGACTTCTCTCTTTATAATATAGTATAGAAGTATAGATATAGATGATAATAGAAGGTTAGACAGAAGACCTCGTAGGTTACTAATGAATTTATTTATTACCTGCCTAAACTAGCTAGTTTTGGGTCGTAGTTACAACAGATGAGTTTCTCAACTAGTAAGCTAACTCGGCAGATGTATGTGTTTAGTTAGTAGATAGATAATAATTCTCGACCGCAACCTTGATTCGTGCTACTGTTCTCAAATAACACTAGTAGCTGCTTCCCCCTGCTGCATAATGATGTAGAATTATAGTAATATATTTACTCAAGAATACCGACAAATCAAAATAAAATTATAAAAAATAATATTATGAAGTTGTGTATACTAGCTATTATTATGAGAGTTTAATAATACGCGTTTTTATGATCCCCTTTATCTATAAAGTAAAGGTCGACTCGACATGGTTATGATATTAAGCTGGTCTTAAAAGGCTTTATGTCCTTGAAAAAGAGCTTGTCTCTTTGAGTAGGACGGCCCGACGTATTTTGAGGACATATTTGTTAGTCCATAAGTGTAAAGAGAGACCAATATTAAAGTTCCTCTAAATTTTGTCGTGCTATAGCCGTAATAATTTGACAATGGTCCTTTGTCTTATTATACCTATATAAAATATGTATTTTTCTTGGCAACTGCCAAACTTCCTGGAAGCTTCCTTATAATGAATTCAGGATTTATCTGGAGAAGAATACAAATTAAGGAGAGAGACCATTTAATTAGAGTATTTATTTCTTTCTAAAAAACATACAGCACGATTACTTTGGTCTTTATTGGACTTATTTATGTAAGTACAATTTTATATAAGTTACATTTTAATTTTAAAATACCTTTTATCATGTCTTTTAATTTCGGATTTGCGTTGTTTACAACGAACTACATTTTGGCACATTCACAATTTTTACACAAACATTTAAAATTCACATCGAAATTCTATTTTTCCACTAAGCTGTTTTCAGCATACGAATCATACTTTTGTACAATACTCGGTAAAACACAGAGATTATAGTTTATTTTAAAATCAGGCGTTGACCGTATAGGTATCTACAATAATGAAATGAATTTTACAAAAACGAGCCTGAAAGTTTCCTTAGTCCCATGAGCCATGAACTTCCTATCACAGTTAAATGGATTTATACTCCCGAAAACGTTCCAAACGTTCTTCAAAAGATTCTGATATTTGTGACTCTCCTTTTATTTACATAGATAAATAAACAAAATACAAGTATTTTATACATTACAAGTACGTATTTACACGTGCACTACCATCCAAAGTTTTCTAAACATATATTCGTTCTATGCTACACACATACGTTCTCGACAATAGGTTTTTAAGAATAAATCTTGGAAAGGAGACATCGGGTGTCTACGTGACGTCAGCACGATCAGGTGCGCGCGCCGCACGAGTCTCCACCTCAATATGGAACAGCGATCATGCCGTGATGAACACCTCCTCTTTCTCTGGAGGGTAGTCTTTGGGGGGCAGTTTGTGTGCGTCGCGCAGGTACGCGAACCGGTGGAAGTTGTAGTAGTATTCCTTGCCGTCGGGGGAGTACTGCGGGTACATGGTGTAGGCGGGGAACTCGAGCTCGTTGAGCGGGTCCGCGAGCGCGTGCTTCGCGAACTCCTGCTTGTACCGTCACGACTGCTCCTTGTAGGCGCGCCGCTTGCTGCACTTCTCCTTCAGGATGTAGCACAGCGCTATCGCTATCAGCACCGCTATCGCTATCGCCATGCTTATGCTGATCCAGATTATCTCCTCATTAATCCCACTTGTTGACTTCCCTGGGAAATAAAATAATTTGTTTACGAAATGTAATGTAAATGACAACCGAGGAAATGTAGCTCGGGTGTAAGGGACGGAAAACATGAACCTTTATACGAGTTCTCTGAACGGCGCCGGTATATACGACCATATATTGAGATGATAAGATTAGATGTTTTCAGAAAAAAGAGAGGCGACGACGTTTGCATTTAGGACTACATAATGTCTATGGTTCAATATCAACAATAAAAAAGAAATGGTATCGATCAATTAATTCATCCTTCTCTATACCTTTATGTTACAACAAAACAATTAAATAGTGATAAAAGCACTATTTATTACTCTTGGGAACCTCGTCTGATAAAGAACTCGTGTTAAAATGACTGGTTAGTGTACTGACCGCCCATCTTGTTGGAGTAGCCGCCCACCTTGCCGGCGACGCGCGCCGCCGCCCCCCCCGCAACCACCATCACCACAGCCCCCCGCACGTACATCCTCCCTGCGATACAATACATTCATTATTTTACACTCGCTTTGATAAAGCGTCTGATACCTCAAAAAATAGATCAACTTTTTTATTGTGTGTTCCAAAAAAAATAAGACGTTATTAAATACACACACTGGCTAGCTTAACTTCACAAAAAAGCAAATAACGCAAGTTAGTACGAGTCCTGTCCCCTGTATAATTTTTATTTACGATGTTTATAAATATTTTATTGTTCTACTAGCACACCTGTTAAATTCTTGATAATGTTAAAGTTATGTTTAGTGCCCACTATATTTTATTGCTAAAATTATAATATTCTGTATTTTTTTATTTCACGGGTATTGAGTATCTATTTGATTGATTGAGTTACCTCCACTCCTTTCACACAACGCATATCCAAATAGATGATGATAATATAATACACCACCACCGGTATTGGAAAATACTACAAAGAACCGTCTTTCTTTATTATGGAAAATATATGAAAACTGAATAGGAAACGAATATCATATTTCAGGATGATTGTGCTCTTCTCTGAAATGGGGAAGTTATTTCAAAATGAAATCATCTTTTCGAAGTAGAATTTACTTTTGCGCGACCATCAACTTCCAATCTAGAGTACTTAATTTTATGTAAATTAAATTGTAATTTCGCACTGATTGTGACGTAAGATTTGGAAGCAGTTACCTATAATGATGCATCTTTTCGAAATATAACTTTATTATGTACAACTAGAATAACCCGTCATCTGCGACATTTTCGATCTTGTTTTGCCAGCAGACATATTATATCTGGGGCGCAGTTCTAACAAGAGTAGATTTTAAGTAAATTTAATTGTAAATTCGCACTGATATTGACGAAGTTAAATGTACATTTTTAATGCACTTACCTATAATGATTGGCATATTGTTTTTCTTTTATTAATCGAGCACGTGCTAAATCTTGAGTCAGCAGATCTGCTACAATAATGTGGCCCAACACATGATGCGGCCTCCTACATGCCTGCAACTGCAAACAAAATATTTTATCGCTAATGATTGCAAAAAAGTTCCTAATGTACTGTAAGGAGCGGCCTCCTTTGAGCGGACTGGCTGTTCGTTTAGTTCGTAAAAGCGGGGGGCAGTAGCCAGATGGGCGCTAGCTATTTGAAAGTTAAAATCGAATAATTAGTGTAAATGAATTTATTTAATATCTTTTTTTCACTATCTCACAAAAACCCTAATACTCGGTAATGACGTGACGTCCCGAGTCCAAACAACAAAAAAGAACCATTCGTATTTCAAAATCTTTAAACTCAATCGAACTAAACGAACAGCCAGTCCGCTCAAAGGAGGCCGCTCCTTACAGTACCTATAAATAGGCAAATTCATTCGGTTAACAGATCGGTGCAATTTTGATGAAAATATCGTCCAAGTTTTTTTTTATTAATTATACCTGTAAATATACCTATCTATACAAGCTGTGTATCCCTGAGGCAAACAACTATGACACATCGTTCCAAATTACCTATATCATTAATAAAATTCACAGTTCAGTTCATTCACATCACAAACTAGCGAAATTGCATTTCGGGATATGCATTTAATTACTTCTCTGTTTTAATTATTAAAATAAATTATTACTCAGGAAAATAAAAAGCACCAAGAGCATTAAAATAATCTTAATTGCTGTTTATTTTGACCTAATCAAATTCTAAGCATTTAAAAAAAATCGCATGTCACATCGCTCGGTAAATTGAAATTGTGAAATAAAACAAAGAACAATCAGTAAGTCTCTTTAATACAAATTTACGTTTATAGCAATATGTCCTGCAATGATACAGGACATATTGTTGTAAGTAAAGTATGAACTTTTTGACTCCTGGTACCATCTCTAATAAAGAAATCAATGGGGAAGTGTGTGTGTGTCTGTTTTTGATTAGAATTGTTTGATTTTCCCCGTAACAGGTCAATTATGGCTTAATTGCGTCGAAATGTGTTGATAAGGGTAGCAGGGTGCCTTTGTGCTGTCCAATTACACAACCACGCATGGAACTCACGTCACATCGTTCGGTGACATCCCCAGAGCCTAATCATGGGAATGATAGATGTTTCGTCGGATACATGTAGCTACTTAACAATATGCTATGCTCAAAAACGAGCTAAATTAGTCTGTACTCCATTCAATACCTCTACTTTGAAGCGATGTAGCACAAACCGTGTACAACACAATGTCAACACAATTAATAAGAGTAATCTCTTTCATCTCCCTCATTAATCATGTTACGCTCCGATGATCCTCATGAATTTATTACATAGATCTACAAAGTAATACGGTATACTTTAGTTAATATTAATTGAAAATCTAATAAACATAGAGAAAAAAAAACTTTAAGTCTAGGCAAGAAAGAAACATAAAATACTTATTATATATAAATATAAAATAAATAAAACGATAAATAAATATAAAGAGATCCATCATAACATCAAAATACAACACACGCACCCATCTAACAGAATTTGGAAAATATTGACACGGAATCAGCCATTTATGATTATTAAAGATATGTGAAAGGGTCGAATAGATATGTTTATGGTACGTGCCTCGTCTAATAAAACTGCGAAGTTGCGTCAAATATAATATTCTTTTTACGAGTTAGTTGCAGAAAGGGTCCTGGACTTAAGCTGGTGTCGACTGTTCATCTCGATTATTTGTACCTATACCTATATATTTTCATCCATAATAATTAGTATTTTAGAACCTTAATTTTTAAAACGGCATGCATAGAATGCTTTTTGTTTAAAAAAGCATTATGAATTGAATACTTGCATGTTTATTCCTCTTATAGATTTTCTTAACATTAACAAAATCTTCTAATCAGATCAACACAAATCCCCTAACACAAATAAAACCGTGATAAAATAAACATTTAGATTTACTCAAGTAGGTTTGTTTGCCGTCGCGTCGCCTGCCGTTCGTCCAAACTTATACTACATTGACTTTCAAGTAACGTGGCGGGCTCACTCGAGAGCTAGACAAACTGCCTCCAGGAAATTAATTCCCTTTATTCACGTCTTAGATTTGCTTGCCTTGGCCACCTACAACAATATTAGACTTACCTTACTAAGAACAGAATAACTCTGGTGTATCAAGCCTATTATTTCTCGACCTACGTCAAATAAATCTTTCAGCGGTCTTGGGTAGCGAGATGAAGGATTTTGGTGCTCATGTAATTTTGTGGCAAGTAATATAAAAATAAAATCTTCTCACGATAGTATTCGTAGCTTACGATATATCTATGATGGGCGGGAAGGATAGACATTTATGGTTATTTCTGTCTGAAAAGACTGAATTAAAAGCATTTACGAATCTATGTAAGTGAGTCCTAAGCCGGGCTTATGGAGGGATTTTTTCTGAGAATCAATATTACTTATTCAATTCATAATACATATGAAATTTGAGCAGTTAGTTACTCAGCACTCAGCCTCGGGATCGATTACGAGATGATTGAAAGACACTCGAGCGCGTTTTCCGAGCTCTATGTGACCTATAATATTAGACCATTTACAGAATAAGGAGCTGACAAAACTTGACAATCCTTGACAATCCAGCGACAGCGTCTCGATTGAAACTTTTACGATCTCTTAGCACTCAAGCACATCTTTTCGATTAACTACTATATTTTACTGGCCGATTTACGACTCTGGGGTTTTATTACTATCATATTTTGTTAGTTTATTATGCCTCTTTATTATGTCAAAAGTTAGAAATTTATCGCCTTTACATTTGCTTTCATCATCAACAGTTCATATATGTTCCCACCGAAGGCTTTGAACCTACTATAATTACTTTAACATATCATAATAATACTTTGGATTGCGTAAGGAACTAACGATAGAGCTAATTTTAATGATGATGATGCTATCCTGCCAGACGTATTCGTCGACGGCGACACTCTCAGCTCGCTCGCTTAATACTTCCTTAACTAAAGATTTATAAGTATTATGTATGATATTTAGAAGAAGCTTTGAAAATAGACTGCAATTATTTGATTGACTGATTTATATCAATGTCTTTCAGCACCCATTCAAGTAGATAATCATTTAACCTCAACCTCAATGAATGATACGTGATTAAATGTAAGTTATCCTCGGGTGTAAAAGATATTCTTCTTTGAAAGCATTGTCTCCTCGCCCCGGGGAGTAAGGAATATTTTCCTGAAATTTTTGGCATGTTTTATCGTAGCGGAAAATTTTCCTTCTATTGAATTTTGAGTTAATATCTGTCTATTTATAGACATTGTACATATTTAAACTCATCCTTATAGCAAAATTTCCTTTAAAATCATTATAAAAACAAAATTTGAATTTTAGCATTACAAAAAAGCAAGAAGTATGATACAAGTAGTAGCTAGTATTAACAAAATTTAATATTAGCAGTAACAAATGTTTGCTAATTTATTTAAAATTAATTTCCTTTTATTCAAAGTTGAGTCTGAAGTAACAAAATAAGTCCTATTTTTTTCGGATTGAGTTGCATCTGATTTCTTTTTTATTTATCGTTCAGTCTGCCTTTGAAAGAGAAAACCACGCACGTGCTGATCCCAGAAACTCCGAAGAGTGGGACGTGTCGCGTCGATAAGTTTGGTGAGACTAGCCGGACTAGCCTTATTGAGGAAATTGGTTTTCTTTAACAAGTCGGGGCAGCATCCAGTGCCGCTTGTCCAACTTGTCCGCGGAGGGTGCCGGGGGTCACTAGTTCAGGACGTGATCTATTTATATTCTAGCTGAGTTTCTGAAGAACGCTGATAATTCAACCGCTATTGTATAGAAAGTAATGGCCATTATCAAATATTGTGCTTTAATACAATTTTTTAAATGTTGTAGTTTTTTTCTAACAGTCATCTCTGTGGCGTACGTACAGCTAAAGTGACGGTGGTTTTATTTTATTTTTATTTCGAATTACATAAATAAACATTTTTGTTCTGTAAATACCTTTTAGCTAGGGACAGCTATACGTATTTCATATCAACATGTTTATTAAAAACAATGGATGTTTATGCAAAACTGCTTATGAATGTAAATATCGATTACCTACCTCTTACTTTTAGCCGCAATGGGCTTATTCTTAAATACCGATCAAATGCTGACGCGAAATTCTAAGCTCAGCATTAACCTTGGCCTGTTATAATGTAAACATGCTTGCTCCCTTTTCATCTTCTTAAGATCTCTTAAAAATATAATTATAAGAGTGTCGAGGAAAGTGGGTTGCTATGTATTCATTGTATGTGCAGAAATTCATCTGAAACCCCGGCTCATTTCCCGTTCATATCCTTACATTTGCAGAAACAAGCTTTTTAGTTATCAATCATATGTCAATTAGAGTCCATAGAAAAACGTTGTACTTAAATAAATTGGTTTTTAGAGCAAAGAAACAAAACAACGTCCTTCTTTATATTTTCTGTAGTAAGGTATAATCTTTAAGAACCTGACAAATATATTTTACTGCACCCCAAAATCGCATTTCGAGATTTCAAGTAAGTCATAAAATCATTATTACACACCTGATTTGCTAACATTACAGCATATCACTCAGAGTTTTATCGCTGTACTTCCTAAGGCCGTTAAGAAATAACTGTCCAATCCAATGTTCCAAATCCCTTATTTAATACAATCTGCATTTCCCCGCCGTCGTAGCAACTTTTACGTTATTGGGGAGGAAGTTTGCCACTTTTTTTATTTGTTAGATATTGTCTCAAGATGCTACCCTCTTCACTCTCTTGTTGCGTAGGTAAATATGATGATCAATTTCCTATTCCTTGTTGAGTTTCTGATTCTTCTCTTGTAAAAAATACCTATAATACAACGTTTGTTGTAAATTGTTTACACATATTACTACTTACTTGCTACTTACTACTTACTTCCTGTAAGATTTAAGTATGTTGTTTTTTTTATTATGTCGTACGCATTAAGTAGTATCTACTGATACATAGATAGACTAAAGGTCGCAATATATACTGGTATCAAATTATCCGCCCTAGTGTAAAGGGTAGGCTGGCATCGTTTTCACGTCCCTCAAGGCCTCTACTACGTTATAATAATTATAGATCTTTCTATCCAGAAGTACACTGTTTGCATTATATAGAGGAATGTTAATTAATTAGAAGTTTAAACAAACTGAGTTATTCTGTTTATGAAATTGTTATAATAACTTTAGGTACGAGTACTACTCCTTTATGTCATGCATGTTATTAATCTGAATACCATTCCTTATATCCACAACTAAATAAATAAAAAAACTTATTTATGTATAAAAAGCACTAAAAAGTAAAAAGGTATGGATTATATTGTAACATGTTCCTTTTTCCCTTTTGTTTGTGTAATCCTTGTCCATTTTGTCCACACACACAAGAGCAAACAGTTCATACGAGCTGATGAACTCGTTATGCATACAACGAAAACCTCGTGTTCAGTCATTTTTTTATGCATATTTGTTTTTTTTATGCTTTTTCCCACGTCCGCGTAAAAGTCTGTCTAATATGACATTCTTAATAACGGAAGGTAATCGTAATAACAAATAGGTTCCTAGAGTGTTTTGGTGAAATACATTTCAATGAAAATAGGCAACCCGACTCTTAAAAAGAACAAACTCGTTCGAAGTGAACTCAGCCGACAACCACTTAGCCCGCTCAGTTGACTACTCGTCTGATATGGAAGTATAAGAAATGATTACTCAAAAATAAGAACAATGTCAAACTCACGTATAATTTTAGGTAAAACGAGCAAAATATACATAGTAACTGTGGTAGAATAGTCCGAGAAGATGCTTCATCATCATCATCAACGGCCCGTTACAGTCCACGAAGATGCTTATTTATTCGATAATATTCTATTTACGATCTATTATTTTTCTTAAGATTTATTTAGTTTTTTTTTTAATTGAAAGTCACCTCTTCTATGTGTAGAGGACACAGCTCCGATATAAGTTTTATTTAGCAACATTTTTTACCTCCAAAAAGAGAACATAGATAACAAAAACCTATTTACTTATATATGAAAATATTAAATAAGAAAATCTTGTCACCGAATTTCTAATCCAAGTATATTCAATATTTGTAAGAATATGAGAAACAACATCTTTCGTTACTCTACCTATTATTCTCGAATGTACGACAAATAAATCTTGCGAACGAGGGTTGTTGATCGTAACAACCAAGAAAAATATAGAAAACGGTAATAGTTTGACCTTGTCGTCAAGGTTTCTCCTACTTACTTGGTTTAATAGGCTTGTTTGTAATTTTTTTCTATTTGTTTGTAACGTAAGTTATAACTATTTCCTTAAGAAGTACATTCTTGTAATGTGAATGAGTACCTAAGCGATAGAAATATTCGACTCCACGTACTCCTTGCAATTCCTATACGCACAATTAAAAGCTTTTAAAGCGATAAATAGTTTGACTCAAGTAATATAGGTAAAAATTTTAACAAAAAAATCACAATAAGTAACGCACATCAGTAAATAAATAACTGAGGGCGATAAAACCATATTTCTGGCTCGAATAATATGCATATACATTAAATTATGAATAAAATGTACAATAACTAAAGTTAGTTTTATTAAGTATCGAAGTACATTTTATTGTTCTCTTTAAAAGAAACCTTATCCATTATTTATTATTATATACGAGAAAGTTGGCTGTAAAGTGAAATGTTTCATACACTATAATTTTCACTATCCTATTTCCATTGTTTTTGCAAAAAATATACATTGTTGTATAGGTGTATTATATTGGTAGCTAGGTACCATGCCACGTGAAACGCGTAGTGGAGATATAATAATTCATGACATCACATATTTTAAACGTTTTAATCTGGTAAAGGAACACATGGCCTCCGGCAAAATTGTGTTTTGGACTGTGTTATTTCGGCAATTTAGTACGTGACTCTGAGGAGTAAACCGGACCTCCATCGAATGAAACTCCTCAATAAACAGCGCAATGTCAACATTTGGACACAAACAGTACTCATTGCTCAGTGCTACGTTATACAATTGAATTTGTTTATTCTGCTTGTGAGTATTTCTTTTCGCCCTTCAAAGATTTCAATCTCCATCATGGACACATAGATAAGATAAAGCCAATTTTCTAGAGACAGCTAATCTACTATGTCCAATACTATAGTTTTTATAACCTACAGAGCGTTTGCAGTTTTCATAAAATATCAGAAATTTTTCCAGCAAAATCGAGATGGAATTTTTGTATCATTTGTCACAGTTAAATTGGACAGGGGTGTCACAAAGATCACTTATTAAGGGCTATCACTGCCAAAAGTTTAGACTTTCGGACGTCATATTTTAAATCGCTTGCGGCGGTAGCAATTTGGGCAGTTTAGTAACAAAGATATTATAAGAGGCTTTAACAAAGTGGTGACAGATTTAAGACGAACTTTGTTCATGGACTGTAGAGTTCCAGTTATGTATTAACGCTGCTGTGGTCTCCGGCTAAGAAATCAGCATAACGCCTTCATTGTTCAACCACAAACATTAGTTTTTTGCTACAAAGTTTTATACCGACCTATCTACCCTACCCATATATACCACTTATATCATCATCAATAGCTGTTACACGTGCCCACCGAGGGACTCGAGTCATTTACAATATAGGTATGTATATACGAGTACAAAATAATTGTGATTAACGTCATGATTAACTTTTAATTTAATACTTTGTTCTCTAATATGGAAACTTTTCAGTGATGTTATATTTAAATTTAGGGATGAACTTGAATATTCCAGATATAATTTGGCATCTCCAATTAATTAATAATTAACATAATGACGTATTTATGACTTAATTACAAACTAAGGGTGGCTATTGCGTTTTGCAATTTGTAACCTTTTATGCCAATTTATACAGTTAAAAAGGGATTTGTAATCCAATAATTAATAAACACATTGTCTTTGTATTCTGTAGTTGAGGTTTATAGTCAATCCAGCTAAGTTAGCTAGCATGATGAAAGGCCTGTATACTACAAACTGAATGGGTTTTAAAAATTTTGATGCATTAGACCCAGGTAAAATACAAAAACTATAACATGAACTACATACTTTAAAATCGTCGAGTCAGTATTTAGTAGTAATTTACACGGATTTTCATGTTTTCCGCTACGTTTAACTCCGATCTTCCATTTTATTTTTACTGCTCGCGTGTTGAGCAATAAATACTCCGTTTAGAATGGTTTTTCCACTCAAATGGAAAAAGCTTTTCGACGAGCACATGACTAAGTGCCGACATTAATTTTAATTCAATTCATTCAGCTGCACGTCTGAATTGTTCGGCGAGGGTAGGGTATTTAGATAAATAATCGTTATACTATAGCTCTTTTATATGCTAAACTGATATTTTACTAGGTATACGAAAGATAATAGTAATATTTTTCAGATATAATTACCATAAAATAATAATAATTCAGGTATCTGATTTATATCCTAATTATTATTTCGTGGTACGAAATATTGTCAGGTCTAGTATTTTTTATTATGTGACTTTATGCACAGTTAATCTGAGAAGTATACAAATTCAAATAAGGTTAGAAAGAAAAACGCCTCCGGGAAAGAATTTGAAACGAGATTTACTTTCTCGTAGCTCTTTGCTACGTCGCCGTAGCAAGCATAGCTAGCACAGCTACGCTGGCAGCTACAAGAGTTCTACGAGCCTACGCATGGTTATCTTCATCATCATGGTATTGTTTGTGAGGGCGACAAACGATCTCACAAGTCCAGGTGGTGGTGACTGGTGCACGACAATTAATTACTTACGATTACGAGATATCAAAAACCTCAATATACATTGAGTTTTTACAACTAGTAGGCATCTTCGTTGTACCAGTCGTAAGAACAAATTATTGAAATGTTTACCTTAATTTTTTTAATTTTAGGCTTTGTTTAGTTGATATTATGATTAAACAAAACCAAGCTCAACTTCTAAGATGATTAATTCTTTGTTATAATTTTATTATTAAAAGTATTTGACTAAGAAACACTGGCTCCATCCATAGTTAAAATTTTGTTTCCTTTAAAAATACTCAGGGTAATACTCATTTCCATTTTGCGTGTCACATAATTACGAGAAACTCTAATCTCGTGTCTCGTTCATTTATCACACCTACCGTCAAAAATTAACGCATTAATGTCACGCGAGGCGATTATAATCTGAAACGTAATCTGAGGATTACTGCTAGCCAAGGTTAACCACTTCACATTGTCAGAGGTCTGTCACAAGCAGAGCGAATGAGCGTATCTGTGTCGCGAGTTCACATTGTTGGCATGTTCGCGATTCGCGCGAAGTTGTGCGAGTTGCGTCTTGGCGGGGTATATACGCGCGGGCGCGGCGCGGGCTGTGGGAGCACTGCCGCCGGGCCGGGAGCGCCGCGCCGCCGCCGCGCGAGCCACCGCGCCCGTAAACGGGGACCAACCAGCTTAATACTTTTTGTACAGTAAAACCCGAAACAGGTAAGATAGAACCTTTTTCTGGCACATTTATTTTCCACTCCGCAAGTTCGTCCCTCGACAAGTTTTTAAGGATCAAACCTGAAAGCTATTTATTTAGAAATAATATTTGGCTAACCTTTCACCGCTTACCGATAGTTGTATAGGCAGGCATAGAGTTTTTTATTGTAACCGAAACATAAATAAATCACTATTAAAAATACTAACATAATTTTTCGATATTCTTCTTAAAAAATTGTACCGTGAGTTTTAAGTGAGCAAGAGGCAGTTTGTATGAACTGAGATACTGCCTAAGTGCTCACGATGACAAGGCAAGCTTATGTAAAAGATTGCTACGTTGCATGACACTACTGCATAAGAAGGGAACCCCACGAGTGCTCACGCCCTCCTCGCCTCGCTTCTACTGTCCCGCGGTTGAATAAGTTTTATTTATATTCAGCGACCGTGCATATCTATCACACGGTTGACAACATCGCCTTCATGCGATGTAAAGATGTCTCCACTCGCGCTAGACTTGTTGCGAATGTGTAGTAAAATATAAACTTATAATGAATAAAATCCAAGTCAGTAAAACTCACAAAGATGACACCTATTGTGACGTTTTCGTAATTAAACATGAAAGAAATATAGGCTACGCTAAACAAAGACTTAATTATTCAAATTAAATCGTATAAGTTTTGAGGACTTAATTAGTCTACCGTATGCATAATGCAAACAAGATAAACCAACAAAACTTTACATTGCAAATATTACTGTTGGACTGCAAGCGCAATTCATTAGTGTGCATTTCTGCAACAAGTAATGAGATAACGCGTACGAGTGACGCGCTACGACAACAATAGTGACATAACAAAGGAATATTCAATTTAATGCGAAACTTTTTATTGTTCATTAACTACACTACATAGCAATCTGGGTCATCTGAAGATAGGTAGGTACGGTGACAAATACATTTTATTAAAAGTAATAATAACTGAGCCCGCGGGCTGAGTGGTTGTGGGCTGAGTTGACCTCGGAGGGAATTTAGAACAGGAACATTTAACATTATCGTATTATTATTATTTCACTAAGCTAACATTCTTAGTTACCGAGATTTTTAGGTGTGTTATTTACCCGACCCGGATTCTTTGCTCTTGAGTGTAGTATGGAAGACTGATTAAAATTCACGAAAAAAGAAGATATATTTATAAATCGGTAATATAAAACATTTTGTTAAAACCGATTTTAAAATAACATTATTAGCAATGCAGGTATTTTTATCTAGGTAGAATAAGTAGTATAGTACGACACGCAGCTAAAGAAACATTCTAAATTTATTGCTGTTTTGTAAATTTTCCATGTAGCGAGAAAACAAGGTGCATAAAATCCACTTTATACTGCTGCACAAGTCGTAGGTAAAATTTCGCAGTATGGCTTAATTAATAGACTTGAACATTTCTTCATGACACCTTAATTTTCTTCTTCAACATGTGGGTTGTATTTAAGGTCGGTAACTGACCTCTCAATTCACAAACTCTGGTGTCAGTGTTATAGAGTGACCAAAAATCACTGACATTAGCTGGGACCAACATCTTATCGTGCCTTCCGAAGCACGGAATCATCTTTATTTCGATTTACGATTCCATGATGCTACATACACTCAAGAGCAAAATATCCGGGTCAGGTAAATAAAATAACACACCAGAAAATCTCAGTAACTAAGAATGTTCTCTTAGTGAAATAATAATATTATAAAAACAAAAATAATAATAAGTATTTGTCACTGTACCTTACCTACAGCTATCTTCAGATAACCCGGATTCATTGCTTTCGAATGAACTTTATGTAATTCTGCGTAATTTAGAGGTAAAAATTCACCTACCAATACATGTGATGGTGAGCGATCTAATTATAAATAATAATAATAAAAGGATAATTCTATACCAATACTCCTTATACTAATGTATTAACTTTTTTGCTCGTGTTGGTATAATATAAAGATGCATAAGAATTATAGATTTTCAACCCACATTTTCAATCTGAAAGTTATTTAAGCGTACTGAAGATAATCTACATAAACGAGAGAATCGTTTCAGAGATTCGGTTTCATAACATTTCGATTTCCTAATCGATATCTAGGAAACCGCAAAAAGTCTAGTTTAATCAAGAATTTCCCGATTTTAAGTTTTTGGAATATTTTTAATTTATTTACTATTTCTGTTTAACCTATTTTAAGAAAAAAGATCCCTTGCTAATATTTTAAGCTATAGGGTAAATAAATAGATGTATATGTATACGCATTATTACATAAGATACCTACCTAATTATCTACTGAAATTGTCTTTAGCCACTATAGAGTTACGTAATTTCCCGTGTAACAATGAAGCGCTTTATACCGACTGAGGACGACACGCTAACTAAACACGATTCATAATAGCTGTTATTTCATACAGATTCAAGCAAAATGATTTAAATTACTCAAATTTTCCTACTGGTTAAATCGATTACTATAATGATATCTATATTATGCTGCTATTAGCTGTATTTAATTTTGGTCTCATTGCTTACTTCCTTTAATGTTAATTTTAATATATACATGTTATGTTAATATATACATTTATTTATATACATAATATAATATTATTATTTATTTTCTTTTTTATATATAAAAGTTACAATACTTATCTATTTATAAATATATATATTTATATGTTTATATTACTCTATTACATTGGCATTTTTTATTTTATTTGGATTTGTAGTATTTATTTGTGGGTATATCTTACATATTTCGACTTTCCGCGCACTTCATTCATTCATTATGCAGTGTGTAATTTGGTGATGATTATTTTTTGTACCTACTTATTTAACGCATTCGCTGTCACAACTGCTTTCGGTTTTTTTATGGAATACCTAAGTGGATAAAGTTTTCTTTTGTTATCACTGCAATTTTGAATTTAATTATGTTGCTGTTGTTATCCCAAATAAATAAAAATAAAATTATACTTTAGTGTAGAAAATTAAAGATATGGGGGGAACAATTTATCATAGGTAAGATAACAATAGGTAAATATTTTTTAAAACTTTATAAATATCTATTACTTACATCGTAACAACGATAAATAAGAAAGTCCGGAAGTCAACAGTTTTATTTATAGATCAGTAAATATTGCTTTCAGTTTATAGATTCGGGAAGTCATGCTCTATTTCTAATTTTAAAATCCAGCTATCCTTTTCGTTTTTATGACTAACGAAAGAGAGGTGATGAAATCAGATGAACGAATGATATTATTTTGAATGAATGATAATCTAAAATTAGGGCATAACTGTCAGATTAAGATATTTTTTAGTCGGATGTTTTACGTGCTCTCTAAAACTGCAAAACTGTGCTGTGAAAAGGACTTACGAACTTAAATTAAGGATTAGAGCGTGACTGTGTGAATCGCTACCGAATAGAATATTTTCTATTCGCGTCACGTGCACTATATATAACAACAAAAAGGGTGCCGCTATTGCTATTACAAATTGACTTGGTCAGCTGAGCAATTGCTATGAAAAGTTGATCATTTTCACAAACTACGTAACAATCATCCAAGAGGTTTTACGCTGTCTAGTTGTATAAAGTCACACTGTCAAGCAAAAATCTCTTTGTGAGACTTTCCCCAGTTTGGTTAGGACTTTGCAGGCTAAATCACCTGATTGTCCGAAAAGAACAATGATTCCGTGCTTCGGAAGGCACGTTAAGCCGTTAGTCCCGGGTACTATCTAGTCGTTACACGAGCCATGTCAGTGGGCTTTGGCGGCTCAATAACACTGGCACTAGGGTTTGTGAGGTCGGTTGTCGGCCTTACAACCCACACGATGAAGAAGAATACTTTTGCATTGCGACATAATGACTTTTACAGCTGGAAATACCAGCCGTTGAAATTATCACTAGTCAGTCAAAGAAAGTTGGTAAGTATAAATAGAATAGCGTCGAGCTCCAGTCAAAATAATAACACTCAAAACTAAAGTTCTTCAAAGAACTGGGAATTCACAGACAGACATACGAGCATACACAATCTGCAATTGCACAATCTTTCATTACTACACAAATACTTCCTACTGTTGTTACGTGACACTCCATAGAATACAATGTTTTAGCACGGTTATCTTTGGTTTTCTGCTTATTTACAGCATAACTACAGCATGAAATTTACATCGTTTTGTTCCCGCCGTGTCTTCTTCTTCTTCTCTTCTTCAACCTATGACTACCCAATGCTGAGTATAGGTCTCTTCCAAAGATTTCCACATTGCGCGGTCATGTGCTTTCCGCATCCAATCCTTCCCCGCAACTCGCGTCAGATCGTCAGTCCATCTCGCGGGCTGCCTTCCCACATTTCTGCGCCCAGTCCGTGGTCTCCACTCCAGCACTTTCCTCCCCCACCTACTGTCAGACCTACGACATATGTGGCCTGCCCACCTCCACTTTCTTTTGGCTATTACTTCTGCTATGTCGGTTAGTCCAGTTCTTCTACGGATTTCGGTATTCCGTACCTGATCGCGAAGCGTAATACCCAACATAGCTCTCTCCATAGCCCTTTGAGTAACTTGCAAACGATGTATCAGTTGCCTGGTGAGCGTCCAAGTTTCGGCTCCATATACCATCACAGGGAGGATACATTGCTCGAACATGCGACGTTTGAGGTTGAGAGGGACCCTCTTCGCCTTGAGTACGTCGGAGAGCTTGCCGAAAGCTCCCCATCCCAGTTGTATGCGACGCTTTAGTTCGCGATCTTGTCCGCTCTTCTCGAGACTCAGAGTTTGACCCAAGTAGACGTACTCCGCGACTCTCTCGATCCGCTGGCCGTGAACCGCTAAGTAGTCAATGTCGGTACTACAACACATTATTTTTGTTTTCGATGTGTTCATTTTTAATCCGACTTCGAGGGACGCGTCATACAGCTCCTCCATCATAACCTGCAAGTTCTCGGTGTTGTCAGCAAACAGGATGATATCGTCCGCGAATCGAAGGTGTGACAGGTGTTCTCCATTGATATTTAAGCCTCTATTGGACCAGTCGAGAAGCCTAAATATGTCCTCCAAACAAGCTGTGAACAATTTTGGCGATATTGTATCACCCTGTCTTACTCCTCTCCCAATGGGCACCGGCCTTGTTAGGTCGTGGAGTTTTACCTGCAGAGTTGCAGCCCGGTATACATCTTTGATCGCCTGTAGTGATCGCCCGCCGTGTAGTGATCGTCAAACTGAACAACTTTCCACGAAAAAAAAAATCCTGCGACAAAATTTTTTTTGTGCTCTCCATACAAAATGGGTCGGTCGGGAGTCTCACTTTGTATGGAGAGACCAAAAATTTTTTTGTCGTAGGAATTATTTTTTTCGCGAAAAGTTGTTCATTTTGACGAGTACTATCACTAGATAGATAGTTAGATAGATAAAAAGTTTTATTCAAAAATCTACATAACACATGTACATTTAAGAAAAAAGCTACACATAAGGAAATAACAAAAAAAAAGAAGTACCTATGCATGCACATGTGTGCTGCAGTGATTGAAAGGGCCACGGCTCAGTGTAATTAACCCAAAGGGCAACACTGATTTTCAGCCGTTCACTACACGGCGGGAACAAAACGATGTAAATTTCACGGTGTATAGTCACAACTAGAGTGCTGGTGTCAGCTTTCTGTATTGGAATATTTATACAAGAAAAGGAAAACGAATGTCCCCATATATTTATTTATTTATTTTGATACAGTAATTACGTACAGCTGCGTTTGAGTTCGTCCAAATTCGTTTATTTTAAAAAATTCCAAAAATATTTATAAATTCAATTCAACAATCACCTCGCATATCTATAATTTAAATATAAATTAATAAATATAAAATCAATCAACTACTTACCTAGGACACCCTTAGATGTGGTTACAGCACAGTTACAGTTCAATTCAGTAGAGGGAAGTACAAAGTAGTCTTCGCTACGCTTGCTAAGATAGTTGGAGTTGTTGTACTACGTAGTTGTCAGTCAATTACATTTCTAACTACATATTTGCTTCTATTGTGTAGAATTGTACACAATAGAAGCAAAACTAAAACTAAAATGTAATAGTGTACCTACTGTTCGTGTTTATCTCTTATGACAAATTAATCTGTAGTTTTAGCAATAGTGTCGCGGGTATGTTGCATTGCAAACACACAAATAAACATATACGCGGATATGTAAACACATTAAAAAGCATACTAAACTAAAGTATGGCTTATAGTAAAATCACACGAAAGTTTTCAAAATCATTCGAAATGAAATATTAAATGAAGATCTGAAAAATATAATGATATAATTTTGTTCATTGTAAAGCCAAAGAAAAGCCATTAATGGAAAAGGAAAGCTATAATTTGAAATAAAATCTACGACGGAAAATATAAAAACAGGAAGCAATTTTCGTTTTGAGTGGATTTCGTTCGAGTGTAACGAAATTATAAGAGGTCTATAAATTATTTCCAGTAGAATTATAAATGAAATGAAATTAATAGTGTATTAACTCGTGTCCGTTTCGATTGCTCGGTCACGACGAAGAATAAGAAAAACGACTTCATTAAGTTCTCGTAGAAATATTTAATTTAATAGGTCATAGGTCATTTACGGTAGAAGGACATAGGGTCGAGAGAATCCTTGAATACATACTTACACCTAATTTAATGAGGTTATCCTAAGATTACCGGCGTTGTTACCCTTCCCCGTGAAACAACCTACCTGTACGAGTATTTGGTTTAAAGATAACTTCAAATAGTTTCAAACACATAAGAGCTATAATCTGTCCCAGATAGGATTGGAAAGAAGTAAAAAACTAGTAAAAAGGTTACTTTATATTCACACTTCGCGTAGTACGTATTTTTAATATTCACGCAGTGTGTCCTAAAAAGACCTAAGAAGACAGCGCAGCGGTCACAAACATTAGTACTGATGCACAATTTTTAACAGATTATAACGCACGTCATGTCATGAATTGAACTGTCACTGTCAGTGATTGATAAATTTTTTCACTTCACTTCCATCTGGCTTTTGTGGTGTTTGTTTTGCGTTGCTGAAGTCTGTTCTGCTATGAGCTACTCGTGTTATTTCTTGTTAAAGTTGTTATTATGCCGGTTTGATTAATATCAAAAGGCAACCATTTCAGAAAACAAGTTAAACTATTAATTCATTAATAAGACCTACGTGAGCCTATCTACTCTAAATATTTTGAACTTGTGCTAAAATGTTTACTGTCACTGCTTCTTATATTTATATGAAATGGAGTATAAGTTACATAGAATTTTTGACACGTAAACATAAGTCGCTCCGGCTAATAAGTTGAGGGAGTTTTAACCTGGGCCCCGTTTCACAAAGCAACAATTTACAAGTAACAAGTTACAATTTGATATTCATTGCGTAGCCAATTTGCTTAAACTGCAAGCCCTTACCGTTTTATCTCATTGTCTACGCAATGTACGTCGAATTTTACTTGTAATTTGTAACTTGTAGCTTCGTGAAACGGCCCCCTGTTAATAAACATGTTAATTGACTTCGGAAATATCACACCAAATTACTTTTAAGCAGTTTCGGGCTAGAACGAAATTAAACAGCTACGAACATTAGCCATTTTAATATGATGGCGACGGATCATAGCCTGTAATTTAGGAAGCAATTTTCATTAGAACATTATACGAAATGAGGCAGATGATGGCCTGGAGGGGTGGGCGATAATTACATGGCTTGATTTTGGTTGCAAACAGGACGTACATTAATACATTTCTTATAGAATGAAGATAGATATGACCAAAATACGTTTCAATCTGGTTACAATGGAGAATTCAACAAAGGTAGTTGCCTGCCACACCTTTTTCAAGCTATCCTGTAGTTAAGTTCGATAGATAACGTCGACCCAAAAATATGTAACTACAAAAGCTCTCGAAATTATCATCGACGAGATCCATTAGGGCTTATATATTCTTCTTATATTTAATACAAATCAAATATGTACACAGGGCAAATAAACCTATGACCCATTTTCCGCTTTCTCTGTCACCGTCGACGGACTAATAGTCCTACACACAACACTTATGCAAACTGAATTACTGCCATACTACTAAAATGCTGATCTTAGATGACACAATGGTGTCAATTCCCGCAACGTCAATTTTAAGCGGGATCCTAAAACAAGCGTTTAAAATTACATGGCACACGTCAAAACTTGACATTTGCGCTTTAAAATTTGGCGCTCACAATGGTTGACAATCGCCTTTCCTTTTCATGGTCGTGGGTCAGAAAGTGACAAGACTAATATTAAATTTAAGTTTAGTTTCGCTGCGGGAATTGACACCAATATAAAGTATAAGAAAGCAGACTATAAATTAATTCTTAAAGAATATTATTTACTTTTTTTTATTACTTATTTGTTTTTCTACAACTCGGCGGCGGCGGCGGCGGCGCGGCGAGCCAGCGACGGATTATTTCTTTACTGATCTTTTTATTTTACTTTT
Source organism: Carpatolechia fugitivella (assembly GCA_951230895.1). Taxonomy (NCBI): domain Eukaryota; kingdom Metazoa; phylum Arthropoda; class Insecta; order Lepidoptera; family Gelechiidae; genus Carpatolechia; species Carpatolechia fugitivella. The sequence continues at coordinate 11,068,949 of OX579657.1, forward strand.
CACGTTAGCGTCGAGTACTACCTACGTAGAAAAATGTCTTTATAAGCATATAAGTATGTAGGTAGATAGGAATTCCCAAAAGCTCAAAAGCTTCAGTCAGATACCATCTCTTTGAAGTTTGGCCGGCTGGCGTGTATGATTTCCAGGAAAGCTTCGTTAGTATATTGCCGTATTATGAATATTGACGTAGCATCGTTTGTCGTGTGAATGTGTTCCTGCGGTCCTGTGCGGAGCGAAGGGTCGGTACATGATGCGGTCTGCTTTCATAAGGGACATCGCCACGCCTCGGATAATTGACCGGCTTGAACCCTAATATTGATCGTGTCTGACCGGTCATTATGCGGTATTAAATAAGCTGAGACCGTGTTCTCGTATTATAAACATTAAAATAAATAGATTCTAAGAATAATAATATTTACCTTTCGTGTGTAATTTTTATTATTCAAAAATTATTTATCATCATTGTCAGCCCACATCAATCCACTGGTTTCTTATTTATTTGAACTTATTTTAAAAATGTATTCTGAAATAAGTTAAAATTCATGGACTGTTGTTGAATTTCGTTACACTGCTACTCCAAAAATGAATAAAAAAATCAGTTTCAATTTGATTTTCACTAAGTAATTTGATTTGTTACTGCTAACAGAGACGAATTGAGTATATCGCCTGAACTGCACTCTCATTCATTTGCTGTAATAAATTGATGATACTTGCTAAGGGTTTTTAAAATAAAATGGCATTGACTTCTTTATAATTAATGTTATAATGGTGACTTTGGTGACGAGACAATTTTGGTTGAAGATTTGCCCTCTTCTAGTAGCTCTTACTACAAATTTTATTATTATTTGTGTAGGAAATGCTAAAGTAGATGCTAAAAACTTCTTCGTCCTAGCGTTTTCCCGGCCTAGTGCTGGGGTCCGCTTTCCTACTCAATCTTCTCCAGTTTGCCCGTTCTTCGGCATCCTTAGGTGTGAGATTGTTCTTTTCCATATTCGCTTTCACGACGACCAGCGACAAAACATTTCTAAAAAAAAAATCGTTTTCTTTAATACCTATGCAGCAAATCACAAATTTAATAACATGCATCATAAAGTACGATAAACAGGCACGAGTATTTATTAAACAATGCAGACAACGTTGTTCCAACAACGCGCGCTGCATATGAAAAAAGAATAATAAACCGCCATTTTTTGTGTACGATTTCAGGATTTTTCACGGACTTTTGACCATAGATTTAGTATGTACAAGATAAACAAAGCTCTATCAAAAATGAGCCAAAAACTCTTATGCAAATGTGTGAGTGCAATAGAGTTGTCTGCCTTGCAAATTCTCTTTAAAACTATAAAATATCTGTATCCTAAACAAGCCAAATCAATATTCTAATGCATAAACCGCTTTCTGTACCGACTAATAGCAGAAATTTACCAAAATTATGGTACTAAAAATTCAATAACAAAATCGTATAATTACCGGTGAAATTTATATTTTTTTGGGTTATTTCTTGCCGTAACATCACATTTAATAACAGCACAAGAAACCATTATGGTACAAATCTTTCAAAACAAATAGATATCCTAAAAAATACAAATACATTCAAAATTTTGAAATCAAGCGGGCCGATGCCGGGCCGCAATTTGAAAAAAATGTTGTCTCGCCAGTACTATGATGTGCATCTCTTTCTGACTTGCAGGCCATCCATAAGGATGAGACGTCTCTTTCCCACGCTACAGAAGTCTTTTTGCGCAGCAAAAAATATTCTAAGTCTATGCTTTTGACAGATATTAACTTTTGGTAGATATTATTTTATCAATATTGTTTCTTAGATATTGTTTCTGCATTTTGTGATCTTTAATTGTAAGAGAGAAGCAATTTAAATTAACTACTAAGAATAATTATTAACGCTACTCTATCTATTTTTAATCATGCTTGGGCTTCGAAGAATCAAAGTTACTGTTTTTAAATCCTAAAATATTTTTTACTGCACTAGTGCCACTAAATAAATACAGAAAAGCAGCAAATATTCTTCAGTGTTTCGAACAACGTTTCCTCCGGAACTCACTTCTGATGACCGCGCAACACGCGCCCTCGCCGAGTTAGCCAAGTCTTTAAACTTTAAGCCAGCCCGAAACTTCCGACGCTTAAAGTATCTTCTTGACTTGACTTCACGTGTTTCGGCCTCTTGAGCACTAAGTTACTTAGATGGGTTTCACTACATAGGGTATGAATCAATTAGCCTAATGCAGTCCTCTGCTGGACGTAGGCGTGCCCTAGGGAGGCCTACATCCAGCAGAGGACTGCATTAGGCAGAGAACTGCATTAGGCTGAGAACTAAGGAAATACGTACCTAATCATTTTTACATAAAAAATGTGTAAATTGAGTGAGCTTCAAAAGATACGCTCTACTCCGTTTCAGAGATACCTAGAATCTAACACGAACCTTTTACAAATGAATAAGACAGGTGTTTCGGGTGTAAGGTTCCCAAAGGACGGGTGGGATTTCACACGCTCTGGAGCTAGTTAAGATACTGAAGACAGCTGCTTTTCTTGTGTTATCTTGTTTTTGCTTTTTGTGTTAACTTTATTATACAAACCGTGCACGTACAACCACTACACAACAGTACATAGTGACTACTTTGTCGCTCGATCGTGTCGAGATATTGTTTCTCACTTCCTTTGAAAGTACATTTCACATAAAATCTATCGTGTGATTCAGAAAGTTTCTTGTTTTTAACCCCCGACGCAAAAGAGGGGTGTTATAAGTTTAACGTGTCTGTGTATCTGTGTATCTGTCTGTGGTATCGTAGCTCGTAAGCGGATGAACCGATTTTCGTTTAGTTTTTTTTTTAACATAGATAATTTTACCCCGAGTGTTCTTAGCCATGTTAGTCATTAGTCATTAGTCATGACGGGCTGGTTTCCGCAACTCGACGTCAAATGCGCCTATTTTGCGTGTGGGTGGGAATGCGGTGTCATTCGAGCCAACCCAACTCTTCCAGGAAACCCAGTAGGCCCTTTACATTACCGGTTATCCCTGGAAGGTCCCTCGTTTGACCGAGGTATTTAGCCCTGTAGTCCGCCACTCCCGTGCACTCCATGAGGACGTGAGCGGCCGTTTCTTCTGCCTCCAAGCAGGCTCTGCAAAGGGGGCTGTCAGTAACACCTAGGACATATAGATGTTTATTAAAAGAACCATGACCAGTTATTGCTGCAGTCACCAAACGCAAGCGTGGTTTACTTAGCCGAAACAGGGTCTTAGCGAGCCTGGCACTGGGGGTTGGCAAGGCCATCTTCGCCTGTCTACACTCTTCATGGTTCGTCCAAAGAATGGCATGTTCGTTCCTAGTTGATTCTCTAAGTAATGTACGTACCATCCTGAAGGGAAGAGGGATGATAGGCTCGGGTCCGTATGCTGTTAAGCTAGAACCTCTACGAGCCAACTCATCCGCTGCATCGTTACCTCTAGATCCGCTATGTCCTTTTATCCATTGAAGGGTTACGCGGTTGTGTTGACATACCTCCATTAGTCGTTTGTGACACTCGTAGATTAGTCCCGAGTTGATGGTGTTGCTTTTTAGGGCTAGTAAGACGGCCATGCTATCCGAGAGGATTCGGATGGAGGAGTTTCTTACCATTCTCGATGCTATAGCATTAGCGGCCGTGATGATGCCCATACATTCAGCCTGAAAGACTGTGTTATGGGCACCCAGTGGAAGGGCTAGCTTGATGTTTAGGTCCTCCGAGAAGGTTCCTGAACCCGTGCCTGCCTCAGTTTTGGATCCATCGGTGAAGATTCTGAGCTCTTTAATGTCGAGCCCTTCAACCCGATGGTCCTCGTGTAATTGTATTTTGTACTTCTTATCGAAAACAAACTGTTTTGGAATCCTGTCACTGCAAGCCATTGAGATGGGGAAATTTTTGTGAACTTCCCCTAGAATGGCGGCGTGCGGGGTCCTGTTGTTTCTCCATAGTCCTAGGGTGTTAAGTCTTACCGCTGATGAGGCAGCCTCCTGCTGTATGTACAGCTGGAGTGGCGGAAGACATAACATGGCCTCCATCGCTGCCGTTGGCGTTGTCCTCATACACCCTGTGATCGCCATGCAGGCCAATCTTTGGAAGCTATGGAGTTTGCTTACCATTGTGGTTAGTTTGGTCCTGGTCCACCACACCACAGCTCCATAACAGACAAGAGGGCGGATTACCGTCACGTACAGCCAAAGAATGATGTTGGGAGAAAGTCCCCACTTTTTCCCCACCATTCTTCGGCACTGCCAGAAAGCAATACTCGCCTTCTTTAGTTTGTTGTCAATGTGGCTACTCCAGTTGAGCTTGCTATCCAGGATGATACCCAGGTACTTCACCTCTGTTGCCAGCTGGAGTTCCGTTCCAAAGAGCTTGGGTAAAGTATACATACCAAGAGCCCTATTGTTAGTGAACATGACCATTTCCGTCTTTGTGGGGTTCACTGACAGGTCATATTCTTGACACCAGCGCTCCACGATGCGGAGAGCTGTTTGTTTGAGGCTGCACACTGTGCTGGCAAATTTGCCTGTAATGAGGATTACCAAATCGTCGGCGTATCCTATGGTGTAGTATCCATTGGCGTTAAGCTTGGTGATTAGGTCGTTAATGACCAAGTTCCATAGTAGCGGAGAGAGCACTCCTCCCTGAGGGCATCCACGTACTACCTCCGCCGACAAGGACTCACCTGCTAGTCGCACAATACGTTTGTTAAGCATGTTTGTGATCCAGTTTTTTACAACTGTAGACACACCATGCTTTGTTAGAGAGGCGCTTATACTGCTATGTTGCGTCTTGTCGAAGGCACCTTCTATATCTATAAAAGTTCCAAGACAGATGCATTTGTTTTGAATCGCCTCTTCAATCGAGGAAACCACTGCATGAAGAGCCGATTCAGTAGATTTACCCAAACTATAAGCATGTTGATTTTTATGTAGGGGTATGTGTTGTAACGCTCCATCTCTCAGATGCCTCTCACACAATCGTTCCAGCGTTTTTAGCATGAACGAGGTGAGGCTGATCGGCCTGAAAGATTTAGCGTTAGTATAGTCGCTCCTGCCAGGCTTCGGTATGAAAACTACGTTTACTTCTCTCCACCTTTTAGGAACGTAGCCGAATCTTAGACATGCCCTCAAGATTCGGACCATAATGTTGATGACAGTTTCCCCTCCCCATTGAAGAAGTGCCGGGAAAATTCCGTCTGGTCCTGCTGATTTAAAAGGTTGAAAGCTATTTAAGGCCCATCTTACCTTGTCAGCAGTGATAATATCTTCAGTTATGTCTCTGTAGTCGACAGCTTCCGTGGGTACCTCTTCCGGCCATACAACCTCATTGATGATTCTACTTCCGGGGAAGTGAGTCTCCAACAAGAGACTGTATGTTTCAGAGGTGGAAGAGGTATAGGTTCCATCTGGTTTTTTAAGCGACCCTAGCTTGGATGTACCTTGTTTAGCTAGTATCTGCCTTACCCGATTTGCTTGATCAACGGTTTCAATGTCGCTGCAGAATTTCTTCCATGAGGAGCTACTTTTGAACCGAAGTCGTTTCTTGTACTTGGATTTGGCTACTTTATAGTTGTCCCAATCCTCATCAGCACTGGTGTTCATCGCCCTGTTTAGCAGTCTTCTGATCTTTGCACGCATCCTCTCCAGATCAGAACCCCACCACGGCTGCCCTTTGATGTTAGTAGGCGCTGGCGTGCTAAGAGGGCAAGTTAAGTGGTAGCAGTCTATCAAGGTGTTAGTAAGATCTGTTACCTGTTGTTCAATTTGTTCCGGTCCCTCCGGATCTGCTAGATTCTCGGCCCAAGCAAGTCTTTCACCTAGGATAGCTCTGTACCTGGTTCTGTCAGTCTTGCGCGGGTTTCTCTTGGGGACTGTTGTAGAGAACGATGCATTTATCTCAAAGCGTATCCAACGATGATCAGAACATGACGCCTCGTTGGACACGTGCCATCCTCCAACGACGTCGGATATATCCGAAGTCGCCAGAGTGAGATCAATGATGGTTCTACTTCGCTTGGTAACAAAAGTTGGTTCAGAACCTATGTTAAGCACATTAAGGTTTGTAGTAAATAGGTATTCAACAAGCGTCTTACCTCTGTTGTTCATCACTGGCATGCCCCACAGTGGATGATGCGCGTTTGAGTCGGCCCCAACAATGAGCTGGAGGCCCGACCTCTCGCAGTGGTCCACCAGCCGGCACAGGTCGTGTGGAGGCGGGCAGTCCTCCTCAGGCATGTAGGCGGAGGCCATCACGAGCTCGCGGCACCTAGCTGTGTCGGGCAGTTGCAGCCTTATGGCACACAGGTCCCTGGAACAGAACTCTGTTAACGGCTGTGCTGGGATGTTGTTAGTAGTTATGATACACGTCCTAGGCCTGTCGTGATCAGTTGTAGTGAAAAGCTTACCTCTGAGATTGGAAAGCCCTCGTATGCTGCCGCGGTTGATCCACGGCTCTTGTATCAGAGCCACGGCAGTGTTGTTTGCCCCCAACCAGCGTCTTAACTGTGCCGTGGCAGTTTGGCTGTGTTGGAGGTTGGCTTGGAGGACCTTACAGTCTGTCGAAAGGGACGCCATTGTTGGTCGACCCCTCCTCCCCCTCCAAGACGAGTTCCTCCTCCAATCGCATGGATAGCTCTTCGCCCTCGGAGGGCATAGCTGTTGGTTCTGGCTCATCGCCTTCACCAAGCAGCATGTCCTCCCAGTGCACGAGCTTCTCCTGCGGTGGAGCAGCAGAACTATCCCCGGCGCTAGCGGGAACAGTTATCTGCCGCTCTGGAGTGGAACTCTGGGGTATAGATACCCCAGTGATGACCAGCTTGGATCTGGTCTGTGTCACCGCCGGTGGGTCTTTAATATATTTCCCACCGGGCCCCTGGAACTTGAGGTAGACCGACCCACTTCCAAAAAGGAGCTGTCTGCCCCTTTCCAGCAGGATCGGCACCACGTCCTCAGGGACGTTGACAATGAGAAACAGGTTGTCCTGCTGCTGATCCACCTTTTGGAAAAGCCAGCGGTCAACCTGTGCCCACTTGTTCATAAAGTGGAGGACTACGCCAACGTCGGACGCAGACTTCCACTTGCCTCGTTCGTTGGGTATGAGCACTCCACAGCGAACTCTGCGGACCATCTCCGACTGGCGTTTTACCACCAACTTGACGTTGGATGGTGTAGCCAGGCCGGCGACACACTCACGCAGCCACGTCAGGGAGTACTCGTCCTCAACGAACAGTTTGAGGTGGCCGTCCTCGTAGCGGGGCTTGCCACCGAATTTGGGGTTCTCCTTGCTAGGATCCGCCAACGCCTCCCTCAAGAGCTTGTCATCAATCTCGTCGAGGATGCGCGTTGACAGATCCTGTGAAATATGACCAGTAGCATCGTCGGTAACGGCGACGTACTGGTCCGATCTCACTTTTTGAGCATAGGTGGCCCCAGCTCTGCGCGCTTCCGTGCACTGCTTTTTGGGCTCCACTCGTGGAGAATTGCTATCCTCGAGTCGAGCCCTCTTAGCAGCCGCACGCTGATTTCTGCCGGGTCTCTTGGCAGATCGCGTCTTCTTGCTAGAAGACGGATCCCCAGAGAACACTGCGGTTGGTTTAGCCCCGTGTGAGTCAAGGGTTGCCCCTTTGTCACTACGGGAGCTGGTCACCTTCTCTGCAGCTCCAGCTGTTTTGACAGCGGGACCACTAACGGTCGCCACCGTGGCAGATGGAGTACCATCAGTGCCGGCGGCGGCCGCTGCGGCAGCCAAACGCTGTTTCTTTTTCCACCGTCGATTCGCCTTACGCCCGGGTCCGGTTTGCACCGTATCTGGACGTTGAGTCGATGGGCCCTTCCCTTGCAAGGATTGCTTGGGTGGTTTACCTTTGCGACTCACTGTCGTCCAGGCGTTGGCGAAGTGTTCGGTGATGTTAGTCGCATGGCTCCGCGCACCGGGTTGCCCCGTGGCCCTGCCTCCCGACTCATTAACGGGCTTTGTGCAGCTACCCCCACCAGTGGAAGCACTACCGGTTAGCACCGGTAGGTCACTAGTGGTGGCAGTGCGCCCAGTTGAGGTTTGAGGATCCACCGTGGCGGATTCTCGAACCTGTTTGGAGACGCCCGTGGTTTTCACCTCCGGAGGCGCCCCAGGGGGGTTTTTTGACCTGACACGATCCATAGTCAAAAGTTGATAAGTTCGTCCACTCGGCTTCCCACCCTCCATGGAGCCCGCACATCTGGGAGCGCCTACTTGCTTGGATCAGCTTTCAGTCGCTAGGATTACCGAGTGGATATAGGAGCATAGGGCTGGTACTTGGCGCGACATCGAGAGCTTACTTCAGTGGACGATGGGCTCCAAGGTGTCAGAGACATGGTCCCACCGCCGTAGTCACCGAAGCTTACCCCGTCAGCATGGCCCATCCCACCGCTTTGGCTAAAGCCTCAGCGGACCCTACACCCCTAGCCGTGGCCCTCCGACGGGACACCTGGCCGTTACCCCAATCCCGCGGCTACGGGCGAGGCTGCCGTTTTGCCTGAAATCCAGGCCAAAGAGGGCGTGTTGCCTTGCGATGCTACCCCCAGCATCGCTCGACTCAACCCCCCAGGACCCCTTCATCCTGGCCTACGGCGATCAACTGCGCAGACCACAAGACGCAGGTGAGTGTGTGTAGTCTGCCGGGTACACCCACCTTAGCCGGCAGAACCGGAGGGACTTTTAGCCACCAGCTAGAAAGAGTCCGAGGATCAGTCGCTAGCCGCTGTTACCAGGGTGCACCAGGGGGAAGCGGAAGTCATGCAGCCGGACGTATCCACCTGCATCACTACAGCTCCCCCACACTAGGAGGTAGTCCCACAAGCACCCTTAGCCATGTTTCATGAAAATCTCTTCAGCCGTTTGAAGATCATCAGCTCTTTTCTAGTTGATGAGGGGATCTGACGAACTTCCTTATCTCCGATCGATTCGAAATTTGGTACCTTGTTACTTCAATCATATTGAAAGTATATGGTAAGGTAACCATGACCTGATCAGCCGTTTGAAGATCATCAGCTCTATAATAGTTGATGAGGGGATCTGACTTACTTCCATATGTCCTATCGATTCGAAATTTGGTACCGTATTCCTTCAATAATATTGAAAGTATATGGAAAGGTAACCATGACCTGATCAGCCGTTTGAAGATCATCAGCTCTTTTCGGGAGTTCTCCTTCTTCCAACTGTTCTCTGCGAAGTGCGTTCCACTCAATTTTTAGATATAACTGTACTCATATATCATAATTTATATGTAAAAAAGTTAAAAACTATGAAATAAAAATAAATTAAAAATTTAAAAAACCCTGAAGCAAAAAAAGCAAAAATTTAAAAAGTTAAAAATAATACTTATTGTTGAGCCATCAAATTCGATAAAGTAACACCTATATATTTTAATTTTATTATAGAAATTGATGGATGGCACGATTTGGTTTGCTCTTTGAAATGACGCTATAATGTCACGTCGGGGTGATGATGATTAATATTCATAGTTTAAATAATGAAATGCGCAGTTGTTTTATGCTTAGCTTTGTTTACATCCTTTTACCCTTTTATCGTCGAACATAAAACCTGTATAATGCGTGATGCCATTACTTCCCCGCTGCTGGACGCTTTTAGCAAAACCCCTTGAATGCCATGAGTGTCCATTTAAACGAAGGTCACGAGCAGGCAAATCCCTTAAATTATTAATCCAACATGTAATGTACAGTCAGTACCTTGAAATATCAGACATAATATTTTGAAATATCTTTTTAATAATATAACCCTTTTCATATTTTTAACCGAGCGAGCGAAGCGTCTCTGTTTCAGCTTGGCCAAAATTGCTTTTATATGTCTATCTGTCTGTCCATCTGTCTGTTTGTTCCATTCTACAGGTCGCGTTTTTCAACCGATTCTCGTGAAATTTTGTGAGCAGGTTCGATAAATTAATCAAATTTTTTTGTCGAGTCAGTTTTTGGAAATTTTTAAAAATGACGGGTTGCCAGCTCACAATGTCTACCGCTGAAGCCGTTTTCCTCTACAGGTCACATTTATCAACCAATTAAAATAAAATAAATTAAAATAACAAAAACGAACGGTGGAAAAATAAAGGCGAAGCCTTTGCCCAGTAGTGGGACACATTAAAGGCTACGTAAAAAAAAAGTTAAATAAATATATTTGAGTTAAATAAATTTCAAGGGGTCGGGGGTATTTGTGGAGAAAAATAAAAATTTATATAAAGAGATATACAAACTCGCGAGGTCTACAGCTCACAGAGCCACTAGTTTTATCCTTGTGGTAAATTATGTCCCGCATGTCTATAACAGCAAACACCGAAAAGAAAATACTTTTAGAAAAAAATATAATTTCAAAGTATAGACACACGTGATATGGATCCACTTATGAACCTGCACTAAACCAACTACACTCATCAAAAGTGTCTGGCTTTTATTCACAAAAAAGTCTTCGTACTGTACTAAAATAAAACTGTCTTTACTCTTTCAGAATTTGAAGAAGGTAGAAAATGAATTTAAACGGTTCGCTGACACTGACATAAACGGTTTACCATTATTTTATTTTTTGTGAATAAAATAAACTAATCCCTAGACACTTTTGATGAGTGTATTTTTTACCTGGCGCAATTTCATAAATATACTTAGGTATATTTTATTGCACACAGAAAATAACAAAAAATGTGTACAGATAAGGGTCTTGTTGCAAATAATAAAGAATGTGTGTTACAGATGGACAGTCTTGTTGCTAAATTGAAATTTCTTCTGGCTATAGCAAAGAAACCAATTAAAAAACCACCCCAACAGCCTATTGTAATAAGAATTATTATCAAAGAATTCACTTCTTCAGTCCTTAACTTGATATTCATTCAGGTTCAACAAACAACATAAGTAACAGAACAATAACAATAACATAATAATAGCTCCCGAATTTAATTCCCCGACAGGGGTCTACTCGCAATGCATGTAGTAACATTAAATACCCATATTTGAAATTCTTAACAGTCCCCTGATACTCATAAGTGCTCCAGCTAGTCTAGAAGTATCATTATCTTATGCGACGCTTCAGAAAAGGGCACATTAGAAGAAGGTCACGGACAGACCTCTAAACGTTACACAAAAATCCCTTCAACGTTAGATTTAGTGAGGAAACGTGCCGTCGTCGTACGTCTTCGTTAGGGGAAGATTGACAGACGTGCGCGGAAATTTACGGGATCAAATGCTTTCTTAACAAGAGATCTTTATCGTACATGGTCATACTGACTTGTTACATAACCATTTATTAACCATTTATTAACTTGTGATGTCTGTGCTAGCTAATGGAGAATATTTTTGAGTGGTAGCAGCAGCAATATTAGTTTCACAGATATAGTTTTGCCTACGATTCGCGCGCTATTTGAATGTGTCTCTGATATTTATATCTATAGTGGATAACTGTTATTGGCATTTAATTTGTATAATAATGTTATAATTGAGCGCTTATGTTCGCTGTTGTTATCCGTAATAAAATAATGATAATAAAAAAATATGTGACTACTACAATGGTCACGAATCGCGCGCGGACTGTACTCGTATCTACGACCGCTACGACTTGCTACAAAGGTGCTACGGCTTGTTACGACGTAGCAATCCAGTAACAACAAGACGACAAAACTGCCCGGTAGGTGAGTTTGGCAGGCAACCTTATAATTTCCTGTACTCTTATTTTTCTTTGTACGAGTATTTGTTTGTAACCTTTTAAAAATATACATGATGTACCCTATTCGACCGCTAGATTTCTACACGTATCGCAGAAAAGCTTTTTTCTGCTTTTATTAAAGTGTGTTTATCAACGGGTTTACTTCCTTTTGACCCAAATCGAATAAAAATAAAGGATTTCAGCAACGCAGTTCACACGGAGTGACCCTTTTTATTTGAACAAACATCATTCTTTCTCCCGAATTGTCTGCTACTTCTTGAACTGCTATGACAAGAAGGTAGTAGCTACTTATAAATATTGTGTTTTCTTTAAAATGTTTGATAAATAAATAATCCTTAAATAAATCCAATCCAATGTATACGTATTTTTTGTTTCTTTGTATCATCCATAATACAAGTATAATATTTTAGTACACAAAAGCTTTTTGTCCCATTACCTATTGTTTAGGCAATCGGGGTGGCTTGTACACTCATTACGAGATTACTACCATCCCAGAGTAGCCCGATCCCGCCGAGAGCTAGCGATGATGAAATCAATTAAAAAAGATGACGCGAAATGAGTACCCAGGGAAGGACAAAAGGACGAAGGTAAAGTTTGAGAGCTAGTCTCGAGGCGATCACAAAAATCAACTATTTTTGTTCTCAATGTGTGGAGGTAATTCTTTTTTATTACAAGGAAGAAGAAGAAGTATGTTAAATATTTTTGGAAAGTAAAAGTAAGGTAAAATATTTTCTTTAAGCTCGTGTCAGCTAATAAGCTATGAATAACTTAAAAAATTAAGCTTTATGTAAGATGGTTATGATGTGGTATACTTGTGATAAAGAGACAAACCTATCTATGTTTGACTACGATCAAAACTAGGTCAAACCGCGCAACGTTGACCTACGATAGCACCGGAAGCCTGAACAACACTTTGTAAGTGCTGACGCCAGAAAGTTTGACTTGAACAAATTTAATTTTGCCTATAAACACCAAAAATAGCTACATTATGTAAAATCCTTAGTAAAATTTCTTGTAAAATCGTTCAGCACTTTAAGCTACATTGAAAATGGATGAATCAGCAGTCTTTATATTTCAAAGAGAAGTTCAGCATAAAATACCCCGGCAGCCCAGCAAGAATGTGTACTTACTATAAAGAATTATATAGATTTCATAAATTGTTAGTAGTAGTTGTGGGTGTGGGTGGGTAGTATAGTATCATAATGGATTTCATAAATTGTTAGTAGTAGTTGTGGGTGTGGGTGGGTAGTATAGTATCATAATGGATTTCATATATTGTTAGTAGTAGTTGTGGGTGTGGGTGGGTAGTATAGTATCATAATAGATTTCATAAATTGTTAGTAGTAGTTGTGGATGTGGGTGGGTAGTATAGTATCATAATGGATTTCATAAATTGTTAGTAGTAGTTGTGGGTGTGGGTGGGTAGTATAGTATCATAATGGATTTCATAAATTGTTAGTAGTAGTTGTGGGTGTGGGTGGGTAGTATAGTATCATAATGGATTTCATATATTGTTAGTAGTAGTTGTGGGTGTGGGTGGGTAGTATAGTATCATAATGGATTTCATAAATTGTTAGTAGTAGTTGTGGATGTGGGTGGGAAGTATAGTATCATAATGGATTTCATAAATTGTTAGTAGTAGTTGTGGGTGTGGGTGGGTAGTATAGTATCATAATGGATTTCATAAATTGTTAGTAGTAGTTGTGGGTGTGGGTGGGTAGTATAGTATCATAATGGATTTCATATATTGTTAGTAGTAGTTGTGGGTGTGGGTGGGTAGTATAGTATCATAATGGATTTCATAAATTGTTAGTAGTAGTTGTGGATGTGGGTGGGTAGTATAGTATCATAATGGATTTCATAAATTGTTAGTAGTAGTTGTGGGTGTGGGTGGGTAGTATAGTATCATAATGGATTTCATAAATTGTTAGTAGTAGTTGTGGGTGTGGGTGGGTAGTATAGTATCATAATGGATTTCATATATTGTTAGTAGTAGTTGTGGGTGTGGGTGGGTAGTATAGTATCATAATGGATTTCATAAATTGTTAGTAGTAGTTGTGGGGGTGGGTGGGTAGTATAGTATCATAATGGATTTCATATATTGTTAGTAGTAGTTGTGGGTGTGGGTGGGTAGTATAGTATCATAATGGATTTCATATATTGTTAGTAGTAGTTGTGGGTGTGGGTGGGTAGTATAGTATCATAATGGATTTCATATATTGTTAGTAGTAGTTGTGGGTGTGGGTGGGTAGTATAGTATCATAATGGATTTCATAAATTGTTAGTAGTAGTTGTGGATGTGGGTGGGTAGTATAGTATCATAATGGATTTCATAAATTGTTAGTAGTAGTTGTGGGTGTGGGTGGGTAGTATAGTATCATAATGGATTTCATAAATTGTTAGTAGTAGTTGTGGGTGTGGGTGGGTAGTATAGTATCATAATGGATTTCATATATTGTTAGTAGTAGTTGTGGGTGTGGGTGGGTAGTATAGTATCATAATGGATTTCATAAATTGTTAGTAGTAGTTGTGGGGGTGGGTGGGTAGTATAGTATCATAATGGATTTCATATATTGTTAGTAGTAGTTGTGGGTGTGGGTGGGTAGTATAGTATCATAATGGATTTCATAAATTGCTAGTAGTAGTTGTGGGTGTGGGTGGGTAGTATAGTATCATAATGGATTTCATAAATTGTTAGTAGTAGTTGTGGGGGTGGGTGGGTAGTATAGTATCATAATGGATTTCATATATTGTTAGTAGTAGTTGTGGGTGTGGGTGGGTAGTATAGTATCATAATGGATTTCATAAATTGTTAGTAGTAGTTGTGGGGGTGGGTGGGTAGTATAGTATCATAATGGATTTCATAAATTGTTAGTAGTAGTTGTGGGGGTGGGTGGGTAGTATAGTATCATAATGGATTTCATATATTGTTAGTAGTAGTTGTGGGTGTGGGTGGGTAGTATAGTATCATAATGGATTTCATAAATTGTTAGTAGTAGTTGTGGGGGTGGGTGGGTAGTATAGTATCATAATGGATTTCATATATTGTTAGTAGTAGTTGTGGGTGTGGGTGGGTAGTATAGTATCATAATGGATTTCATAAATTGCTAGTAGTAGTTGTGGGTGTGGGTGGGTAGTATAGTATCATAATGGATTTCATAAATTGTTAGTAGTAGTTGTGGGGGTGGGTGGGTAGTATAGTATCATAATGGATTTCATATATTGTTAGTAGTAGTTGTGGGTGTGGGTGGGTAGTATAGTATCATAATGGATTTCATAAATTATTAGTAGTAGTTGTGGGTGTGGGTGGGTAGTATAGTATCATAATGGATTTCATATATTGTTAGTAGTAGTTGTGGGTGTGGGTGGGTAGTATAGTATCATAATGGATTTCATAAATTGTTAGTAGTAGTTGTGGGGGTGGGTGGGTAGTATAGTATCATAATGGATTTCATATATTGTTAGTAGTAGTTGTGGGTGTGGGTGGGTAGTATAGTATCATAATGGATTTCATATATTGTTAGTAGTAGTTGTGGGTGTGGGTGGGTAGTATAGTATCATAATGGATTTCATATATTGTTAGTAGTAGTTGTGGGTGTGGGTGGGTAGTATAGTATCATAATGGATTTTATAAATTGTTAGTAGTAGTTGTGGGGGTGGGTGGGTAGTATAGTATCATAATGGATTTCATAAATTGTTAGTAGTAGTTGTGGGGGTGGGTGGGTAGTATAGTATCATAATGGATTTCATATATTGTTAGTAGTAGTTGTGGGTGTGGGTGGGTAGTATAGTATCATAATGGATTTCATAAATTGCTAGTAGTAGTTGTGGGTGTGGGTGGGTAGTATAGTATCATAATGGATTTCATAAATTGTTAGTAGTAGTTGTGGGGGTGGGTGGGTAGTATAGTATCATAATGGATTTCATATATTGTTAGTAGTAGTTGTGGGTGTGGGTGGGTAGTATAGTATCATAATGGATTTCATAAATTATTAGTAGTAGTTGTGGGTGTGGGTGGGTAGTATAGTATCATAATGGATTTCATATATTGTTAGTAGTAGTTGTGGGTGTGGGTGGGTAGTATAGTATCATAATGGATTTCATAAATTGTTAGTAGTAGTTGTGGGGGTGGGTGGGTAGTATAGTATCATAATGGATTTCATATATTGTTAGTAGTAGTTGTGGGTGTGGGTGGGTAGTATAGTATCATAATGGATTTCATATATTGTTAGTAGTAGTTGTGGGTGTGGGTGGGTAGTATAGTATCATAATGGATTTCATATATTGTTAGTAGTAGTTGTGGGTGTGGGTGGGTAGTATAGTATCATAATGGATTTCATAAATTGTTAGTAGTAGTTGTGGGGGTGGGTGGGTAGTATAGTATCATAATGGATTTCATAAATTGTTAGTAGTAGTTGTGGGGGTGGGTGGGTAGTATAGTATCATAATGGATTTCATATATTGTTAGTAGTAGTTGTGGGTGTGGGTGGGTAGTATAGTATCATAATGGATTTCATAAATTGTTAGTAGTAGTTGTGGGTGTGGGTGGGTAGTATAGTATCATAATGGATTTCATATATTGTTAGTAGTAGTTGTGGGTGTGGGTGGGTAGTATAGTATCATAATGGATTTCATAAATTGTTAGTAGTAGTTGTGGGGGTGGGTGGGTAGTATAGTATCATAATGGATTTCATATATTGTTAGTAGTAGTTGTGGGTGTGGGTGGGTAGTATAGTATCATAATGGATTTCATATATTGTTAGTAGTAGTTGTGGGTGTGGGTGGGTAGTATAGTATCATAATGGATTTCATATATTGTTAGTAGTAGTTGTGGGTGTGGGTGGGTAGTATAGTATCATAATGGATTTCATAAATTGTTAGTAGTAGTTGTGGGGGTGGGTGGGTAGTATAGTATCATAATGGATTTCATAAATTGTTAGTAGTAGTTGTGGGGGTGGGTGGGTAGTATAGTATCATAATGGATTTCATATATTGTTAGTAGTAGTAGTGGGTGTGGGTGGGTAGTATAGTATCATAATGGATTTCATAAATTGTTAGTAGTAGTTGTGGGTGTGGGTGGGTAGTATAGTATCATAATGGATTTCATAAATTGTTAGTAGTAGTTGTGGGTGTGGGTGGGTAGTATAGTATCATAATGGATTTCATATATTGTTAGTAGTAGTTGTGGGTGTGGGTGGGTAGTATAGTATCATAATGGATTTCATAAATTGTTAGTAGTAGTTGTGGATGTGGGTGGGTAGTATAGTATCATAATGGATTTCATAAATTGTTAGTAGTAGTTGTGGGTGTGGGTGGGTAGTATAGTATCATAATGGATTTCATAAATTGTTAGTAGTAGTTGTGGGTGTGGGTGGCTAGTATAGTATCATAATGGATTTCATATATTGTTAGTAGTAGTTGTGGGTGTGGGTGGGTAGTATAGTATCATAATGGATTTCATAAATTGTTAGTAGTAGTTGTGGATGTGGGTGGGTAGTATAGTATCATAATGGATTTCATAAATTGTTAGTAGTAGTTGTGGGTGTGGGTGGGTAGTATAGTATCATAATGGATTTCATAAATTGTTAGTAGTAGTTGTGGGTGTGGGTGGGTAGTATAGTATCATAATGGATTTCATATATTGTTAGTAGTAGTTGTGGGTGTGGGTGGGTAGTATAGTATCATAATGGATTTCATAAATTGTTAGTAGTAGTTGTGGATGTGGGTGGGTAGTATAGTATCATAATGGATTTCATAAATTGTTAGTAGTAGTTGTGGGTGTGGGTGGGTAGTATAGTATCATAATGGATTTCATAAATTGTTAGTAGTAGTTGTGGGTGTGGGTGGGTAGTATAGTATCATAATGGATTTCATAAATTGTTAGTAGTAGTTGTGGGTGTGGGTGGGTAGTATAGTATCATAATGGATTTCATAAATTGTTAGTAGTAGTTGTGGGTGTGGGTGGGTAGTATAGTATCATAATGGATTTCATATATTGTTAGTAGTAGTTGTGGGTGTGGGTGGGTAGTATAGTATCATAATGGATTTCATAAATTGTTAGTAGTAGTTGTGGGTGTGGGTGGGTAGTATAGTATCATAATGGATTTCATAAATTGTTAGTAGTAGTTGTGGGTGTGGGTGGGTAGTATAGTATCATAATGGATTTCATATATTGTTAGTAGTAGTTGTGGGTGTGGGTGGGTAGTATAGTATCATAATGGATTTCATATATTGTTAGTAGTAGTTGTGGGTGTGGGTGGGTAGTATAGTATCATAATGGATTTCATAAATTGTTAGTAGTAGTTGTGGATGTGGGTGGGTAGTATAGTATCATAATGGATTTCATAAATTGTTAGTAGTAGTTGTGGGTGTGGGTGGGTAGTATAGTATCATAATGGATTTCATAAATTGTTAGTAGTAGTTGTGGGTGTGGGTGGGTAGTATAGTATCATAATGGATTTCATATATTGTTAGTAGTAGTTGTGGGTGTGGGTGGGTAGTATAGTATCATAATGGATTTCATAAATTGTTAGTAGTAGTTGTGGGGGTGGGTGGGTAGTATAGTATCATAATGGATTTCATATATTGTTAGTAGTAGTTGTGGGTGTGGGTGGGTAGTATAGTATCATAATGGATTTCATAAATTGCTAGTAGTAGTTGTGGGTGTGGGTGGGTAGTATAGTATCATAATGGATTTCATAAATTGTTAGTAGTAGTTGTGGGGGTGGGTGGGTAGTATAGTATCATAATGGATTTCATATATTGTTAGTAGTAGTTGTGGGTGTGGGTGGGTAGTATAGTATCATAATAGATTTCATAAATTGTTAGTAGTAGTTGTGGGGGTGGGTGGGTAGTATAGTATCATAATGGATTTCATATATTGTTAGTAGTAGTTGTGGGTGTGGGTGGGTAGTATAGTATCATAATGGATTTCATAAATTGTTAGTAGTAGTTGTGGGGGTGGGTGGGTAGTATAGTATCATAATGGATTTCATATATTGTTAGTAGTAGTTGTGGGTGTGGGTGGGTAGTATAGTATCATAATGGATTTCATAAATTGTTAGTAGTAGTTGTGGGGGTGGGTGGGTAGTATAGTATCATAATGGATTTCATAAATTGTTAGTAGTAGTTGTGGGGGTGGGTGGGTAGTATAGTATCATAATGGATTTCATATATTGTTAGTAGTAGTTGTGGGTGTGGGTGGGTAGTATAGTATCATAATGGATTTCATATATTGTTAGTAGTAGTTGTGGGTGTGGGTGGGTAGTATAGTATCATAATGGATTTCATATATTGTTAGTAGTAGTTGTGGGTGTGGGTGGGTAGTATAGTATCATAATGGATTTCATAAATTGTTAGTAGTAGTTGTGGGGGTGGGTGGGTAGTATAGTATCATAATGGATTTCATATATTGTTAGTAGTAGTTGTGGGTGTGGGTGGGTAGTATAGTATCATAATGGATTTCATAAATTGTTAGTAGTAGTTGTGGGGGTGGGTGGGTAGTATAGTATCATAATGGATTTCATATATTGTTAGTAGTAGTTGTGGGTGTGGGTGGGTAGTATAGTATCATAATGGATTTCATAAATTGTTAGTAGTAGTTGTGGGTGTGGGTGGGTAGTATAGTATCATAATGGATTTCATATATTGTTAGTAGCAGTTGTGGGTGTGGGTGGGTAGTATAGTATCATAATGGATTTCATAAATTGTTAGTAGTAGTTGTGGGGGTGGGTGGGTAGTATAGTATCATAATGGATTTCATATATTGTTAGTAGTAGTTGTGGGTGTGGGTGGGTAGTATAGTATCATAATGGATTTCATAAATTGTTAGTAGTAGTTGTGGGTGTGGGTGGGTAGTATAGTATCATAATGGATTTCATAAATTGTTAGTAGTAGTTGTGGGGGTGGGTAGTATCTATTAGACTATTAAATATAAAATTTCTAGCAGATTTCGTAAAGAAGCGTTATTCGATTTGAATAGATTTGCGTATATAATTTGTAGTATATAGGTAGGTACATTGTCATAGAATCAGTCTTCGCTGCGATGCGACAATGATAAATTGAGACGCTCTTGCCATGATCTATAGGTATATTCTGATATCTATCTTCTTCATGTTTATGAGATTCTGTTTAAATGTTAAGCCCCTTTCTTGACGCTGAAATACCTACCTATAGTTTGCTGGTAACTAAAAGCAATCTTGGCAAAGTGGAAAACAAAAAACTATGGAATTTTTCCTAAGTTTTGAATTGTTTACTGGAGCTACGGTGTTTGTTTGTGTTCACAAAATAAACGGAAACGTGGAGGTTGGAGAAGTGGATAGGAAGTTTGTCATGAAAGTTGTGTCGCTGAGCACTGTTACAATTTGAATATAATATCGAGCTACTATTATCTATTATGTGATATTCATAATAATCAGTGTCTCTCATTACCTAATAAAAAGATGATAGAGGGTTTTACGTTAAATCTTATGAAGGAGATACCACACACAGAGCGTGAGTGCCAAATTAATAAAGTAGAACAATTCGACGGGAAGAAAGATAACGTAATCATGTCAAGAGAAAGTCACACCATTTACTTTGCTTAAAAACCTCAACATTCTTCAAAAGAATAAAGTCTGAAAAGCACTCTGTCTCCTCGCCTGAAACTTGGTCAGGCATGGATTAGCTACTCCAACAACAGTCTCAACAAACTGAAACCGAACCTTAAACTTATACCTTCTGAAAATGTTCAGGTGTAAGTTTACCTAGTTTTCTAGTTGTAGAAAAAAAAAAAATCGGTAAAATTGTTTTTAAAAATTTCATTACTTACAAATTATATATAGTTATAATAGTCCAAACAGTAATTAAAAAAGGAGCAGATCCTCGAGCGCGTCCCCGCGAGTTCCCAGCATACTGGCAGCATTTCCTCTCTGGATGGTCAAGCTATACGCTGGGCGAGGAAGCTGCCAGCTCTGCGATCACCAGTAGTCTCGCTGAGACGCGACGAAAACTGTTGTTATATAAGAAGACTAGTTTTTCTACCCGGCTACGCCCGGGACTGAAATTAATGAATCGCAAAAAAGATTTGAAATGAAATATTCTTTATTCTTTATTTCACAGATATAGTATCCTAGACCAGGTGGTCAGTAATCTCCTCTATCGATTGGTACAAACCCCATCGAAATCGGTGCAGCCATTCTCTAGTTATAAAAGGACAAACATTCAGTTTTATATAGTAGATAAGCCTTGCCTTCTTGATATTCGGGAGTTAGTGACCAACCAGAGACCCGTTTCATAAAATATTCTAGAATAATTTCGATGGCCAAAACCACTCGTACGTACCGGTACCCACAAGTGCATTGGCAGTCAGCTTATTAGTTTTGTTAAACAAGCTTTAACTAAAACTTTGCTACATTCTCGTTTTATAAAAAAGCTGTTTTATTTTATTAAAGCTCATCAAGTTGTGTAGTAGTGTTTCACGTAGAAAATTTATAGTTTTACATTCAAAATGACTGTTTTGATACTTATAGGCAGATAAGATAATTTACGATGTGTAACAAATAGAGACGAAGATTTAACGACGACACAAACGCGTTATTCCAATTCTTTTTAGAAGAACAACTGTACGAGAATTTGAGATGTAATAAATCTAACATTTGGCAAGGAAAGCTTAACATCTTTGCCAAAAGTAACGAAATCGCATTTAAAAATTAATTTCCCTCACAAAATCAATCATGGTTATAGCGGCTCAGCCAGTATCTGTGGCGATT
The DNA here is from genome assembly GCA_951230895.1 of Carpatolechia fugitivella. NCBI lineage: Eukaryota > Metazoa > Arthropoda > Insecta > Lepidoptera > Gelechiidae > Carpatolechia > Carpatolechia fugitivella. The sequence goes on from OX579657.1 coordinate 11,090,419, forward strand.
CTTTACAGACATCAGACAATTTGACGCCAAAGCTTCTTTGAAATATTCAAGAATATATTTTATTATAAAATATTAAATGGAATATAAGATGATTCCTCAGGTTTTTTTTAAATACTACACAACTGGAAAAAAAGAAAATATAATCTAACATATTCTTCCACGGTTTGATAGAGCACTCAATTCACACTCTCATTTTTCAGTTTAGAACATAGGTTCTAAGCCGTGGAAGAATACATCGACGTATATTTACAACAAAAACAAACCCTTCCATTTGAAGTACGCAAATATTTGTTAGAAGCCTAGACAGCCCGCTCGCCATCTATCGTACAATAGCAGCAGTGTCTCCGTTGTTCCGAGTGAGTGAGGGGTCTATTGTCCCCTCACATCGGCCCCACAGTATATTACGCTCGCTACACCACATGAGCCATTTAACCTCGCCCAAGGTCCTCGAATGAACTGAGAACAACAGTTCAGGCTCTTAGACTGAATGGATAATTTTGAGTTGGGAAATATCCTTGGGCTTATCTGTTCCTTTTTATTCTTATAAACACTTTCACTTTCTTTCTTTCTTATTTTTCCTTTTTATTCTTGTTAGCAAATATGTGAGATTTTTTTGTAAACAAGAAAATTCTGCTTGTTTGACAGAAACTGGAAGAATGGATCAAGCGTCATGTCATATTGTGTCCATTTTTCGGGCTGCTACGACCGACATGGCTACGACGTAGCAAGCGTAGCAGTACACTAACCTTGATTATGACGTGCTTGCGCCCAGCCGCGCTGCGATGCCTCTCTGCTTTGTTTGACGAAATTGACCGAGTAAGATGTGCACCCAAAGTGGATTACGACACGTGGAAAACGGGAACACATGGAACGCATTAAATGTGGCTACCAGAGTAGTCGGGAGCGTAACAGCTTCACTTTTACGTTACTAGTACTATAGTATGTGTAAGTACTAGTATTGACACAACACTGGTCATATCGTTTATAGTTTTGGATAATATCCAAGAAAGGATTTCTTTCCGGAAAGTTTTTGAATCGTACGATAGGGATGAAAATCCACAGTAGAAGCAATCAGTGTGTTAAATAGTGCAGAAAGCGCTGACTAATTATTTAGTTAATTGACCGTGTATAAGCCTCGTCTATCCCTTCTTTTGTCTACTGTAGAATTCTATTTGGCGGCGCACTCTTGTGTTAAACTAAGGCCCTATGTATAGGAATAAGATATTTTCAGGTGACTCATAAATATAATATAACTAAAATATTAGGTCCTTACATATGAAATTGGCGTTTTGTATGGGAGGAACAAAAAGTCGAAAAATTTTTATATAGTATATTTATTTAATCAAAGTATGAGCCATTGTAATCTATGCACTTTTGCCATCTCATAGGTAGTTCATTGATCCCTTTACTAAAAAAACCATTCGGACGGGAATCAATAAAATCTTTGAAGGCGATTTGGACTGCCCCATCTGAGTTGAATTTTTTCCCTTGCAAGAAGTTATCCAAATTTCGAAAAAAATGGTAATCTGTTGGAGCAAGGTCCGGGGAGTACGGTGGATGCCTTAGACATTCCAATTGAAGCTCTTCTAATTTGCTAGCCGTCTGTTGTGCAGTGTGTGGTCTAGCGTTGTCGTGAAGCAGCAGTGGCGTAGAGCGATTGACCAGCCTCGGTTGTTTACCAGCTAGCTTTTCCATCATGGTTTGCAATTGCTGACAATAGTCATCTGCCGTAATCGTCTGGCCAGATTTGAGAAAACTGTAATGAACGACACCGGCGCTAGTCCACCAAACGCTTACAAGTAACTTTTTATTGGTCAATTTTCGCTTGGAGCAGGCTTTGGCTGGCTTGCCAGGGTCCAGCCATTGCGATGAGCGCTTCCGATTATCGTAGAGAATCCACTTTTCATCACAGGTAATGATTCGATTTAAAATCCCTTCGTTATTGTGCCGGTCAAGTAATGTAACGCAGCAGTTGACGCGCGTTTGCCGGTTTGCTTCACTCAATTCGTGAGGAACCCACCTTTCAAGTTTTTTAATCTTCCCAATTTGCTTCAAGTGGATTAAAACAGTTTTATCACTAACACTGAAGCCTGCAGCTAACTCGGACGTGGTTTGCGATGGATCCGCTTCCACAATAGCCTTCAATGCTTCATTATCAACTTGGGTCTCCGGCCGTCCACGGGGCTTGTTTTGCAGGTCGAAATTTTCAGAACGAAAACGTTGGAACCAAAAACGCACTGTGTTTTCTTTTGCGACACAACCGCCATACACGTCATTAACCCTTCGAGCCGTTTCCGCAGCACTGGTGCCACGGTGGAACTCGTACTCGTAAATAACGCGATATTTCAAATTTTCCATTTTGTAAATCGAGCGATGCAAACAGAAAAAAGATAAGTAAAAAAACAAATGAATGACGGTTTACGAAACACAACTACATGTGGAAATAGCTGTATAAATTTGAATTTCGAATTCCTAACCAAATAGGAGAAATTTGTGATCAAAGTGGCCAGTACGACAAAACGCCAATTTCATATGTAAGGACCTAATATATAAAATATACTAAAGTCAATTTATAATTATTATTAATTTATTACTATATTCTATCGGCCTAAGTCAAAGTTATAAATTTTTTTTTCATAGTATGATTTTACACCTTTTACAGTCATTACATTTTTTGGGTAAGTTCATTAAAATTATACAATAAGTATACCCAAACAAAGCGTTCAAATTTTTAATCGAATGAAAAACCTTGCAAGTAATACAGAAGACACCTTGATCTCCAGACCTTCATCAAAGTCAAAGTCAAAATTATTTATTTCCATAGGATGTTATTACATCTCTTAGATCCGTCATTACTTTTTTTTGGGTGAGTTCACAAACACAGCGGAATCTGTGGAGAAGAGCTCACCGAAGAAACTCCACAGTCGTCGCATCTTTTGCGTTTCCTTTTTTAAATAAAAAAATAAAATGTTACAAAATTAATGCGAATTAAATATCGAAAAGGCCTGCCATGTAGTCTTTATTACATTTTTTAACAATTTGTTAAGTAGAACAAGATGACAGAATTTTTTAATGTAAGTAGCTATAATTCGTAACAAAGTCAAAGTGGACTCGTTAAGGTGACAAAGGTGCCTAGCTCACGTAGTTTGCTCGGGCGGCTAACTGCGATAATTAAATCATCTAATAAGATTATTGGACCTACCACTTGTGTGATCAACGTTTTATTTCCGAGCTTAGCTTAATTTAGCACAATAATTTAAAATGTGATAACTCGGCTTCAAGGAGACGTATCAAACATGCACCAGTTTTTAAGTAAGACCTCAATACAACTGTGAAAACCGCATCCGATTTCTTACAGTTGTTTTTGCATGATACCCAATGATATTGTAACAATTATTAAAAAAACATAATTCATAATTCATAAAAACGCTATGATGGAAAATAATAATATTGTGAATATTTGATGCCTCCGACTGCTATTGTGAACACTATCAACCACGATCATTCAAAACAAAACAAAAAAACTTGTTTGCATCTTTTCAGTTCATTTATTAATTATGTTTGAAAGTTTAAAATTTTCACGTAGTCGGGGTTTTTTGTTTTTTTAATATTTTTTTTATTTTCATCTTTTTAGTTTTTGTAATGAATGACCGATATTGTTGTGTCTCTTCCACGCATTATACGAGTATAGGTAAATCAATTTAAAACGTTGAAATTTTTGATGTTTTTTAGCATTTCTCATTCCGAATAACATTTAAACATATAAATTGTATATATTTTTGAAGACCATTCATAAACATAAAGCCCTATTTTTATACCCCATTTGATAGGTTTTGGAGACATAAAATTCTTGAAGTCTATGTTTTGGCGCCAAATATTGGCCATCTCAGTTTTTTTTTTATTTTGATGTACCCATGTACCCTAGCTAAAATCCATCAAGCCGTTTAGGCTGTAGAGCGTGCCACAGAAATGTACATACTACATGCATACACTCGAAAAACATAACTCTCCTTCTAAAGCAGTCGGGTAAAAAGGCGTAGATAGGTCACTTACAAGGCAAACGGAGTTATAACATGGCACAAAACTTACACAAGGACGGCAAGTCTAAGCATAAGTGCGAAAAAGAGACAAAGCGACACGTGACTGCTCAGGTTGGCTAATTAGCCAACTTTTGGTGTGCCGCTTTTTGAGCGCGTATGACTTATCTACGCCTTTTTACCTAGTATAATAAATATCAATGATGATACCTCTCTATAGCTTATAATAAATAATAAATTCAGACAGTATACAATTATATAGGTACAATTTGTCCATATGAAATTACAAATTAAGACATTTAAAATAATTATTTAATAATAATTAATAACTTCATTAATAATAAATATAATAATAATAATTAATTAATTAATTCAAATGTCACAGGTGCCTACTTAAAGTTGAGGGATAAGGAAACATCTGGGGGCACGGCAGTGCCCCCGCCAAGTCGAGCAAAAAAGCGGCACGGCCGTATCATCCTTTTCTCGAAGCAGTTCGGGCCATTTTCGACCCCCCTATAACTTCGTTGTGGATAAAACTAGAAACCTGAATTTTCAGTAATAAAGCAGGCATTGTATAAACCCAGTATGTTTCAAATTTCATTCAATTTGAACCAGTAGTTTAAAATTTATAACTAGTCAAAGTTTCTTAATTTTGTCACTCACTCACTCACTGACAGACCGATCATCAAAAATCTAAGGCACTTCTAGCAGACATAGAAGCTTCATATTTAGAACAGAATTAGTGTTTAGTGTATTAACCAAGGAAAAACTAAAATATTTTGCAATTTCGGCCCAGTTTTGTAGATACATTATCTGCTAGATAACTTTGTAACCCCATATAAATATTGGGGTATTATATAGGATTACAAAGTTGCATTTGCAGTAAATGAATCAGTGTACCTGTATAATGGAATATAATTGAATAAGAGGTGTAGGGTAGGTGTAGGGTTGGTGTAAGGTAGGTGTAGGGTAGGTGTAGGGCAGGTGTAGGGCAGGTGTAGGGTAGGTGTAGGGTAGGTGTGCATTTTTACATTGTGTTTTCATGTGATCTACAAAAAGAAATGAGATGCCATCAAAAACATAACTTGTAAAATAATACATAGATTGACTTGTGTAGCGTTAAAAAAAGAAAGCTAGCTAACCTGTGGTTGACAACCACAGGCGAAACGTGAAATTTAGGAGAACAGAGAAAGAGTTAGTTAAATTTGTCCGAACGGTATAATAGAAATTTAAAAAGGGCCTAGATATTGCCAAAGTATCAAAAAATGAGCCGAGAGCCGGGTCCTGAGGGGACTCCGTCGATATAGTGTCGCTGAACTAGTGTTGTGTTGAGAGAGTGTATCGATGCAGGAAGGTGTAAAGACCGCGGAGTACCCCGGAGAGTAATTGCCAAACGGAAACCAAAAAAGGGAGGGCCAGAGAAACCTAAAGGGCCTTTTTAGAATTTAGAAAAGAATTTAGGTAGAATTTGGCAAAATCCGCATACAAAATTACAAAACTGATACAAAAAACAGGCTAAAAAAATCCGCGAGATGGGCAGTATCCCAGGGGGGACGCCGGTGCGCGGGTCTGCGGCACTCAGCTGGTACGGGCGCGGACGCACACAACGCAGGGATCCAGGCACGTCCAATGCCTGGTGGCCTCAGGTGTCCGGAACCACAGCGAGAGATCGTGAAAGGCACGGAGGGACCCTCGTGTGTGTGTCGCAGAGGCCGGAAATACACTGTAAAGATTGACAAAGAAATAATCGCCATCCAACCAAGACAAGGAAAGAGAAAAGTGCGTCGATAAAAACCAGGAGGCAGACAACACAAGAATTACCCGGCTAGTCCAAAATAGGAGCCTGTCCTAATATTTATTGTATTCCAAGTTATTTATAACATTTACTTATATTTATTTACTAATATTCAACCAAGTTCAAGGAAAAAATCGTTTCTATCTGATGATAGACGACAACTGGGAAAACAATAAACAATTTAGAAAAAGGTCAAACCAAGAAAATTTGAAATTTGAAAATGTGACATAAAAACCGGCCAAAAGAAAAAAGAATCATACCAAAAAGGTTATTAAAAAACCTGCAGTAATGCTGCACTTGGCAATCGCACTAAACAATCAAATTTAATATAATAATGTATTACTTGCGAGATATATTGTGTTTTCATGCGATTGCCAGGTAAAAATATAATAAATAAATAATAAATAAAATTCTTTATTAGCTTATGAAAAACTATAACAGTTTGTTGTCAGGGTCTCCTGTTAAGCAAAGCCTGTGTTAGGAGGCCCTGCTCTTCCTAATGACAAGTTGTATCAAAGCCAGCTAACCATGAGTGAGTATAGATGTGCATGTGTGTGTTTGTGTGTAAGGGTGTGTACGTATGTGTAAAGGTAGGTGTGTGTGTGTGTGTGTGTGTGTTTGTGTGTGTGTGTGTGTATGTGGATTTGTGTAAGTTACTTTAGTTAATATCTGTAAAAAGTATTTTAGTATTTGTCTTATATTATTATCATATTATTTTATAAAGACTATTTAATTTAGTTTTATTCTTTAGTTAACTATCCCACCTATTTATCGTAATTCTAAGTGTATTTGTATAATAATATATTTATTTAGTCTCTTTATTGTATTAATTTTATATTTATATAGATATATATACCGTATGTATCAGTTATTTCAAGATTGAAGTATTGCTTCAATATCATCATTGGTTTTATTTTCAAGCCATATTTGTATATTTCTTCTGCATTCATAGCAGTTTTTATCATAAATACCTTTATCTCTATCTAACAAGTTGTATAGAACTCCAGAACGATTCTCATATTGCCTTCTTGCAAATAAGGTTTTACATATGCTAACCCTTATTGCTGGATCTTTCCTCCTTTTCGTGAAGGAGGAAAGATCCAGCAATAAGGGTCAATCTATGTATTTATTTAAAACGTAAGAGATTTTTAATATTGATCTGGTCACTATAAGATGTTGTTAGGTGAGCTAATTACCTAATAATTTAAGACAGAAGGACTCTTAAGTAGGGACTGAATAAATTAACCGACTTGGTATTACATGGATCTCACAACTTTTTACGGTAGACTAAGTTGCGTGCGAGACTTGGTTTTTTTTACAAGTTATGTTTTTGATGGCATTATTTTGTCATATACTTAGTTGAGGTAGGGAAACATTTAAAACAGTTCAAGAACTTATTTTTCTTAATCCTAGCTAACTGAAGAAGGTGGAAACTAATGTATTTACATATTATTGCTACAACACCAACGATTTTATGACGGTATTGTTTTTATTAAGACCTTGCCTCTAACTTTTCTAGAATCTATATTTATCAACGATAAAAAAATACTATAAGGATAACGATTATTATTATTGGTATGAATATTATTTCGAATTTTGCTAGCTCCGTAATTTTATAATTTACTTACTTAAAAAATTAGCTCACGAGATGGAGACCCAAACTCGCGAGATGGAGACAGTTTCTTATCGATCGTGAATAAATCAATCGGCTTACCGGTATCCAAGTTATAATGAATATGACATAAACAGCGTTCAAAGGAGCACCTGCGGCGTGGTAGCCGTAATAAATTTTATTGAGTTTGCCCCCGAGCATCCAAACCTCCCGGGCTGGAGCCGCGGGAACATTCTACCCGCATTAATTAGAACCGCTTCAGTGCTCTAATTACCTACCTCCCCACCTCTTTACCTTGCGATTAAATTAAGCCACTTACTTTCGTTATGAAGTTTTGGTGTATACGAGTATTATGAAAAAGTCGAGAGAATTCGCGTGGAAGCGCGCGCATTAGCACAAATGCGTGTTTCTTTGTCTTATTAATACATTATACCTACTTTACGGAGATAGTCAATTCGACTTTTTGCCATGCACCGCTATTTAAATTGAATCTTATAGTGACCATGTCCTTGGCTTCCCTCCCACTAGGATTATCCCTATATCGACGCCTTAGAGTGAAAACCTCGGGACTCTATTTTCGGTCAAAATTACTGTATTACTTTCATAGGAAATAGAACTCACTAATCAAACCCTAATTTTAGTTATGAAATCATCCAATACTTGTAACGGCATTCTATGATAAATAATAAACACGAAATTTAAAAAAAAATGGTCCATATACACCTAACACAACGGTGGTATTTTCTTCCTCTTGAAATAATTCTTCTTTCACACTTACGAGGCGACGATATCGGAGTTGCCAAGGAGAACATACGTGGGACACTGAAAAAGTTTTGCGAAGAATAAAAATGTTCTATAGGTAAATATTTTTTTATTAAATCTTTTCAAAGTACTCTCCACCAGCCTCTATACAAAGTTTCATGCGTCTGATTATGTTGTACTACACAAAAAGCTGAAAGGTTTTTTTTTTCTTGGCACTCGCTCAGTACAGTTTCACTTCGGTGTAGTTGTGGTGTAGTCGGAGTAGTGGGCAGACGACCGATCTCCCTCTAGCTAGCCTCTAGCCATGAAAAGTTTAATAAAGTTACCGCTTGCTGAACCTCAATTCGCCGTCAATAAAAACAATGGAGGCCTGAGTGGATCGTCGGGATCGCTTCGATTAACTTAATGACTTCCACTGGAAATGTTCCCAGACAGTTTCCGGTTTATTGGATATGGAAGGGTTTATCTACATAAATAAATAGTTATTATAATCACATTATAACCTTAGCTTAGCTGAGTATGTAGTACTAAAAAATAGGATTTGCCTTCCGAAACACTTTCAAGAATCTAACCTAAATAAACTGGAAATCCTTTCCGAAAAAAATATTTATAGTGGACCACCACTATATTTTTTAGTGTCGGTTTAATAAATTTTATTTCGACAAAAAAAGACAACAATTTTACTAAAGGACCAGGTAGTTTTACTGATCCCCTGTGAATCTGTGAGGTAACTAAAGGCAATCATCTGCTTACCCCTTTTGGGATAAGAGCGTGATTTACGTATGTATAGGTATAATTTCCAGTATCTTTCTTGCTCTCACTACTCGATCCGAAAATGCAATTGCAAGACGATCTCTACCACTTTTGTTAGCGTTGCCGATTCATAACTTATAGCATAACTAAATAAAATTATTTAAATCATAAACTAATCCGCCTGCTGCTACACCAAATTTGATTTTATTTTTACCCCATTTCTGAAACTAATAGGTACTGAGATAAGATGTTATATGATGACTATCCGCTGTAACAAGTAGTCGTAAGTTTCTTCATGGGTAAGTTGGGTAACAAACTATATTGTGTACCAAATTGCATCAAAATCAATCCAGTAGTTTATTTAGCCATATAACAAACAGACAGATACAGATGCATTTATAATAATGGTGATAAGTATAAAATAATGCAACAAACACTAATCTTTCGAATTACTTAACGATAGTTAAATTACTAGCATAGGAAAAATAAATAATGTTGCTTCGAAGCGAAATTATATATAGTATGTGTTGAACAGAAGACTTGTAGACTCGTACGCATTGATTAATGCTCGTACGTAGTAATATCAAATATTTTGAAACATTTCGCACACGGCACGCAAACCTTTGCAGACTGTTTGCCACAGATCTCACACCAATGTGAAAAAGTTATCGATTTTGTCCTCTACACCACTCTCGATCACTGGCAGACGGCCGCTCGTGATCGTTGCCTCTAGTTGTCAGTTACGCTTAAAAATAATAAATGTCAAAATCAGATGTGTGTGGCAGTAGAGGTCATAATGGGTTATCATAGTTGATTAAGTTAAAAGTTAATTAATGCAGAGAAAACTTATTTATTCGTCTTTATAAATATTTGTCATAGTAAAAAATAATAAAATGAGTACTAAACTGCTTCGGACATGTTTTGTGGGTATTACGCGAAACAACAACCGGCTATCGATCGAAATTTCAAAGGACACAACGAGGAGGCAACAAACGGAAATATACTCTAACGTAAGTTTAATTGAACCTTATTGCTCAATAATGCCCGCCCGCTTCATTCAAGCAAGTTGTTTATTGTTACATTTGCAAATTGAGCACGTTATTTTGTAACGGTTAGGTTAGGACATAGTTATTTTATATAAGTACTACTTCTTTTACTGATATTAGTATTGAAGTACACGTGATATTAACCTCCATGTAAGTAATTTTAATTATTACTAAATTGGGTTTTAAAGGAAATGTGAATTTCTTAGCCTCGGCGTCTTCGGATCGGACGATAACAAATGATTAGGTTAGACCTCCAGAAACTGATGAAATAATACTACTTATAGCTAAGAATTGTTCGGGATTGCGTTATCATATCTTGAGGTCAATTACGCTAGTGGCCTTGTGAGCGAATAATAGTAATCATCAGTCACCCAATCAGTCTATTATTGAACTCGATTATGTTAAGGTCTCTTGACTTATAAAATAACATATTATATCATTGGCCTAAATTATATTAATTTCTATTTTAGAAGTCTTTATCTGTGAGAGCCTTGCACAGTACAGCTACAATGAACAGCGTTTTGAATAAGAACCTGTGGGAGACAGACCCTGAGCTGTTTGAGCTCATCAAAAAAGAGAAGCAACGGCAAGCGGCTGGGCTCGAGATGATTGCATCGGAGAATTTCACCTCTATCCCTGTGCTCCAATGTCTCAGTTCCTGTCTTCACAATAAATATTCTGAAGGCATGCCCCATCAAAGGTAAAAAAAATACAAAACATAAGAAGTAATGCAATATATTTTTGTTTGTTTTTAACATGAACTCTTAATTACTATGCTTTAAAATTTGTATTTGAGAACACTGTGAGGTGTATGCCTCCATGTAAGTGGAAATTATATTATGTATTTAATAAGTAGATTTTTCAGGGTGTTAGTCCCCAAGTCCTATAATTTTTATAGCTAGCTATCTGAAATATTGGTATTATTATATATTTGAAATATTGGTATTAATTAATCATATTTTTTCGAAGCCTTTACTCATAAAATTAGTAGTCCATTGGATATCAAATGGAGAGATGTTATTGGGCTCTTTGGTAAACTTCCTTCCATTGTATTAACATTTTGTGGATATTATCCATTATGGTAACTTACTTCTTGTTTTGGAAACAAAATAAGTGGATCTGTCTTTTGTCAATATTGAATCTAATTGATGATACTCAAGAATCTTTTCAACTAACAATAGACAGAAATAAGAAACTATAATTGGACAATAATTATGTGCAACAAATAGGTATAACATTTTGTTTTTTACAGATATTATGGAGGCAATGAATTCATTGATGAAATTGAAATTTTGGCTCAGAAGAGGAGCTTAACAGCATACAGGCTCAAGTCTGAAGAGTGGGGAGTTAATGTTCAACCTTACTCAGGTAAGCTATGTTTAATACACCTATTTACTTGAATTTGAAGTTTGTATATGTATAATAAGGTCTATCTTTTACTAAGCTAGTTATCTCTTTTACAAGCTTACTTAACTTTAGAGCTTAGAATTTGTTAGAGAAAGAATAAAGCATGTTTTGATGAAACTATAAAAATTTAGAATATTGGAGAAAATAGTAAAAAAAAACAAATGACCGCCCACTGCCTATCTCTCGAAAGAGGTGTTACTTTTTGTGTGTATTCTATTCCTAATAATAAATTAGCGAGGTATTTTTGGACAAAAAAACAAAAATTAGGCAATTCGTTGCTTTCTATTTTAATCTAAGTTAACTTTTAATAAAATATTTAATTTACAATTACTTTGTGCTGTGGTTTAATTAGTAAAATCAAAGAATTTTATTGGTAAGTGTCAGCATACACACACCTCCACTAAGATTGCATCATTGCTGATAAGAAACAAATATCTTAGGTTAGCGACACTCAGCGTAAACAACAAATAGCTATGGAATATTTGCGTCATTACTTTTGTGTGTTTATTATCTTTATCTTTAATGACCTAATGACTATTGACTGTTCTGTATAGTTTTCTCTCTTACACTATTATAATAAACGAAAACACTTTTTAAGAGATTGACAACAAATTATATAACAAACAAACAATAATGAACATAGCAGAGCAAAAAGAACGCATGCGATTGGAAAATGAGCGCGACCTATTCCGGTAGACACGCGACGCTTGCATCTATCTTTTCATTCACCTTCTCTTGCCATCATTGAATTAAATATGATTGTGGATTATGTACAGGTTCTCCAGCCAACTTCGCCGTATATACGGGAGTGGTGGAGCCTCACGGCCGGATCATGGGTCTCGATCTCCCCGACGGCGGCCATCTCACGCACGGCTTCTTCACCGCCAATAAGAAGATCTCAGCCACTTCCATCTTCTTCGAGAGCATGCCGTATAAGGTAACTAACATGCAGTCTATATAATTTCACCTTGAAAAGATACACTAAAATTTAACAGAAAAATAAAATGTTCTTCTCATGACCTTGCCAAATTATCGGTACGACTTATCAGTTTTTGTCCAAAAGTTAACATAATTAATTATCCAAAACAATGTGATATTCTCTCCTGTGAATAAGTTTGACCTTAACTTATTATCGTTTTGAACTAAAGATAAAACCAACTGAACAACCTATTACTTTCTTTGGTGTTTGTTACTAAGTAAAAACGTCTTTAACTTATAAACGGAAGTCATTCAGTTACCTACAATTATTATCTTTTCTTTTGACTCTCGGTTTAAGAAAATATAGGTACAATACATTATTCTTATTTTATTTTTTGTTTTTGTTTTCTTTTTCTTGTTTGCCATCACCTCTGTAGACATTCACGAAACTTAAAACTGCCTGTGAGCACACAGTCTATTAAATTAACAACAGACCCCTTAATAATTTACAATTTGATTTCTGTGCAGGTGGACCCAAAAACCGGTTTGATCGACTACGACAAGCTAGCAGAGACGGCTCGCTTGTTCAAGCCGCGCCTCATCATCGCCGGCATCAGCTGCTACTCGCGCTGCCTCGACTACAAGCGCTTCAGGCAGATCGCAGACGAGAACGGAGCCTATCTCATGGCCGACATGGCGCATATCTCAGGACTCGTCGCCGCTGGTATGTGTTTATCTGAGCAAAAAATGCAAGCTTGTTCAACGAACTTCAGATAATTTACTGCTATTTACAAATAAACGAGCCTACCCTACCCTCACTTGTAAGTGAGACATAATGAAGAAGGTCTAATACGCATCAAGCGGTAGAATCTATTGATGCGTATTATTGTATGCGTTTATTCCTTCCATAATAAATACGATTAAACTGATAGTTAAATAACTCGAAACCTTTCGGGGGGTAGCCACTGAACAACTTTTGTTAGAGAACTATAGCTAGCGGCACGTATCTTTAGCTCTGAGCGAGCGGTGACTCTCTTTCTCGCATAGGGTAAAGGTGGGGTGACTGAGAGAGAGGTACCGCTCGCTCAGATCAAAGTTACGGGCCGCTAGCTGTATTTTTTTTTTTTATTTATCAGCTGGTCTACCTAGCCCACATCCACCCACTGCTGAGTGTAGGCCTGTGGGTGGATATGGGCTAGATAGATAGATAGATAGCTAGTGGTTTTCAAATTTTAAAAAGCTTTGAAATAAACATCGTTCTGTTTTATGAACTGACCACTCGAGGGGCTAGGGACACGCACCTTGATTTTGTTTTCCTTTCCTCACCTCTATTTTTGTTTATAGGCGTGGTCCCGAGTCCATTCGAGTTCTGCGACATGGTGACGACCACGACGCATAAGACTCTTCGCGGGCCGCGCGCCGGCGTCATCTTCTACCGCAAGGGCCTGCGCTCCGTCAAACCCAACGGGGACAAGGTACAACATACATACATACCACACATACATAAAGTCATGCCTCTTTCTGGAGAGGTAGGTACAAACAAGACGCTAAACAAACAGCTCCCAGTTCAAACTACTAATAAAAAAGCTACATTAGTGTTTGACCAGGGGCCTATTCAATAAAACTTACAATTACAATTCGAATTACATTGCGTAGCTGGTTCATACATAATTGCATTTTGCCGTGTGGTGACGGCAGAGTAGAATACATTTGTCACCAACCCCTACTCTTCCCGTGGGTGTCGTAAGAGGCGACTTAGGGACTACACATTGAACAGGGAACGGGCAGCAGCGCTCTCTGATACAGTAAACTTTTACTCTGCGATCTCCAACCCGCCTGCCAAGCGTGGAGATTATGGCAAAACCAAACACGCGGAGTGGAGGAGGCTCATAGTCCAGCAGTGGACTGTAACGGGCCGTTGATGATACATAATTGCATAGGTACTGTAAGGAGTGCTATTGGGGGACCTTTGCTGGGTCCTTGACATCAACCTTGCTGCTTCTTGGTTGCTTAAAAACTTTCCCCCTCGCGTTTTCAGTTAAGGTTAGATTGTGGAGCAGACTTCTAGCTTTGATGTCTTATGATTGGAATAGGTAGAGATTAAGATTAGCAGATACTTGAACTTCCAACTCTTTTGTATTCTTTGCTAGTTTAAATTAATCTTTGAATGTCAATTTTTTTTTTTTACTTAATTAATTCAAGTCTTAACTGTGGGCAGTTATTGATTTAATTTTGCCTAGTTAATTTGGAGGAAGATTATGGTTGTTTCAGTTAGGTTTAGTTTCTTACTATTCTAAATTTATAACGAATTGTCTTTTGGACTTTAAATGTAGATGGGCACAAGTAGTTGTGTATGATTTTTTGTTGCGGTTTTTATTATGCAGGGTTTCAGCAATCTATCTTAACCATAACATATTTTACTTAACATTTTCTTAAATTAACTTCTTGCATGTTTTTGTTTAAGATGATTGCCGCAGCTGACAGGTAGTTACTGTCTGCTATTTTGTGTCCATATTGTAATGATATCCGCATTAGGTAGGTTTTTGATAGAGAGGAATTCTATTGATATGTGATACAAAAAATTACCATTCTAGTATTTTTTTGTTTTATAGGGGCGCGGCATGTAAGGAGCGGTCTCCTTTGAGGTGACTGGCTGTTCGTTTAGTTCGATTGGATTTGAATATTTTGAAATACGAATGGTTCTTTTTTGTTGTTTTGACTCGGGATGTCAACGGACTACCGAGTAGAAGATATTTTCATATTGGAGAGTTATAAAATAACTAAAAATAAATATCTATTATAACTAACTCGCGTTACTTTATCTTCAATTTAGCTTAGCGCCCATCTGGCTACCGCCCCGCTCTTTATTGTACTCATTGACTCACTGATCGATCAATCATTGATTGTTAACTAATTTATCATACAGCGCAGCGTCGCAGGTTCTTCAAAATGGTTGAAGGTGCATATCGCTTATATCATTGATTTTTTTATGGAGGCGATGTGCCTGCGTCTAATCTACTATATATTCATGTCCGATCTAAAACAAACATATTTTGTTCCATTTTCACTGTGATTTATTATTCTAATATAATATAATAACTAACCAAAAATATACACCAATCACATCACATTTTTAGTGACCGAATCGCGTTGAACTACGAGTATTTCCCTCTCGCCGTTTCATTTCCCTACCGTCTCATTGAGGTTTGGTTGTGTATTGTCAGATAATGTACGACCTGGAGAGCCGCATCAACCAGGCGGTGTTCCCCGGGCTGCAGGGCGGGCCGCACAACCACGCCATCGCCGCCATCGCCACCGCCATGCAACAAGCCACCACAGCGGAGTTCAAACAATACCAGAAACAGGTAACGTTCAGGACTAATGCATCTCAAACACGGAGATATTTGTCTCCGTGATCTCAAACACGCGCCGGACTATGATGGTATAAGACTTCATTCTGACGATTATGGGTTACTGTTCGCGCAAGATACTATAAAACTAATGTGTGCCTTATTAATTAACTATTTATAATGGGGGACATTCCGACAGCCAATTAAAAAAAAATTGTTCATAAAGCTTCGATAGATAGCGTTGACGATTCGTGGATGAAGAAATCCGGCGAGTCACCAAGGGCCATAAAAGAATTTAAAAAAAAGAACCCACGAAGTACACCTGGCGCCATCTATCGTCTTAATTAGAACTATTATTTTTATTTTTTAAAGAGCTGTCAGAAAATCCCCCATTTACTCTGAACATTCATTACAATACAAAAGATAAAAAATAATGAAAGATAGAACAAAATTGTATATCATTGGCAACACTAATAATGGTCATTGATTGGTTATTTTTATTTAACAATGTTTCCAAAAAGCTTGTGCCTAACTCTTTTGTATCTCATTATAAATTGTGAGAGAAGAAGACCTCATCCAATTTTTGTTATAATTAAACACTCGTCGCCAGGTGATCCTGAACGCCCAGCGCCTATGTTCCGGCCTGTCCTCGCGCGGCTACGACATCGCGACGGGCGGGACCGACGTGCACCTGCTGCTGCTCGACATGCGCGGCGCGGGGCTGAGCGGCGCGCGCGCCGAGCGCATCCTCGAGCTGTGCAGCGTGGCCTGCAACAAGAACACCGTGCCCGGCGACAAGAGCGCGCTCAACCCCAGCGGGATACGCCTCGGTGAGGACACACAAACTTGAAAATGGCACATGATGTACTGTGCCATAAAAAAAATCGCGCTACTCTTATGGTCTATGATCATAAAGACCTAAAAACCTACCGCAGAATCTGTGAAATGGCCAAAGATGGATGGACACGCGGTTAAATGTCAACTTTCAGAACTGTCGTCATTGGTTGAAAAGCAATTTTGTATTACTATTAGCGCCGCCGTTCATTTCACAGATAAGTTGGTAGGTCTGTCTGTACCAGAGTATCTGTGAAATAGCCAAAATTGGAACTACGGCGATAAGTATGCAAATGTCAACTTTGAGAACTATCGTGATTGATTAAAATACAATTTTGTATTGCTGCTAGCGCCGCCTTTCATCTTACAGATAAGCCGACACGGTTGTAAGTTGACACGTTGACATTTCCATTTGGCTGTAGTTCCAATTTTGGTAATTTCACATTTATTATCTAATCTGGTAAGTCTGTACCAAATAAATTGCAGACCTACAACTTTCAACAAATCTTCCAGGCGAGGAAAATTTACAAAAAAATACAATCTGCGATGTTTTGAAGTTTTGCAAGATTTACAACCATTCAATCACTGCTAGTTTTTTTGGTGTTGCGAATATTAAAATATATTCCTACTCTTTTCAAATGCGCTCTACACCTTATAGTAGCAAATATTAGACTAAATGCCTTGCGAAACTGACTTATTTTTACTATCTTTCAGGTACCCCTGCATTGACAACTAGAGGCATGAAGGAAAAGGATATCGATGAAGTAGTGAACTACATCGACAGAGCTATCAAACTCGCGCAAGAGATTACTAAGGTGTCCGGACCGAAACTAGTAGACTTCAACAAGGCCATTGAAGAAAACGTAGAGTTCAAAAATAAAGTCACAAATCTGAAAGAGGAAATTGAAAATTATAGTAGAAAATTCCCTCTGCCTGGATACGAAAACTATTAACGTACTATATACGCACTCTCAATACGTACGCATAGGTAATAAATAGCCATAATTCATTCCATTATGTTCCTTGTTATAAGATCACAAAGTGCCTTTATTTTGTATATCAATTTATTGTAAATGCTAAGAATCTCTCTTACCTTATGTAAGTAATAAACGTGACTTGTAAAAAATTACTACTTATTACTTCTTCGTTTACGCCTCATAAATAAATCACACAATACGAAGGGATTTTTTTTGAAAATTTCTAACTATTTTAGTTCAGCCAGTAAAGTAGGGTAAATTTGGGTTCAGAAGTACCTTGACATTGGCACAAAGACCTACCTACCTATTCTCTACAAAAAGGCCATTCGGCTACTGTACTACTGTATAAATTACGCATGGAAAATATAAGAAAAAGCTTGGTTCACGCAGACCACGAATGGTCAGATAGGGAAGTGTTGGTTGGATGAGGTCTGCACCGGACAGGACCGCACCATGAATGAAATATGGGGCAATAAAGAAGAGGCCTACACTCTGCAGTGAGGGCTAGATAGATAAATGGAAAATTATTGCAGTGCTGAGTGCCTGCATATATGTTTTACTATTTCTTTCTTCTAGGAATCATAATTTTTTTCAAAAATTGCCGCCACAGAAAAGTGTAATGATGTCTATGGTATATCTAAAACCGATACAAAAAGTCATTCTAGTGCCATAAAAAAAAAAAAAAAAACCGGCAGGTTTTGCTTGCCAACTCTCCCTCTACGTTGCCAACACTATTCAATAATTGACATTCGTTCTATTCTATCCGTCCTTCAACTCATTCGTTCACGACTTCACGATTCATTCACTTCAATATTTTCATGAAAATTGGGTTGTTTGTGTCGCCAAAAACGTAATAATTGGAAAGGCAATTTGTGACGAAACACAGTTAAGGAGTGCTATTTATGAATATAATCCATCGGGATAAACAATTGCAGTGATGAGCAAACCTAATTAATGACGACCTTGTGTGGGCACAACACGTACCTTTTGTTGGCACATCAAGAGAAGTGGTTCATTTCTGTTGTTTTTGATCGGACTGTTGTTGATTAGTAGTATGAATGTCGTCGTATATTGAGTGGAGTTTGTGCTTAATGGATTGCTTTAGAGAATAAGGTCGAACGGTATTATGTTTACGTTCGCGTGTGGGGACCACCTGGAGTTGAGGTGTTTGACTTCAAAATTATGTTCACTACTACTGGCATGGTAGCGGCGCCACAGACGGCGACTAACCAGGTCGCACAGAACGGAAGTATCACCCTGCCCCGATCCCACCACCAGAGAACAGGTATTTTCACTTTGCTCCATTTTTACCAATTTGTAATTTCAATTTGTCCTGCTTTTGTGAGTCTCTTATGTGTGCATTGCTACTTAGCATATATTTTTTAATGCCCCACACATGCTTTGTTAAGAAACAAGAAGAGAAGAAACAACTAGTTTCAAAATTGAGTAGGTATTTTAAAGTCATTGGCTATGAATAACTCTGTAATACAATTTTATGATAGTAAAAAGAAATAAACACTTACACGCCAGGAGATAAAATATATCCATACATCATATTCATTAGGACCCCTTTTTTCATTTATGTAAAGAGCTAGTGATTTTTTAGGAGTGTAAGTTAATTTTAATGTTAAAATAATAGCCTTTTATTTAATAATTTTAACATGCTCGCTCAATTCTATAATTATTAATATTAATGATAAATGATACTATTAAAATAAATAAATTCAGCATTCCTTTCCAGATTGATTTCTATTTATTGAATTGCCTTTGAAGTTGATATAAATACTACGAAATTAACAGACTTTTTGTACAATTGACCTTCTTATATTGTAACTGATAGCACCCAACTGCATATTTTTATCAAAAGTGTCTTATTACTTTATGACAAAATTCTGAACACTTTTTGCCATAGAACAATATTTTCAATTTAATTTAGTTTTCTCTCCTCTTTATAAATATTGATGTATTTGCTCAGGTCGACCTCCAGCAGCCCCCAAATCCTATGACTACTTGCTAAAGGTGTTACTGGTTGGAGACTCAGATGTGGGCAAACAAGAAATTCTTCAGGACCTGGAGGATGGCTCTGCAGACTCGCCATTCTGCAGTGGCAGTGGTAAGCTTAACCAATAAGTGCTATAATGTTTTCTATGAAGGAACAACAGAGGCTCAACTAATATTCCAAAAGGGCCTGTATATCTAAAAGTAATTGTTTAACTTTGTATAGGTATCACTCTTATTCTGAAGTCTTTTTAATCTGTCCCTGATAAGATAACCATTGAATAAAACAAGAATTCTATTAGTATTATTTCACCTCCGGTATTCTTATTTAGTATGTTTAGCTAGGAAGTGGCACTAATCAACAGTGTGACACTCTCTTAATTAGTGCTCTGCTAATTTCCACATACCAAAGAAAATACCTTACTAAATTATACAAACTATAAATATTTTATGATTGTTACTCAATATTGGATAGCACCTGTGGGCTGTGATTGCTGACACATTCTAGATTGTTATTGTAATTCCATTAGCAGGTGATTACTTAACTTAAATATGTGTTATATGGTGTCGATTCGGCATACGCCCATCTAAACTAAAATTACTCCTGTCACTTTCTATAATTTTTAATTGAAAAGGGACCGAAGATCATCGGTTTTGTTTTTGTCTTTGACTTCACGACTAACTTTCAATTTTAGTGGCTTTTTATTCATCGTGGTGTTAGGTAGGCACTAAAACAAGACTAAATTTGACAGTTAGTCGTGAAGTCATAGACAAAAACAAAACTGATGATCTTCGGTCCCTTTTCATATACTCCCATACTCTCATGCTCATGCTCTTGCACACACACACATACACACACTGACACACACACATGCATCCCCGCACTTACGCACATGCACCTAAAACCTGACATACATATTTAAGCTGAAACATTGTTACTTACACTACGTACCTATATTAGCTAAATGTTTAAATTCTGTGTATTGTAATTAAGAATTGTTTATTCTAGTTACATTGTTTGTTATATAGGATGGAAGAGCGGTGTCTCCTAACACAGGCACACAAGCTTACAAGGAGGCACCGGTCACTGAATTGTAAATGATACACTTTATAGAGAATAAAACATATTTTTTTTTTTATTATTTTTTTTTTCAATTAAAAATGATAGAAAGTGACAGGACTAATTTTAGTTTAGTTGGGCGTACGCCAAATCGACACCATTATTAACTTTGTTTACATAATAATAGTTGATTACAAAATATAAATCTTGGTGATTTTATGAGAACTCAACTTTTATGTTACATAAAACAGCTTTATTTAAATTAGGTTATTCTTTTACAGCATACAAAACAACAACAATCCTTTTAGACGGCAAAAGAGTAAAATTACAATTATGGGACACCTCAGGGCAGGGAAGGTTCTGTACTATCATCAGGTCTTACTCCCGAGGAGCCCAGGGCATCCTTCTGGTCTACGACATCACCAATAAATGGTCCTTTGACAGTATTGAAAGGTGGCTGGAAGAAGTTGAAAAGGTGAGCTTCACACAGTTTAATAAAAAAAAAGTTTTACATGTGCATATTTGTGCATTCTATATGTCTTGTTTTCCACTCTGTCCTGTAGGAAGACATTACAGAAAACGTCTTTTATAACACTTTATAATTATTCACAGTATAATTTTTATTATAAACTTCATTCATGTATGTTATTTACTTTCTCATCTAAGGATAGCTAGCAAAATAAGCTTAAATACAACAGTACCATAGTAGTGTTTCAGTACCTTTGAAAGAATTAATTAATTAACTATTATATTTTATTATTTATTAACTTTTGGATGGTACATCTCTTAGTTCCGCCTTTCTCTCTCACACACACTCATAAGTACCATTAAATTCTGCACAAAGTCACCAGGCGACTGTTCCCAATTTTCGCCGAGCGCCGATTGCTAAACTATTATAAGAATTGTTGTCCCCCAGCATGCTCCAGGCGTGCCCAAGGTGCTGGTGGGCAACCGCCTGCACCTGGCGTTCAAGCGGCAGGTGCAGGAGCGCGAGGCGGAGCAGTACGCCGCCAAGAACCGCATGGCATTCTTCGAAGTGAGCCCGCTCTGCGACTTCAACATCCGCGAGAGCTTCTGCGAGTTATCCCGCATGGCGCTGCACCGCAACGGCATGGAGAGGCTCTGGAGGAGTAATAAAGGTAATAAACTTTAATCTACGCAATCATCATCATCATTCTCCAGTTGGGGAGGCCTCTTCTCTAATGCGCCTCTCCCCACGTTTTTGTGCTATCCGCATCCAGCCTGGTCCCGCCTTATTATAATATGCAGAGTGGATTACTTGATGAACGTAAATTCTAGTCGTGTGGTCTCGGTTTAAAAATAAGACTACCTATATTATATTTGTCCAAGGCGTGAGTCTCGTATAAAGTAGGCGACTGTAAGACTTTGATTACGGCAATGCAGGCAACCTGTCTTGAAGTGCACTAAGAAACACAAACATTGGTACTTTCATATCGGCGCGTGTATACCGAATCTTAATCTCATAAATTTCCTAAACGTGGTTTTAATTCATGCTATCTAAAGCTCTGCTTACCTCTTTCGACATAAGAGCGTATATTCCTACTTATCGCAGAATATAACAGACTGACGACAGTATCATTCTGTCTCAATAACTCCGTAAGCGTACATTCCCTAGTCCCTACCATATTCGACGAGCGCTTATCTGAAAGCCGGAACCGACGAGCATTGTGAATGAAAGATCGTAGCAATCAAGTAGTCGCTGCCGGAAATATTGACAGCGTTATATTGTCCACAGTGCTAAGCCTCCAAGAGCTGTGTTGCCGCGCGATCGTGGCACGCACGTCGGTGTACGGCCTGGAGCGCCTGCCGCTGCCGACCACGCTGAAGTCCCACCTCAAGTCGTACGCCATCTCGGCGGCGCCGGCCCGCCACCGCGCGCGCTCGCACAAGCACTCGCACCACACACGGCTCAACTGCAGCGGCCGCAACTCCTGCAACATCGCGTGAGTTTAACGCTACGGTACGTCGAGCCCACTCACTTTTATGAACCCTTGGTTAGTACCAATCAAACTAGCTCGATATAGTACGGATATATCTTTTAGGCGGTTGAGTGAAATGGAAACTGCCCAGTTAGATGTGACGTGGCGATTTGCAATACAATACGCCCTAACGTTGCAATTCCAACTTCATTGTACCACTAAATTACATTAAAACTAAATATTCGTACACTCAATGTTAAAGATCCCTAATCCCTACCCATTCGCCAAGCTAGTTGGCCCAACGTCTCCCAACTACAGTTAAATCCTTGCTCACTTGTTACTGCGCAAAACTATAGTATATCTATCAATAGATTGTGGTCGTCAACATTCAGTCTATTTAGTATCAGTGGTCTTCCCCGCTTTCATTTATAGATGCGTCTCGTCCTTTTCTAGGATTTTACCTCCTCGTATGCGAGTAGCAGCATATAAAAATAACCGCATTCCATCTATGCACGAAAACGTCCCGCAAAACTGTAACCAATTAGCTACATGCTAAATTGGATAATACCACACTATTTATGCACCTACACTATAATATTGCATCGTCAATTTACTTCCATTTAAGTGCTAGATCAATAGAGCACTGTGGATGCCCTCTGCCCCATCTTAGGGGGACCAAGGATTAGCGTGAAGCCAAACGAAAGTATTTGAACGTATTCGAAAGAGTTAGAGAGTAATTTCGCATAATTTCTGCTGCATTCGGTTTCATAGAAAAGTCCTATTAGATTCACACGGCGCGGCGTCCCAAAATTAGTTGTAATTTTATATGAACAGAAATTACGCGACCGAAAATATGCGACTCACAAAATTCTGTTCGTGTGGCCTCACCCTTATAATAAATGAACAAATGAAGTGCTATAATAGATAATGTCTAACGTGTACCCCCTCAAGTATCTCCAGTTTTGAATATGATTTGTTCTAACACGATACTGGTGCAATCTTTACTCTCTGCAGAAATATATTTTTTTATTCTCTTAGTTTTGTAGTTTCGAAACTTACGTAGTGATGTGACAATCATGTGCATAAGAAATAAAGCAGTTTGTTTAATCACAGGCAGCAAACTCCCAACCAATCGATGTTTGAACTAGTTTTCTAGCTTGGTATTAAATATTCAGTGTGCATTACAAATAGTTGTTTTAAAGGTACAAAGTTCGATAACTTTAATTAAGTTCATTTTATTACCCCTCGTAAGCCCGGCGGCCCCTTTAAAAGAACCAAATAATCATAGTCAATAAGGCCGAAACATTTGAAATTGCAAGTTGCAGCAATAAACGCCGACGGTACCTGTAAGGGGACCAAAAATTTTCCGTTCATTCAAATTCAAATATTGGCGCCTAGTAAAAAAGTTAGAAGTTAACACTTTGGCCAAATGTTAAAATAGTAAATAAAACAAATGAATTTCACGTATATTGTATTTACTTACATAAATAGGATAAGTACGTCATTTATTTCTAAAGTTGCTACTCACCTCACGACACAATCTGCCGTATAATGGAAGGGATGCAGCTCTGTGAAGGAAAGAGAAAGTAGTTGGGCTTCTTTTTCCTTCACACACTGCATTCCCTTTTTGTTTCGCTGCACTTCGTATAGTGAATAAGCACTTACTAAATACGGAGAATCTTGACTGCCAAATATACAAAATTATGCATAATAGGAGTATTATGAAAGAAATTTTCAAAGACAATTTTCTATGTGGGATATTTTTATCCAAACATCTTTCGAACCAAGTGTGTCAGTTTGTGACTTACTTCATAGAATTTTGGCAGCACCCTTAAACACTTGTACTGAATACAGTTTCTTAAACTTATTTAAAATTAAAATCCTTATTACATACATATACAGGCTGTTACTGACAAAACGGATTTGTGACTAGTTTGTAGAAAGTAGCTTAATTAAGGTACTGTTACTTAACAGATGTGAATATAAGCCTTATTTAATATAAAATTATATCATGTATGTGAATATTTTTCTGGCATCTATTTTTACCTTTAGAGCGACACGGCCTTCCGCTCTTTAAATATATATAGTGCGAATATATCTTTGGTGTTTGAGTAAAGTTAGAACTGCAACGTCAGACCGTATTGGAGGCGCAGACCGCCACGTCTAGTACATTCAGAATATTTAGTTCCAACATCACTCACACCAAAAAGATTAATTCGTATTACATGTGTTGCTCTAAATCCATATACTTTTATTTGAATCTTAAGTGACTTTAACTATACTAACAACATGCTCCATATTGTTATCGAGCAGTCGTTTTATTATAGCTAGTATTATACTACAGTATGAATCCATCAAACTCATCAATTAGGGAATTGTGTTTTAGTAAAAGCTAGTAAAACAGATAATACAAAAATTTACAAAAAGTTAAATCATCATGTTCTATTTTTTTACAATGGATTGCTTTTCCAAATTATCTTGTAGTTTGCATTCACACCTTTTATATTGCTTCAATCAGTATTTTATAAAACTTGTAGCAATACTATTAAGACAATTGGCTTTTACTTTCCTATAAATTAAACATTGCACTTGTATTTAAATAGTTAATAAAGCTAAATATCCATGTATCAAAGTTTTCGTATCTATAAGTACAATTTGTCGTAATCAGCAAATGATTAAGAAAAATTTTGGTATCTAGCTGTTAGTCATTTATCGTCCTGTCCACTATTTTAAGTAATATTAATATTATAGAAAAGTAAGTCCTCACACCGTGTGAATGAATTGAAAAAAAAAAAACATGTAAATATTTTGATAGACTTTTCGACTCCGTTCTTAATAAACATTAACACAAATTCTATATTCTGAGTAAATTGTTGTTTACAAACTAAAAAGAAAAGTTTCTCTTTATAGTAATGCATGTATCACATTGTATATTTTCTTAAATAATATGGTTGTGTACGTTTAGCGTTGACAATATGAATACATACAAATACACATAGATTTATTTTGCATTTAACAATGTCCTGTGCACGGCTGCACGTTAAGTAGTAGGAAGTCGCTGTGTTAGAACATTCTGAAACTGTGTCAATCAATACAAATGAGTTTCGATCCGTCCCAGAGGGTAACACACGCATTAATAATTCCCTACTTTGTGTTCTGATTATTGTTCGATGTCTCAATGTAAATATACTTATTGCACTTACCTAATAATTTAAAACAGGTCACGTAAAACCTTGTAATCCAAAATCAAAATAAAATAAGTACCTATCTTTATTATTATGTAAGATTCTAACTTGTTTTTCAAAATTTATCACGTCAAATTGTTATTTTGTTTGTTTACTTTATCTTTTTATTATTATTTCAAGTAAATTTTCAACTATGTACATAGTAATCATGACTTATGATAATTATTACCCTAACTATATCATTTGTGATAGTTTTTAGTTAAATTTATAATCCAAATATACTAATACCAGCTTAAAGTTTGGGTTAGGTTGATACAGTCATAATGTTATTTACTACCTACTCCTAAGTTGTGAAATAAAACTAATTTATAATATTCGCTGGTTTTTGTTATAAAAATCCCTAGAAATCGTGTCATTAAATTATAACAAGTTATTCAGAATCTTAATTTGGTCATTCAAGAGTTCGGAAATCGGAACTAGGCCACGTGATAGCGCAAAAGCGGATTGTAAAATACCAATTAAATTCTAAAATCAATCGAACAATCACAAACCGTACACACGTGTTCCTCTATAACTAAATACCGATGAAGTTATTTTCGTAGTGCATAATAAATAACATACCTTGCGCTAAGTAAATGAACGCGTGTCTGCGTGTAACTTGGCGAGACGCAGCAAAAAATAAATCAATAGAACGTAACATGCGCGCCGCATCCCGACGACTTGTCACCACTAACCAAACAATGCTTGAATTTGCAACCTAGGTCCCGATCCTCAAAAAATAATCCAAATGTTTAATAGAAGTAAAGAATGTAAGCTCTCCCATAAAATGATGATTCGCCTTAACAATTTTTTGTACATTTTCAATTTGCGCCAAGGCACAATTCTTATAGCCGTCCACCAGATCGTAAGTACACTCTAACTTGGCATACAGATCATCAATTATTTCAAATGGCTAATGATGTTATGATATTTTTTGCAGGCGCTTTCATCTTTTATACTTATAATATTGTTAGTGGGTATTTCTCATGTGGGGGAGATGCTCTCTATGCTTCACAATGACATGGAAGATGATGCGGAGAGGCACGGCTTCTACGAGGTATATGGAGGGCAGATGTCGTTTCACGAAGGTGACGGAATAAGCACTAACAATCAGCGGAGGTTCGCTACGGCACAGCATCTTGCATCAAGTAAGAGATAACTTTTTGTCCCTTATATCCTTTTAATCAGTTAGTCCTTATGTAATGTAGTAAATTAAAGTGTTAGGTTTTATTCAAACCGAATACATAAATTACCTCTGAATAGATTACACTTCTATCAACTTGGAATTGAACAGTGCCTTCCGGTTCCGGAGCGCAGAAAAGTAAACGCAGCTTGGTGATCACCAGGCATTGCTTCTTCTTCTTCCATTGCTGGACCTTGAACCTGTCCTATAAACAGTGATAATGACAGCGCGATCAGCGAAGGACTTTAAAAGTTGTGTGAAAGTCACGCCTGTCTGTACTAAGCCTGCGAAGTCGAATAAAATCCCTTGCAACTGTAACAACCTCCGTGGTTTATCGGTTGGAGTACTTTGGTCTCGATTCAGAAGTTCTGGGTTCAAAACGCTTTAGACAAAAATTAGTTCATAAGACTGTCTCCTATTTATTTAAAGTTTTATGAAGACATTGCACCTGATCGTCCGAAAAATACGATCATCCCGTGCTTCAAAAGGCATCCGGCATTTATCAACTGAAATACATTACAATATATATAATACTTTACATATGGGTCATGTTTATGAGCTGCATGAATTTGATAAGTTAAGTATAGATTATATTTGAATGAGCTACACTTTTATGGTAAAATTGCATTGTTACTCATTTATATATTGTGATCTGAATGTATATGAAATGAAATGTTTGAGTAGACCTGACACCAGGATAAGTGAGATCGATCATTGTTCTTCCAATTCCAACTCATTCAAAACGATGATGATGATAATGATGACCCTGGCCCCATCAAGGGACCCATAAGATATGATGATGTAGGTAAAGATCATCGATAAATAGATATTTTCTTTTCTATAATAAATAATGACCCCTACGAATTGTAGTCGATGATAATCATCGAAAAATTAAAAACACGACTGCCCTGCCAAAAATATTATAGCCCGTGTCACACGGGCTGTAAGGATTCTAACAATACCCCATACATCCAAATCTGTTCAGGCATTTAGAAGTTATGGTGGTATAAAGAAACTCGTATACATACATGAACCCTGAATTGAATACATTACACTCCTCTTTTGGGGCAGTCGTGTAGAAAAATCCATGGGCTTGTTCCAGTGTCGGTGATATTCCTGTACACGAGCACGCTACTGATGGCGATCTACCTGGCGTGCTGCGTGGCGCTGCTGTACGGCGCGGTGCGGTACCGGCGCGAGTTCGTGGTGCCGTGGGCCGCGGCCGCGTGTGTCGCCGCCGGCCTCATCGTGGTCGCCGTCATCGTCGGCGGAACGTACCCCTCTATAACCAACTTCTTCGGGGGATACGTTTTTTATCGTAAGTATCGCTCGAAGCCTGTACACAGACGTTACGTGACTTACATCTACTTTGTTTATTTATTTATTTAATGCTAATATACACATGAAGTCTTAAAAACTAAGTGTCATGTACAGTCGCGGAAAATGATTGTTTAGCAGGTTAAAGATGTCTTAATTTCTTCGTATTATATGTATAGAAAAAGGAGACGGCAGATATGTTTTTTTACATAGAGATCACGCCTCGAAAGAAGTTTTATTTTTCCCTTCAGATAAAAGCTACCTATCTTTGTTTCATACTTACTTAGCGGAACTTCTTCTGTGGTTTTTTTTTAAATAAATGGCTTTACGTCGATATGTGACGTATTTTGCCAAAGACGACGTTTTGACTCAACATAACACAAACGAGAAGAATTCGAACTTTATCATTACAAAAAAATATTATTGTCACATTTGACAATTCATATAAATTTAATGACATCCTGACTGACACATATAAACAACGAATTCACATAAAATAAACGCTATTTTATTTCGGAAAGACGCCAATCGCCATTCAGGAAAAAGATTGATTAATTATTAATTATAATAAATACTTAGTTGGAAATAAAATAGCCGTAATTGTGAACAACTGGTTCCACAATCATCCCGAAGTTCAAGTCATACTATGGCCAGCTAGATCTGCCGACCTCAATCGTATCGAGAATTTATGGGGATTAATGGTCCAAAGATGGCAACGAAATGAGGATAGATTTACTAGAAAATCACTGCATGGAAATATGGGAAAATATTCGTGGAACAGATTTATGCACCCGTCTTGTTCAATCTATGCGTTGGTGACTTCAAACTGTAATTGATAACAATGGTGCATATACCAGGTTTTGAAAAAAATAAATGTTTATAAAATATCTGCAACTGAAATTAACATCGCAAAAGTAAAGAAAATAGTGACTAAAAATCCTCATTTAACTTTGAGAGTGATAGCCGCCGAACTTTCTGTATCTCACGAGCCAATTTAACTAATCATTTGGGTATAAAACATGTTGCCGCTCGGCTAGCCCCAAAAGACCTGAATTTTCTCCAAAAACTCAATCGCATGAGAGTCGCTAAGGACTTGCTAGAACGAGTGAATTCCGACCCAACATTCATGAAACGCATTGTTACTAGTGACGAGACGTGGGTTTACGAGTTTGACATGAAAATTAGTCAACAAGCTTCGGAGTGGCGCCTTCCAACTGAACCGAAACCGAAAAAACGGAGAATTCGCGGCGAGAACTGAACTCAACTCCGGAAACAGGTTTAAAAAATGTTTTGATGATTGGATTATTTGTTGGCGTAAGTGTATCGTTTCTGAAAGAGCATACTTTGAAGGTGATAAAATAAATTTGGATGAATAACAAACATTTTGTGTATTATTATCTTTAAATAAAATAATAATAATAATAAAATAAAATTTTCCCGGTACTTTCTTGACAGAGTAGTATAGTCATTTCTTGTTATAAAAAGTAGCTAAGTAACTTCTTATAATATCAGCTATCTGCCAGTGAAAGACCCAATAAAATCGGTTCCGCTGATTATGAAACTATAGGCTACATGATATCTAGCTAACCAATAGTTTGGTTTTCTGAGTACCTATCTAACATGTCAATTCGTAAATTATCGTCTATCTTCGTAAAAGTTCGAGTATCCAGTATTATACGACCAAATCAAAAAAACTTTGACCTGCCAAGCAATCATTTTCCGCAACTACATATACCGTGTAAGGGTGCAGCAAATATAGATAACAGTCTTATCTTATTATTTTGACTAATAATTTCTTAATATTATTAATTATACTTACTTATATTTAAGTACTTACTTACTTATTTACACATTTATTTATCTTACTTCTAAATCAAATATGTTTGTTTATATACATACATACATAAAGTCACGCCTTTTTCCCGGAGGGGTAGGCAGAGACCACTTCCTTCCACTTGCTACGATCCAGACATACTTTTGTTTATATATTAAATAAATAAATATACTCACCGGCACATCTAACCGCCCACCCTTGTATTTCGAGTTAATTTTAAATTACGCTTATTGTTATACATTACGATTGATTTATTGATAATTTTACGATAAATTAAACACACTTAAATAAACGTTTAATTAACTACTTCTTAACTAACATCAGCTGTAACTAATAGAATTATAAAGAATCACGAGTATTCCCTGAAATGAAGAGTGGGCGGTTAGATTTGCCGGTGAGTGTATAACATTTATTATGTATGAACTATTATGTTTTTATCAGTCATGAACTCCTCTATATTATAGTAGGATTTATTTAATAATATATGTTTAAGTTTGTTTTTAAATTTTTTGTCTTCTTCTATTTTTAGGCTGTCTGGTATTTTGTTATAAATTTGTATGCATCTGTATAGTGGGTTATTTCGAAACATTTCCAACCTAGGAGTGGGGAGGACTAATTTATTTTTGCGGCGGCCGCTTTTTACAAACTCAAAGAGATCCTTATGCTGTCTAACAAACATAGCTGTCTCTAGTATGTAAATGCTTGGTAAGGTCAAGATTTTATTATTTTTAAAATGAATAAGAATAAGAACATTTACCGAACTGCAGTGATTTGTATGATAGTATAGGCACAGAATCAATATAGTACAATAAAGAAGGGGGCGGTAGCCAGATGGGCGCTAAGCTAATTTGAAGATAAAACGAAGTAGATGAATCTAATATTTTTGTATTTTTCTCGATAATCTCTTCTATATGAAAATATCTTCCACTCGGTAGCCCGTTTTTTTTTTTTTTCTTTGGCATGGTGCGGTTTGCACATCGCCACAGACGTCTTATTATAATTTAATCTTTTTAATAATCGTTTCCTCGGTAGCCCGTTGTTGGCATCCCGAGTCAAAACAACAAAAAAGAACCATTCGATATTTCAAAATATTCAAATCCAATCGAACTAAACGAACAGCCAGTCACCTCAAAGGAGACCGCTCCTTACAGTACGTGATGCTGTTAATCGTAGGAACTTGGCTTTTGTTGCATCAAGAAATACCAGCTACTGACTACTTTTCATATTTTTGAAACAGAGTAAAGATATTTATTTGAACTCATTTCACTTTTTTATTGTTTAAGACTTTAAAACTGAACGGGGGACTAGCAATTTGGATATCGTCCAAAACGACAGTTGCGATTAACAATAAGTGTATTTTTACTCGAGCAGTAAAAGGGATGGTGACGTTATTTAATTCACCAGTAGATAAAAAAAATGTTGCCTGGAAGAAATTTATATGTAATAATAAAGCCGACTGTGTATGTTATTATTTCTGAATTTCCAATGGGCAATTTAGTCATCAAATACGATCTTATATTTTAAGCTTCCGATTTCAAAGTTGATTTTTGATTTCAGATTTGAGTTGCGGGCTATTCGTGCTGACGTTCATGTACGCGATCGCGGCGGTGATCAGCTTCCTGCAGGAGCTGGGCGGGCGCGGGCAGTGCGCGCGCGCAGCCCGCGAGCCGAGCGACGACCGCGGCGAGCGCCTGCTGCTGCTGGACCACGCCGCGCACTCCAGCCTGCTCTCCGCCGCGCAGTACAACAAGCTCTCGCGAGGCGAGCGCACGCACTTCGTCTAAACACCACTCACAAGAGCTCCTCCTGTGGTGGTCGAAGTACATCTAAAACACCATTCACAAAGGTGGTTGTCGATAAATTAGGCTTAAATAGGTTGCCATATTTTTGGTACTCTTCCCGATGTTGCCATTATATTATGCGCGCACTTGCCTGATATTGTCATTTGTTTCGTTCCGAGTCGGTGAACCTCAGAGGAAATAAAAGACGATCGCTTTCGGACGCGCAAATCTTTGCGGTGAACGACCAGCGAAAGATGATCTAACTTCTACCATACATATACTGTCAGAAATGTCGCTAAATAAAAAAAGCAAAGGGAAACCTAAAGCCGGCACAGACGGAGCTATAATATATATTATAGCACGAGGCAGCCAGCTCTCTCATCATCACCATTCACTTTGTGTGCAAAGCGGGGGTCAAGCAGAATGGCCGGTCACTGATTGATTCGCCATTTTGTTTGAAAGTGAAAAACCCCCGCTTTGCGTGAAAGTGAATGGCGACGAGAGAGCTGGCTGCCTCGTGCTATAATATATATTATAGCTGCCGTGTGTGATGCCCTTAATTTGTACAGCGCTTTAACTTGTCTATTATCGGGGCTAAAACTAGCTTCATTTGTGTCGACGCACAAGAATCTTGCACCGACACTCGTTCTTCTCAAGATGAAAACACAAGCAAACCAGCTATTTGAACTATTTCGCGCAAAGTTCTATGTTTAAATTTAAATATAACAGTTAATTTTAAGTGCTGATTTAAGCTATTATTAAGCTGGGACTCCATGCGATACTGTATTATACTTGTGATATTTTATTAAACATTGGCATTTATTATTAAAACAAATTAAATTATTTTGTTGAATGGACTAGTATTTATTTAATTTATTTAATAATAAACCTACTACTTGTATAAATAAATAAAATAGAAAAATAGTATTGCAAAAAATATAAAACTGCTTAAAAATATGTGCTTTTATGATGAATTAATCCTTACTAATAATATACGTTTTGCGAAAGTTTGTATGTATGGATGGATGTTTTCATTCTCTTTCATGTAAAAACTACTGAATGGATTGGGATAAGATTTGGAATAGAGATAGTTTCTACCCTGGTTTAACACATAGGATACTTTTTGTGGGAAAGTCTTATTCCCATGGGAAAATCTTACACAACGCGAGTGCAGCCGCGGGCGGGCCGCTAGCACAGCACTAGTATAAAATAAAGATTCTTTTATAATATACTCATAGAGTTTATTTTCCATGTATTTTGATTACACCTATTTACAATTTTGTACTTATTTTTGACTATTTATGTTTATTATAAAACTACTTTTTCTAAACTACAACTTCTGCTAAATAAATCTATAGTGGTTGGCTTCAAGTCAACTATAAAATGCACTAAGTTAAGTACATATTTTTGATAGTCACTATGGATTAGTAGGGAAAGGTCTTAATGTCCGAGGTAGATAATTATGAGGTAACACTTATCTAAAAACTGGGTAAGGCGTAGGGAAGTGACGACCCCACCGTCCACTGCATGGTGCCTTCTGGCCCCGCGGTGCAGTCAGTCTACCGAATAATGGCGTGGAACGGATGGTAAGAGAAATGGAGTTGGAATCGTGTTAGACAGTGATTTGAAAGGAGGTGTGACGGAAGTAAAGAGAGTGAGTGACAGAATAATCGCTTTGAAAGTAATAAAGGAGAAACTTATTTTGAATGTAGTATGCTCCACAGGTTGGCTGTGATGATAGGACAAAAGAGAAGTTCTGGGAGGATTTTGACAGAGTATTGATGGATGTAGGTACCGGAGAGTGAAGAAATTTATGTTGGGGGTGATTTTAATAGGCATGTAGGGAAATATAATTGTGGCTATGAAAGAGTGCACGGAGGATTCGGTTTCGGTAGCCGAAACAATGAGGGAGAAAATTTGCTGCAAGCTGTTTCAGCCTTTAACCTGGCCATAACAAACACGTGGTTCCAAAAAAGAGATGAACATCTAATAACCTATAAAAGTGGCCACCACAGAACACAAATTGACTACTTTCTAGTGAAGAGAAGTATGCTCAAATGTGTTAAAGACTGCAAAGTGCTACCGGGCGAGGCTTTAGTTTCCCAACATAGGCTGTTAGTTATGACAGTTCAAATAACTGTCCAATCAAATAAGAGCAAATTATATCGTGCTCCAAGAATTAA
This sequence comes from Carpatolechia fugitivella, assembly GCA_951230895.1. Taxonomy (NCBI): domain Eukaryota; kingdom Metazoa; phylum Arthropoda; class Insecta; order Lepidoptera; family Gelechiidae; genus Carpatolechia; species Carpatolechia fugitivella. The sequence continues at coordinate 11,124,430 of OX579657.1, forward strand.
ATGGCATATGTTGGAGAAGAAGCAGCAGGCAGACAAATTCAGGGAGAGGATGATAGAAATGGGAAGTATGGAAGATAAAGGTGTAAATGAGTGCTGGAATGAGATGGCAGGATTCATAAAAGGTGTAGCAAAGGATGTTCTTGGGGAATCTAAAGTGAAAGGAATGGTTGAAAAGGAAACTTGGTGGTGGAATAAAGAAGTACAAATGGTGTTGAAAGAGAAGAAAGTAGCATTTAAGGAATGGCAGGTAGTGGATGTCAGGAATGAAAGCAAAAAGAATGCAAAAAAGTCAGTACTGTTGGCAACCCCAACAGTAATTTGTATTTTATTCCTTTGGTATCATTTTCTGACATGTCTGCTACGTGCAATGTAAACGGTGTGCTATTCAATAAACCCAAGATTTATCTCCTGAAAAACCAGCCTTGTGATTTACAGTCCACCAAGAACCCAAATAAACAGAGACCTTTACATTGGTCCTTCGAGCCGGTTTTGAACCAGCGACCTATGGATAAATAAACAGAGACCTTTACAAGTACCTATACCAAGAGTGTAAAAGAAAAGCTAAAAAGGCTGTTGCTATTGCCAGAGCAGAGGCCCAAGAGAAAATCTACGATGCTCTCGATACTCCTAAAGGCCAAAAACAGCTACACCGACTGGCAAAAGCAAGAGATATTATGCATGTGAAATGTATAAAAGATGAAAATGGGAAGGTACTGACGAATGATGAGGATATAAAAGACCGATGGAAGGGGTATTTTGAAAGATTGATGAATGAGGAGAACATATGGAGCGGAACTTTAAATGATCCACCAAAAAATAAAGGTCTAGTGAGAAAGGTGAGCATGGATGAAGTCAATGCTGCTGTGAAAAGTATGAAGAATGGTAGGTAAAGCTATGGGGCCAGACGGAATACCAGTTGAAGTATGGAAGTTACTGAATGTGGATGGATATAAGTGGTTGGCTTTATTCTTCGATAAGTTGCTGCAAGAAGGGGTGATCCCGGACGACTGGTGCAATAGTATACACTTGTGCCTATATTTAAAAATAAGGGTGATGTACAAGACTGCGGTAACTATCGAGGAATAAAGCTAATGTCACACAGTATGAAAGTGTGGGAAAAAGTGATAGAACGAAGAATAAGAGAAGAGAGTGAAATTTCACAAAACCAATTCGGTTTTATGCCTGGTCGAGGAACAGCGGATGCCATATTTGCGCTCCGGCAAAACGGACGTTAAAAATAGAGTGAATGTGGGATGGATGAAATGGCGACAGGTCACAGGGACCATTTGCGACTCCCGATTCCCTTTAAAATTAAAGGGAAAAATTTATAAGACCATTATAAGACCTGTCGTCATGTATGGATCTGAGTGTTGGGCAGTTAAGGACATGGATGAAAGACGAATGCATGTAGCTGAGATGCGAATGTTAAGATGGATGTGTGGTGTGACGAGGAAAGACAGAATAAGAAATGAGTATGTAAGGGGAAGCTTGAAAGTGGCACCCATAGTGGACAAGTTAAGGAGTAGCTGTCGTGGTATGGGCATGTGATGCGAAGAGAGGAATCCCATACCACCCGACTTATGCTAGATATGAGAGTGAATGGAAAAGCAGGTAGGGGTAGACCCAGAAAAGTATGGATGGATTGCGTGAAAGATGATATGTGTAAGAAGGGAGTGAATAGTGATGTGACGTCTGACAGGGATAAATGGAAGAAGAAAACATATTGCGCCGACCCCAAATAAAGGGAACAGGGCAGGAGAATGATGACTTATCTAAAAACTGGAAGACTTCTTTGTCACAGTAATATTTTTATATACAGTTAGTAATCTTTAACCCCATCGTCCATTTTTTAAGGGCCTTTGAATGCCTTTAAATCCTTTAGCAAGAATAAATTTCTCTGAAGAATCTGATCTACTGGCTCTGGGCTTCAAAATCTTTATGTGCTTGTAAAACTTTTCTAAATCCATTTCTAATATGGGCACTTCTTTTCCATCCCATACTTTGAATAGTAGTGTGCCGTCAATTTTAGTGACTAGTGCTGCAAATCTTAGGGCCATGTACCCAAGGCCTATAATCCTATCTGTATCTAATTCTCTTACTCCTGTAGCGCTGGGAGCCATATCTGATAAAACTACATCCACTTTATCACCATTAAGTAATTTTTCTACTTTGTTGTGTGCTTCTATAGTTGAGAAATCCATGTTGTTCATCAGTATTGCACCCTAAAAAAAAAAAAATTATGTACATAAAATATTGAAAACTACAAAGATAAAGATAAAGATAAAAATATTTATTTGCGAGAATACATGTTGGTAGATAAACGAGGTCTTAAAAATATTTTATAAGTATCAATGTACTCTACCGAACGCAGTCGGTGTGCAAATATTTATTGAAAAATTAATTTCAAAATGAAGTAATAAGTTACTTATATATAGTTAACTTACATCATAGTATTACATTTATTATTAGTAATATAATTAATGCACATATATAGATCCTTCTTTAAATTCGAGGTACTGCTTAGTACTGTAAAAACAGTTTTTTAATAGCCACTCAGTAATTTTTGTTTTAAACGTATTATAACATGTAAATTCTTTTAAATACGAGGGTAAATGATTGTAAATTTTTATGGCCATATAGACAACATTTTTACTGAAGATTGCTGTCTGGCATTGTGGTATGTAGCATGCGTTCTTGTGTCGCAGTTCTCTTCTCACAATTTGTGAGTTCTTTTTAAAAAGTTCAGGGTGCTGCCTGACGAAAAGGCAAATGTCACGAATATACTGGCAAGGTAACGGTAAAATCTTTAATGTCTGAAATAAAGGAACACAACTTTCAAGAAACCAGGCATTGTTATAGAACTTTAAAAAATATATTTATAATTAATTGACTCACCTCAATTGGGAATATTTGCAATTTGTCAATAGAAAGTACCCGTCCTTTAGGTTTTCCCTTGTCGGCTCCATCAGCATTTGTTGCTCGAACTGCCACCTGCGTCCAGGAGCCGGGTGCAGCCCCCAAATCAATAACTGTAAAACCTGGTTGAAGTATGTTTGTTTTCTGATTTATTTCTAGTAATTTGAAAGCACTGCGACATCTACAAAATAAACAGTATATCATATAAACAGTGTTATCATCTGTAAAGTATGTGATAGGAAGTTGAAAATAAAGAGATTGAAGTGGTGGTACTACCTGTAGTTATATATCTTCGCCCTTTCAACATAGGGGTCTGCTCTCTGTCTGCTGAGCCACTGCTGTGAACTCTTGAAACGTTTTAAACATTCAACCAGGAAATTCATTCTCTTAAAGCTGTTCGGAAGAATATGAGAAGAAAACATTCTCCAATCTAAATATACATTTAAGTATTATTATAAGGTTGAGAGAACCAAATAACTATTGCTTTAAGCGTAGGATATCAATTAAGAGTGAAGATATATAACTACTTTATCACTATTGCAATGTATTTGAGTTTTTAAGCGATCTACAGATTCACCATGATTCACAACGCTCACAACAAAAAACTGCAGACAAATTAATGTCAAATTAGTCAGCTGTTTTTTCGGATATTAGTTTCGAATATTTTGTCGATGTTTATCGGTTAAACTCTACTAACTTTCGATTTTTTATTATCAATGTAAAGAAAGAAAGAGACAACGCTCTATAAAAAGATCAACTGCCTTCTCTTTTCTTCGTACATAATGCTGTAAAAATTAAATGCATTAAGTCCAGGGTATACAATCTCAATACAAAGAAACGGGTAGACATTGGCAGACATTCCTATGACACTACTAAATGATTTTGAGTATACTTTATATGAGAGTGCCTTCGAATTTGATGCTTTTCAATTTTACGGGGTTAAGGGGTATAGGGGTATGTACAGTATAGGGGTATGTACAGTAGCCAGTGCATGCATGTATGTGGAGCACTGTACACACATTTGGACCATAAGAGCAACACAGATGGAAGCACTGGACTTATATTTAATTTGTTGCTTCTTTTGACCGCCAAGAGAGGTCTCTATTCCCTGTATTATTAAAAGGTTGTCAAAACATCGCGGCGGGAGACTTTTGATTGCGATTTTTTGTCTAAATACTAAATAAGTTACTACCAACCAATAACTTGGACTGGAGCAAAACTATATTAAAGACAGTTCAACTTATATAATGTAGAAGTAATAGTCGTAGTATGAAATATTTTATCTTTAGTGGATATAACCTTAGTCGTAGGTTTGTTTTGTGTTTATATCCAATTAGCTCGTCTATTTCAGTAATATCCCGGTTAAAATCCAAAGATTCTATAACAATGAAATATCTGAATGTGGCTGAAAAGAATGATGCTGCCAAAAATATTGCAATGCATTTGTCTCGCGGGACCTCAAGAAGAGTAGGTTTCAGTTTTCTTTATAAAATACAATATTAATATATCATGTAGCTCTTCTGTCTTATATTTTTTTTACTTGCGGATAACTGTTTGGCTTTTTGAGTTTAATTGTTTGTAGTACTAAGTTAACTTTAGCTGTTGGTCTTCCCTTTATTAATAAATAAATGAATAATAATTTACAGCGTGAGGGCTTGTCTCAATACAACAAAATATATGAATTTGAAGCTGATGTGTTTAATCAAAAATCTCAAATGGTTATGACTTCAGTGTCAGGCCATCTGCTAGCTCTAGAGTTTGTGGGCACTTACAAGCAATGGCAAGGATGTAACCCAGTGGCACTCTTTGATGCACCAGTTTTTAAATACTGTCCTGAAAACTATGAAAAAATAAAGGTGAGTCTAAATCTACACAGCTAAAATTCAAACATTAGCATGTAATGTATAAGAAATCTTAAAAAACATTACTGCATATTTCTTGCATAGTTTTATTCTTTAAACAACAAATCCTACTATTAATTCAGAATTAATATTTATGACTTTTTACAGAAAACATTAGAAAGGGAAGTCAGAACCTGTGACGGGCTTATAATATGGACAGATTGTGATAGAGAAGGTGAAAATATTGGCTATGAGATCATCCAAGTGTGCACAGCTATAAAGAACAGCCTCCGCATTTTTAGAGCAAAGTTCTCTGAAATTACTGCTGTGTCTGTGCAGAGAGCCTTATCCAACTTGGAACAACCAGATAAGAATATCAGTGATGCTGTGGATGTGAGACAAGAATTGGATTTAAGAATAGGTATAATTTAATTTAAGAATTTAAAACTATAAAAAATCTTATTCCAAAAATTATTTGCAATAGAAATAAAATAAGTTAAAAACTATGATGAAATATAAACAGAATAACAATAGTTTTTATTTTTAACAAAATACAATATTAGGAACAGTCTTTTCAACATTTATTGCAACCTCTCAAAGCTTTTTTTAAATTATTTTTTTCATATTACATATTTTTACTTCTGCCAGGAGCTGCTTTTACGCGTTTCCAAACACTTCGGCTACAGAAGGTGTTTCCAACTAAACTAGCAGAAAGTCTGATAAGTTATGGCTCTTGTCAATTCCCAACACTTGGATTTGTTGTGGAGAGGTATAGAGCTGTGGAATCATTTGTGGCTGAGCCCTTTTGGAAAATCAAAGGTTTGTCTGTAAAAAAAATATTTTATTGAAATCCTATACTGTAAAATGTTATACTATTGTTGATCACACTGGCCCAATTCTAGTTGATTGACTCCCGTGATTGACTCTTACTAACACACTACCTTGAAAAGGCAGGCGTATGAATTTGAAAACACATTGGTATGGGTGGCGTTTGATCCGATGCGGCAACCCTAGCCGCTACACGATCATTGTTCACTGTTGTCACTGTTGTTGTTTTTCTTATCCTTTTTTATATTCTAGTTAACCACACTATGAATGAGTTGAGTGTGGATTTCTCTTGGGAGCGAATTAGACTCTTTGACCAGTTAGCCTGTCAAGTGTTGCATGATATGTGCATTGAGAATCCACAAGCCAAAGTTGTGGACGTGAAGACCAAACCAAAGTCCAAGTGGAGGCCACTGCCATTAGACACAGTGGTAAGTGTTCTACTAAGTAATATGGAGCTTTCTGAGATATTTGATTTAAAATATTTATCTACTTCATTGAAATACTGTGTTAATTTGTAAACAAAATGTCACTATATGATATTAATTTAGGAACTAGAAAAACTAGCATCTCGAAAGTTAAAAATAAACGCGAAAGAAACAATGCGCATAGCTGAAAAGCTATACACCCAGGGTTTGATCAGCTACCCTCGCACGGAGACCAACGAGTATCCGAAGGAGATGAATCTGGCACAGCTTGTAGGATTTCAAACTGGAGACGCGAGCTGGGGTGCCTTTGCGCAGGGCATTTTGGATAGCGGCGGACCGACGCCCAGACAAGGAAACAAAAGTGACAAGGCCCATCCGCCGATACACCCCACAAAATATACAAACAGTAAGATTCTAATGATTTAGAAATAAAATATTTCCCTGAAATGATTAACAAATGATGAAATGTTCTTGGTCATACATAGTTGTTATTGTTACCAGATATCCCCCGCCGAGGGTCTGACTTCAGATCAGAAAAGCAATCGATACCTTCCTCGATATAATCCTAATATTTTTTTTATTGTTTCGATTCCCAGGTCTATCAGGCAACGAGAAGCGCCTATACGAGTTCATAGTGCGTTCGTTCCTTGCGTGTTGCTCCAAGGATGCTCAGGGTCAGGAGACGACCGCAGCCATCGACGTGGCTGGCGAACGGTTCAGCGCCAGTGGACTGATGATCACGGCGCGGAACTACCTCGACGTCTATCCTTACGACAAGTGGTCTTCTAAGGAGATTCATGTCTATGAGGTAATATTTATAATCTAGAGGCGACTACTAACTCTTTACACTTACAACAATCAAACATCTGCAAGTATGATCAGATGGTAGATGGGCGACAGCTTGTGGTATAAAGTAGAGCTTTTTCTGACCTTCGGAAGGCACTTTAAGCCATTAGATGGTCACCCAAGACAAGAGGACATTTTCTGGCTTGAAAACTCTTGATAATTAGCACAAGTACAGATCCCGGCAAACTTCTTGAGCATCGCATGACGTAGTGGGGGAAAGTTTGCGCATGTACACTTGCGAGCAAAAAAATAGTACTCAAACATAATATGGTTCAACTGTTTTATTATACCTATTATAATTAAAGAAGATAAAATATTGGGTATTTAAATACTAAATTACACTCCAAATAACCACCGTTTCAATATCATTCATGCCGTTTTTTTTTGAGAATACAATATACATCATCACCATTTTTCTGGCTTGTCTTTTCAAAACTACGTTAGTTTGTCGTGGCATAGTGTACACCTATGTCTTTTATAAACAACAAAAACTGATGGCACGTAAATGTTCGCGGGAGTCAGCGGGACGTGGACACGGCGCGTGGGGCGAAGGTCGACTGAACGACCAATCACGCGCGCGCTTCTCCCGTCGCTCCCCCCGTGCCCCGCACCGCACCACCAAAGAGACCTAAAATACGTTTCTGCGCATTCAAGGTCCTTACTCAAGAAGTTTGCCGGTATCTGTACCTTATGTTTACTGTCAATATTTGTAAGGCATTATTTTACAGAACGGTCAAACCTTCACCCCGACGAGTATAGACATGGTAGACGGGTCGACATCTCCTCCGAATTTGCTGACGGAAGCAGATCTAATCGCTCTCATGGAAAAGCATGGAATAGGTAATCAAAATCCATTATAAATAAATAAAATATCTGCAAAGAAATATGTAAAACAAAAGACAAAGGGTTTGTCATGCCAAAACATTACCTTTATAAACCAAAAGAGTGGACAAGACGGGATCTCTTTATAAAGTTTATTGGCAACTCTGTTTAATTTTCAGCCCATTTCTGATAGTTTGTGTGGTGTTTTCTACCCTTTACCACAAATTACGTAAAGCCGCGGCGCGCGCCCTTTACTTAGTACTATATTAATTCTCTGCTTTAGTTTAAACTGTGGTTTAAATATGTATGATTGATACTAAAAAAATAATTGAATAGCTATTTAGAATAGAACCGGATTTGTATGATCTTGGAGGCTTTGGCCCTGCAGTGGATGTTTTTTGGATGAAATTATGAAGCTTGTATTTAATAAATACTACTCTTTTGTACAGTATTGTAATAGTTTATTTATAAGCTTAACTACAAAAAATATTTAAATAATTACTTATTGCTCGAAGCTTATTGTTACTTACAAAAAAAAAAACAAAATCGTTTCAGGCACCGACGCGACTCACGCCGACCACATAGAGACGATAAAAAATCGGTCGTATGTAGCCCTCGCAGACGCCGTACATTTCGTACCGGGATTACTCGGCATGGGGCTAGTAGAGGGGTACGACGCCATGAGCCTGCGCGTGGGCATCTCCAAGCCGCACCTGCGCGCGCAGCTGGAGGCCGACCTCAAGGCCATTTGCGAGGGGAGGAAGCAGCCACGCCAGGTGCTGGCGGACCAGGTGACTATCTCCCTATGGTAGCAAAGGGTTGGTGGAGGGAAACATAGAGGGTTGGTGTGATCGCTTCATTAGACATTAGTCATTACGGGCTGGTTTCCGCAACTCGACGTCTAATGCGCCTATTCTGCGTGTGGGTGGGAATGCGGTGTCATTCGAGCCAACCCAACTCTTCCAGGAAACCCAGTAAGCCCTTTACATTACCGGTTATCCCTGGAAGGTCCCTCGTTTGACCGAGGTATTTAGCCCTGTAGTCCGCCACTCCCGTGCACTCCATGAGGACGTGAGCAGCCGTTTCTTCTGCTTCCTCACCTGTGCCTGTGCCTGCCTCAGTTTTGGATCCATCGGTGAAGATTCTGAGCTCTTTAATGTCGAGCCCTTCAACCCGATGGTCCTCGTGTAATTGTATTTTGTATTTCTTATCGAAAACAAATTGTTTTGTCACTGCAAGCCATTGAGATGGGGAAATTTTTGTGAACTTCCCCTAGAATGGCGGCGTGCGGGGTCCTGTTGTTTCTCCATAGTCCTAGGGTGTTAAGTCTTACCGCTGATGAGGCAGCCTCCTGCTGTATGTACAGCTGGAGTGGCGGAAGACGGAACATGGCCTCCATTGCTGCCGTTGGCGTTGTCCTCATACACCCTGTGATCGCCATGCAGGCCAATCTTTGGAAGCTATGGAGTTTGCTTACCATTGTGGATAGTTTGGTCCTGGTCCACCATACCACAGCTCCATAACAGACGAGAGGGCGGATTACCGTCACGTACAGCCAAAGAATGATGTTGGGAGAAAGTCCCCACTTTTTCCCCACCATTCTTCGACACTGCCAGAAAGCAATACTCGCCTTCTTTAGTTTGTTGTCAATGTGGCTACTCCAGTTGAGCTTGCTATCCAGGATGATGCCCAGGTACTTCACCTCTGTTGCCAGCTGGAGTTCCGTTCCAAAGAGCTTAGGTAAAGTATACATACCATAGCCCTATTGTTAGTGAACATGACCATTTCCGTCTTTGTGGGGTTCACTGACAGGTCATATTCTTGACACCAGCGCTCCACGATGCGGAGAGCTGTTTGTTTGAGGCTGCACACTGTGCTGGCAAATTTGCCTGTAATGAGGATTACCAAATCGTCGGCGTATCCTATGGTGTAGTATCCATTGGCGTTAAGCTTGGTGATTGGGTCGTTAATGACCAAGTTCCATAGTAGCGGAGAGAGCACTCCTGCGCGCGCAGCTGGAGGCCGACCTCAAGGCCATTTGCGAGGGGAGGAAGCAGCCACGCCAGGTGCTGGCGGACCAGGTGACTATCTCCCTATGGTAGCAAAGGGTTGGTGGAGGGAAACATAGAGGGTTGGTGTGATCGCTTCTTTGGACGTTCTTCTTGACATTATCAACACACGGTTTGTTAGTGAATGTGCCATTTCTTTTAATTTGTTCTGAAATTCTCGCTAGATCTGAGTGTATACAGACTGCATCCTATACAATACCTTTGCTTGCCATAGATTTATTTAAATGTCTCGATATTTTTTTCAAAATTAAAATGATATGTGATGTATAAGCGCCAGCTCCCTCTAATGAGATAATGTAGGACTAAAAAAAGAATAAAAAAAAGCAGTTAAAATTGAAATCACAATTGCTTATTGCCTTGACTTAAAACGTTTATTTTTTCTCACAACATTCTCTGCTAAGTTGTAACACACTCTATAGCATTCGCTTGTTTGTAAAGGTGGCGATATACAAGGAGGTGTATCTGACGGTGACGGCGGAGGCCACCAAGATAGACCTCGCTCTGGCGGAGAGGTTCAGCGAGCGGCCCAGCGAATACACGCCCTCTGCAGAGGCCACCCAGCCCGACATGCCGTCACGTAAGTTGTAGTATTGAGGGTAGAGGTTCTTTTCTGTGGGCCACGCGTATGAAAAAACAGCGTATGACGTGTGAAGATGGGCCGACGATCGGTATGAAGTAGGATAGCGTATGAAGTAGGAAGGTCGGTGAAACCAAGCATGCAATGGACGAATTGCAAGAAAACAGTTTTTTTTTTTTCAACTATTTAGTGGACACTAGACCCTAAAGAATCTATCAACATGATAGGCCATAGGATAAGGTAGCAATTCCATTCTATTGCAATTAGGGTTTACACAGATTTGCATTTGAACTGAATTACAGTACATATAGTTAAAGAAATTAATTGTTGAGCAGGTTGACGTTCTATACTATAATATCTATATTATTAAGTCGTATAATCCCTCGACCTGCTCTATAATTAATTTCCGTGACTACTAAGTTCTAGATAGTACTCTGTGGTTCTAGTATAACTACCAAGAAACACCGCGTTTTGCAGGTAGAATGCAAACTCTTGTTTATCCTGCCTCCTTGTTCCACTGTGACTCGTGCGTTGGTTTTGCAGCGTTGAAGTGTCCGAAGTGCGGTTCTAGCATGGTGGTCCGCAGCAAGAGGAGCTCGGGCGAGCTGTTCATCTCGTGCCCGTCGTTCCCGGGCTGCAAGAACGCCGTGTGGTTCCCCAGCCTCGTCAGGAGCTTACACGTCACGCCCGAACCCTGTCCCACGGTTAGTACCCCTGATTATCTCCTGATACAAAACTTATGGAGCTGTATAGAATATTACAACTGACGTGCGACATTGGCCACGATTCGGGATGTCATGCTCTAATTCTAATTTTAAAATCCAGCTATCCTTTTCGTTTTTATGACCAATGAAAGAGAGGCGATGAACGAATGATATTAATTTGAACGAATGATAACCTAAAATAAGGGCATAGCTGTCAGTTTAAGAGATTTTTAAGTTGCATGTTTTAAGTGCTCTCTAAAATTGTGCAATCGACACGGCCATAAGGTTCAAATTCGATGTTTGACAGCTCTAATATTAGAATGGCCATCTCCTGTCTCTTTTCAATCTTTAAAAGGATGGACGAACTTAAATTAAGGATTAGAGCGTGACAGTGTGAATCGGGGCCATTATTCGCTGTTACTAATTAATTCCGTCTACTCACGATTTGTTTGTGCGAGACAGGCCGCGACCGCGAACACGTCCCACTCACCCCAATGAGAGACCTGCGATAGGTTCGATAAGTCCGCCAACCGACAAAGAAATCGTGAGCAGACCGAATTAACTGACCGAGCGAGCGCGAAGCAGTCATTTTTTTAAATTTCCAAAAACTGACTATAAAAAATAACTATCGAACCTGCTCACAAAATTTCACGAGAATCGGTTGAGAAACGCGACCTGTAGAGTGGAACAGACAGACTGATGGACAGATAGACATACAAAAGCAATTTTAGCCGAGCTGAAACGGAGAGGTTTCGCTCGCTCTTCGCCCTCGCTCGGTCAATTCATTACAGCTGTAAAGAAATACAGTTCCGGTCTTTTTCTGACATACGTACGACCGTACGAGCACTATTATGTCGAATAAAAGAAAAATACAGTGATGTCAAATGAAAACACTGACGAAGACCTACAAACAAAGTGAAGCGCCAAAATTTAAACTACGGCCGCTATGTTGAAATTACGAATATTAGACTGTAAAGAAAGGTTAAAATCCTATTTTATATTTTATTGTAGCAATTTTGTTCTATTGGGCCGGCTAAGCGCACCCACCGCGCTTCAGATTTGGTAGATCTGTACATCGCGCGGCGTATGGAGACGATTCGTCATTTGTAATGCAATTTGAAATATTAAAAAAAAACACTGTTGCATGCATTCTGTTGAATGTTTGACTATAAACCTTTACTCTTTCTTTACAGTGTGGCCCTAATTATAAGAAAATTAAATTCGAATGGAGAAACAACTCGATAAGCCACTTATACCCGCCACCATACGTCGGCTGCATCGGCGGCTGCGACATGATGTTCCTAGAACTCATGAACATACACTTGTCTTCCGTCAAAAACGTATCTACCAACCAAAGCAGCGTCCGGCAAGGCGGTACCGCGCACTCAAATATCGTGAGACAGAACAGTAACACTTCCAATAATGTTGTTCCTGTAGCACCGGCTAGACCAAACCAGGTCAGACCAGCGAATCCAAGGCCGGCTGTGAACAACAGCCAGCCGAGGCAGTTGGTACCTCCGCTACCTGCGAATAGGGGTCAAAGTACCACGGGGCCGAGGATGCCGGTGCCTCGGGCGGGCCCGTCGGGGGGCGCCGCGGAGGACAATAGTGTGACTTGCGGGTGCAACCAGCCCGCCATACTGCTCACCGTGAGGAAGCAAACGGCTAATTTTGGTATGTTGAATAGCTTATATCTTTAAAATTTGAAAAAGTATAAAACCCGTCTATTTTAGTATTCCGATAGTAAGGTCCGCGCATTTTTAAGTTTAATTTTAAATTGAGAAAACGCAGTTTGTAAAATTGGTAAACTTTAAGGGGTTCGGGGACGGTCAACGGCTTGAAGTCTTGCAAGTAGTTTTCTATTCTCAATGGCATTTACTTTGATTAATGGATATTACCATTTATTTCATGACATCAGATTGACTGAACCTTTCTTTCATTCCAGGCAAAAAGTTCTACAAATGCCCACTGGGAAAAGATAATGGCGGTTGCGATTTCTTTCTGTGGGCTCCCGAATCCGTCGATACTGGCGCTGACAATCCTCCTAGCTCGTGGGGAAATAATCAAGCTGGCAACTCTAGCGGGTGGGGCAGTAACCAGGCTGGCAACACTGGTTGGGGGGACAACCAGTCTGATAACGCCGGTAAGGGCGGCAATCAGGCTGGCAACACCGGTTGGGGTCAGAGCAGTCGCGGAGGAGGAGGGGGGCAGACCAGGGGGTGGGGTATTGCCCCCTCCAGGCAGGACTACCCGGCTAACGATGATGGTGTGTCGTGTGACTGTGGAATACCGTGCAAAAGGTTAGAAGAGAACAGTGTTAGGAAGAAAGATTTTTCGACTTAAGAGGGAAGAATAGCATGTGCTCTTCCATACAAAAAGAAAAAATGTTTTTCCACTTCTAAATATTTTCCAATCTCCATGATTTTTTAGTATGTTATTGACACAATGAATGACTAGGTAAATAGCTTTTCTTTTTTTTTTCTAAATTTGCTACAATTTCAAACTTATAGGCACCTCAAGTAACGTAATTTTTTGTGATTAAAACTGTGTCGAATTAAGCCGTTTGTTGAACAGAGTTGTTACCCTAGCATCGATTTAACAAAAACAATGTAAAAAACAAGGTTGACCGAACATACAAAACTTGTGTAGATTATTAAGCCAAGCAGTGCATTCTCACGGGCCTATTGAAAACAAAATCTGTTGCTCGGTTTGAATTTGCCTTCGAGCAGTAAATGTCTTTAGGCTGAGACGATGATGATATTTACGAGGTTCAAACTCTGAGTTGAGAGAATGTTTTGCAGGATTACAGTTCACAAGGAGGGTGCGAATAAAGGTCGGGAGTTCTACGGCTGCCCGAAGGACTACAATTTCCGGTGTAAATTCTTCCAGTGGGCCGATGAAGGAAGTGGCGGCAGTCATTCACATTCAGGTAATAATTAAAAAAAATATATGAATACATACAATAGGTGGTAGCTTGTGTTATGTGTGTTAGTAGTAAGTGGACAGTAAAGTTTCTAGCATTCGACGTTTCTGGGCGACATGAATATCATTACAAGACCTGCCACTTATATATAAAATATACAACTTATCGGCAGATAAAAAAAACTGTTTTTGCAATAGCATAGGATAAGAAAAAAATGCACAGATTATGCAACAATTGGTCTGTGTTAAAAACAAAATTATTTCACACTAAAAAGTTATTCTATATTACTAGGTTTTCGTTTATTTTGCCTTAATACATTTTTGTACGTTTTTACTATGAAATTTTTTATTTAAGTGAGTATACTGTGTCTATATTTATACTGTGGCCGAGCGGCCTATGGTGTGACTGAACGATGTAATTGTTTCAGAATGGGGCGCGGCCAGCAGCAGCGGGGGGTCCCGCGGGCGAGGGGCAGGGCGGGGGCGGGGGGCGGCGCGGGGCGGGGGCAGGGGAGGTGGCGGGGGGGGCAGGAAGTGCAGCCTGTGCCACCAGCCCGGACACACCAGGGCGCGCTGCCCCAACGCGGGAGGGGACGACTAGATAAGCCTTTCTTCGCCACTCGAATAGTTTAGGGACAAAGGCTGGCAAACGACAAAAAGGGATACTATGGGAGATGCGATTTTGTTACATCAGAAAACAATGTTCCTTGGAGAAAATTGATCAGTAACTATCCTGTGTGTTTGTCCTGTAGAGAGAGTTGCCGGTCTAAACATTTATCATCAACAATATGTTTGTACATAAAGAATAATCGTTACGGAAAGAATAGATACTGTTAAAAAATAATGAATAACTACTTGTAAATACTAATTTCTATAGTAATGGTTTCTAATTTATGGAAATAAGTGATGATAATAAGTGCCTCTTAAAATATGTGATACTTACTTTGATAGGAATTTGTTTGTATTATTATTACATTAAGTAAAAGTTGTGTACTAAGTTCGGTTTTATATTTATTTTTTTAACTCACTTTTAGTCATAACTATTATTACCTGGGCGTCCGAGCTTTGCTCGTGCGTGCCATCTGTTGGAAACTTTCGGACTTTAAAATAAATTTTATTTTGTCATATTCATTTTAAAACTAAATGAAATAGAGAAGTTAATAAATAAAAAAAAACATGAATAAAAAAACCATCTATCGAGATACTCTAACTCAAGACTCAAAAACCAGCCGTTTCCGAGATTCTTATTTACTCGTTAAAAGTAAAGATACCTATATATACATAATGTAATGGTCTACTTACCATTACAGTATAAATATTAGTAGAGCCTTACCTTACCATGAAGTTATCACAATTATTTCCTAAATCCCTTTATATTTTGGTTGGGATGGGATAAGTTTTTTGAAAAGATCACTCAGACCACACGCACATCGGATAAACTACTAAACCGATTTTGATGAAATTTAATACAAAGATAGTTTGGTTCTCAAGAACGGAGATGGGCTAAAATCCATGGACAGCTAGTGTAAAATAAAATAACGATGAATTTGCAGACTACTTATATATATTATTAACGTTCGGAAGTAATTGTTTGCACCATATAAGTATAATTGCAGAATTAATATAGTACTGTATAATACCGATTTCCAGATTCAATATACACGCAATAAATACGTTTAAACGAGTCTGTATGTGAATAGCCAGCGGGCTATTCATATTTACATGTGCGGTCCGTGTGAACGATTACCACCGCTGTTTCTTCTTCGCTTTCAAGGAGCTGAGGCTGTGCGCTTTCTGCATCTCGTACTGCTCGGCCTCCACCGTCTTGTCGGTCATCATGTCTAGCAGGATCTCGAACTTCAGCCGCAGCATGTTGTTCTCCTCTTCTAGTTGCTCTAACTCCTTTTTTAGGCGAATGTTTTCTTTGTGCGCTGCGCCTGCCTTGCCGGACGCTACAATGAAATTATTAACAAGATAAAAATGTCTCCGTAACTCACTTAAATCTGATAACAAAATTACGCACCTTTAGCAGACCACACGTTCTAATTCATTCTATAAAATACTTTCCTATTGGCGTTACATACGTACCTACACTGAATTATATTGCACACATAGGAATAATACACAAAAAAGAAGTAAGAAGAGTTAAGAGTGCACAGTTAGGCGGCCTTATCGTAATTTCTTTCAGGCAACCTTTGGGTACAGGAAAACCTTTTTGATAGTGGTTTCAATCATAGAAAATCTTGTATGTATTACAATTGCAATGTATTTTATCCCTTTTGAGCTTTTAAAAGTGAAGAATATAAAATGTAGGTACTCCTCATATAAGATGAACGCTAAAAAAATACCTGGAATCCACTGTCCATCTTCATACGACATCTCGAAGTCGCCTAGTTTCATATTGACCGGGCCGATGTCTATCGAGAGTTCCTTCGACGCGTAATCGCTACCGAACTCATTCTTTATCACCGCCGTGTCTTGGCGTCGCACTGGTATCGTCTTCGGCGCGAACTTGTTGCTAAACAAAGGCATTTTGAAGCCAAAATATAGGAAACGGAGATAGAGCAGTTGAAAATGAAATTGGCGACGTATTGACATAAGGTTTTCAAAACAAACGGTTGCCTATAGCAACGTAGTTGTTATGGTAACGTATACAAAATATTTACTTAAAGAGGTATCTATCTTGAGTTGTCCAAGAAGTTATAAACAAAACAATTAATTATAAAGTAATACTGCTTGTTTATTTGATACAAATTGTTCAAAAGTAAGTAATTTTACAATATAAGAACTTAATACTTTTAAAATAAATAGTGTAAAATTCGAGAGTAATAAATACACTTAAGTAGTGGAAATATTCATATAAATTATTTTCCAGATATCGCAACTAAAGCCCGTAACATCGACCAAAACAGCCTTTAATTATTATGAATGTACGCATAATATACTATACAAACCACCTAGCATTGGAATCTACTTAAAAACATTTCGTTGTATCTAAAGTGCTCTCTTCAGTTTGTATAATCTCAAGAGGGCGTTGCTTCGCGATATCTGGCATAGGCTAGTATTATTGCTTGAAGTGTGGTCGTGGCAGTGTAGAAGCTGTCACGTCCTCAGTCTGTAGATCATCACAGCTGGTACGACAAGAATCGCGCCGCCGATTGCATACGTCACCGCCGCGCCCGAGTACCAATACACTGAAAGAAAATTATTATCAAGATAAGATGCGTACCTATGTCGCTGTTTCATTTAACACGAGATAAAAGCAAGTAGGCCTTTCAATTGGGTCAATATCAATATGCCATCACGTCTAGAGATAGAAGCGGTCTCATAGATAGCGAAACAAATAATAGGTACACACACGAGATCACGCTTCTATCCCTGAAGGGGTAAGCAGAGCCAGGTGTCCCAAGGACCAAAATAATAAACCCTGACTTTGAATGCCACAATTCTACTCTCTCACTCAATAGGTTTTGTGCACTTATTTATTTATTTATTAATAATAGGAAGACCAACAGCTAAAGTTAACTTGATAGTAAATACAGAAGTACCAAAAAGCCATTTACAGGTCTCCACATGTAGGTGCCAGAACATAAAAAAACACATAAGGTCATACACTCATAGGCCTGAATACTAGCTCGCAAACAGATTGTTCAGTTACAAAAAAAATTGTCTATTTAGCAGACGTCTTGCCGAATCGGAACCAGTATTAAACAGGTCCAGGTCAAATTCTTGGCACAATTTATTAAAATTGCTGCTTGCACGCAAAAGAAATGAATTTTGACGGTAGTTCGTAGACACTGAGGGAAGATGGATGGGAGCGCTATTACGTAAGGTCAGTCTGGGTCTTAGACCATAATATACACAAGCCGCCGAACGCTCATAATCCGTTTGGTCATTTATTATGACGTCATACGAGCCTGCGAGTGTACGACCTGCTGCAGCGATGAGTGCCCAAAACTGCGCCGCGTGCCTTCGCCATGACGTCATCAAGAGACCGGGAATGTGGCCGCTGCCGCAGCGACGAGTGGTCCTAGACCACGAGCGAGTACGCCTAAAGACCATATATAGTGTGCCACGCACCTTTAACATGATGCCATCAAGAGTCTGCGAGTGTATAGATACCTGCTGCAGCGAAGAGTGGTCCCAGCCCGCGAGCGAGCGCGCCTAAAGACCGTAGTGTTCCCAGTACTGCACCGCGCGCCTCCGCCGGGGCCTGCGCCGCCGCCATCGACGTCATGCAAGAGACCGCGAATGCCGTCGCTGCAAATTATAATCGCACAATCTCAATTACGAAATCAACGACTTAAAACTGACAACTTGTTGAATAAGCTGGTTTGTTTAGTGGGAGGCATGAATGAATTTAGTCAAGGATGCGGCTTCCGAATGGTTCCATTAGGTCAGGGCGCTGGTTGGCTTTAGATAGTTCTTTTCTAGAAGTGCCCGACGTATCGTAGGCAAAAGGATGGATAACAGATAGCACATACTTATTATTATAGTCGTGGAGATTCTTCGGAGAAACTTTCGTATCAGTGCTCAGCTCATGGCGGCACGCTTAGGCCGTTGGTTGGCGGCAACTCAATAACTGGATTGTGAAGTCGTTCGTACCTTTCGATTATAGCTTTCAAACTTACACAAAGCGTAGAGGACAAGTCCAGTCCAGAGCCAGGCCAGTGCGGAGACCAGGGGTGGGTTGGCGACGGCCGCAAGAGCTACGCCGAAGAAAGCCGGGGAAGTGAGTGCCAGCGACCCCCGTGCTGCGCGCTCCGCCCCGCGCGCGTCCAGTCGCCGCGCCGCGCCGCCTTGCAGCACCGCCATTATCAACCCTGTATAGTACGAGTAGATATGATGTTTTTTTGCTTAAACCACGTACCTAGAGGATACACCGCAGTATATTAATTCTGTGCATTGTGATCCAGTAGACATCAACGCCAAAACCCTACCCGTAACAGCTGAATACTTATTAAATTTTTTATCACGATTTTCGTAATATAAAGTACTTGTCGTGCGATGGACCTGTATTCACAAATGTTGTCGAACATGTTTCTATTATTTTGCACCACCAAGCTAGTCTGAAATGTGTTATTGGGATCCACATTCTTCAAGTTAGGCATTAGCGTATAGGAGGACAGATGTTATCTAAATCTACCAAGGTAATATCAACAACACACGATAGACATACATGAAGGACTATCTACAATAATAAAAACAAACATAACAGCTACTCGAATACTCACCAATGACGAGGAACATCTTCCCCTGTTGCATGGCGGTGTACTCGAAAGCATGGTGGGTTAGGAATGTAATAGTGAACTCTAAACCCGAGTAAATAAATAAATATATGAAATAGATCAGTCCCAATTTAGATAATATTTTGTTCTGATGTTTAGAAAGATTTTGAACAGCAGTAAAATTGAGAAGGTGCCAAGGGGAGACAAAGTCCACTGCTTTAGACAGAGTGAGCGATAGAGGTGCTCTTTTTTCCTGAAAAAGAAAGTTCGTATGTACCGAAATTAGTTTACGCTGAAAAAGTTATTTACATAAAAAGTATAATCAACTAACCCAGAGTAATTATAACATTGACATTAGGATAGAAAATATTTAAGAGAAATATCTGTTTCAAGAAAAGGAAACTGCTATTCTAATAACCGTGTCTATCAGTTTCGAAACGCTTACCTTGTCCAATGTCTCAGGTATGCAAATTAAGACCAGAGCAATGTTGGCCAGTGACAGACCCAGGGCATAAAAGGCCGCACGTTCGCCCCACGCGCCCACTGAAGGGTCGCTGGTCATAGCAAACCAGGCGCCTGCCAGCGGGCCGGCTATGAAACCTATTGAGAACGCCAGACCTATAAGAGCCTGAAATCATATATTTTATTAGTTCTTGAATAGCATAGTTTTTATAAGCAGTTTATAAAATATGTCAATTTAATAAGTGGATTGATGAATCATGAACAAATTATTACATTTAATTATATACCTATAGTCTAACGCTTATCAGAATAAAAGGAAAATACTAATTTATCTGTATTGGCCTTGAAGTGTTCATTATAGATTATATAACTTTTATAAAATACAGTTTAGGATTGTAATGTTGATTTAAGGAAATTACAGTCAATTAAAAACTATTATCTAGCTAGGTTTAATTAAATCATTTAATATTCATGAAGGTTTCCTTTTGAGCAGTTTATGCTTGAATTTTTATCATGCTAATAAGGCAACGTGATTTGGGTTGTTTTATGGTTTACAAAATATACTAACCATTCCCCGTGCTCTGCTTTTTTCGTTAGAAGCATCTGTAACTATCGCCATGCTGAGGCTCACATTGGCTTTGCTCAAACCTCCAATAAAACGCGCCAACACGAAAACGCTGAAGGTGCGCGCATGCCCCCACAGTGCATGAGATAATGCTATTCCTGTCTGTATAAAATAAATCATCAATACATATTATAATAAAACTGTACCGAAATCTGTACATTAAATATAAAAAAAAAAAATGGTGATGTAGATAGTAAATAACATAGATACCAAAAACACAATTTTTTTCAAATTTTGTCTGTCTGTATTTCCGTGCACGCATGACGCAAAAACTACTGAACGGATTTCAATATTTGGTATGTTAATAACTGACTATCCGGGTCAACATTTGGAATATTTTTTCTTGCGGGAAAATGTCTCGTTCTCGTGGGAAAAATCTAAAACTGTTACGAGCTAAAATATTGCAGGATGGTATGGTAATAATTGATGGTAGTTTTGTGCATAGCCATCATAAATGACGTTGCAGGCACAGCTAGTACATTATAAAACTAACAAAAATAACATATATCAAGTAAATAATACAATAATAACCACAACTCAACAGAGACATCTAATTGGATGGATGGATTATTAATTATGAGTCTTGTTACAACAGTAATGCAATAGTAAATTTCAAAAGAACCACTTAATATTTAATTAACCTCATTCAATCAACAGGTTCAGAGTCCTGTAGTGACCGACCAGGTATTTATATTTACTTTCTTCACATTGAACATGCATTTATGGTGTTTCTTTTCTGTGGTAATATTTTTTTTATAACAAAACCTATTTATTATCATGGTCCTTGGCGTATCAGACAACATCTATCAATATAATAAAAGTGTTGATAAGCCACGTTGGTTGAGATGACAGATTTCATAGGTCAATTTATTATTTGAAGACCATAATAACAAAATAAAACAAATACGTATTTCTGTTTTGGCTTCTTATTGGCACTTCACCACAAATATTCTCATACATAGTTGCCTAGAAGAAATTGATATAAGGCCACTCACATAATGTCTTACTTATTTTGTATTATTTTAAATGTCATGTACTTTCTGTGTGTGTAATAAAGTATTTTTCATTGTATACCTACCTGCTTATTATTATTTTAAAACTAATTATACATAATGTTGGAAACATACCAGACAAATTAAAAGCATTGGTTTCCTTCCATAAGCATCAGACAGACTTCCAACTATAGGGCTGGTTAAGAATTGAAGGAAGCTATACATTGAACCCAAAGCGCCGCCAAAAAGGACTGAAGCAAACTTATCTGGAGCTCCAGTCAGCCTCTGGAAACCCTGAACCACTTGCAACAAAGATGCATAGAGTCCATTACCCTTGCCTTCTTCTCTATTGTAATAATCTAATAAAGAAGGTAACAGAGGCAGTATCATAGTAAATGCTAGGAGATCCAACAATAAAGATAGGAACACCAGTGCAATAGTTTTTGAATCAGTAGTGACAAGATTTTTAGTTTTTCTCCCTGGAACTTCTTGGCCATTTTTTTCACTAGTTCTATCTAAAACAAGGGGTTTTCTATGCTTTAAAGCGCCGTTATTCTGGGAGTGATCCTGAAATACCAAACAAATATGCTTAATTTGAACATTTAATTTAAAATTTGCGATATCAAACAAAATTTTGATCAAGGTATTAAGCGGTATAAGAAAACAATTTAGTAAAACTTACCATTTTAAAGTTTTCACAGTTGGTTTATTACTTTGTCTTTGTATAATAGCATCTGGCGCAATTGATGCATTTATATTGAATAAAAAAGTAAACGACGCTGCGACGACTACAAAACTTTCACTTTGAAAACTATAATGACTCTAAAGTTAAAAGTGCCAACATACAATGGCAGAACATGATTGAAACGTACTTTTAAATTTTGTAAGCTTACATTTTGACAGATGCATTCAGAACGATAAATAACGGTACAGACAGTAATCATCAAAAATATTGTAATAAATTTTAACTTGAAAAAGATGAAATCTTTAGTGCATAATTTGGTATTTTTTAGAAATAATTTTGTTTTTAATGTGTATCTTTTATTTATAATAAGTTTAGTTCAAGTTTAGTGTGGATTTCGTGTTTGTCTTTTTGGGATACTTTTGTATTATTTGTGTTTCAGAACGTCTTCGTTAAAAGTTGCGCTTTGTACGCGTAGTAGCAGCATTATACTAATTAGTAAGTAAAATAGACAAACAGAGGGATAGTATAACGTTGTCTCTTTTTATCACAACTTCTTACTATTAAATTAGAAAACAAAACAATGCATGCGGCTGCGTGCGGCTTCGTTCGTTCGTTTCGATTCGATATTCGATTCGACATCGACGCCATTTTGGTTGTGGTGGTATTTATTCGATTTTCCTAGCAGTTTGTGTTAAAATTAAGAAGCGAAATGGGAGAGGATAAGGGTATGAGTTAGCAATTAATTATATAGAGTTTTGGTTCAATCTTTTTCAAGATTAGATTCACGTTTTATATTTCATTAGCAGACCGTCGACGCAGATCTCGCTCGAGGGACAGAGAACGCCGACGATCAAGATCTCGTTCAAGGGAACAACAACAACGTAGAGAAAAGAAAAGGAGTAAATCCAGGTCTCCGTCCAAAAGGTCTCGACGACGCAAGCCTTCACTCTACTGGGATGTACCGCCGCCAGGTTTCGAACATATCACGCCTCTACAGTACAAGGCGATGCAGGCCGCGGGTCAGATTCCTGCCAACATCGTTGCAGACACGCCTCAAGCCGCTGTGCCAGTTGTCGGGTCGACTATAACACGTCAAGCACGTAGATTGTATGTTGGAAATATACCATTTGGTGTGACTGAAGAAGAGACTATGGAGTTCTTCAATCAGCAGATGCACTTATCGGGCTTGGCGCAGGCTGCTGGCAACCCAGTCTTAGCTTGCCAAATCAATTTGGATAAAAACTTCGCATTCCTCGAGTTTCGTTCTATTGATGAGACTACTCAGGCTATGGCATTTGATGGCATCAACTTTAAAGGGCAGAGCTTGAAGATTCGTCGACCGCATGACTACCAACCCATGCCTGGCACAGAAAACCCAGCAATCAATGTTCCTGGTTAGTACAATTTCTACATTTATTTATATTCACTTGTAAATCTAACTGATCAGCAAATAAAACTGAACAATTTCAGTACTAATACAACTACACAAACATGATTTATGATTTAGGTAGAAGGGATCGGGCAATTATGTCCCAATGACCACTGCAACCCGAAATAGATCTATTGTAGTCGGCTACTATAGATACTGTAGACAGTAGTAGTAATTACATTTCACAAGCCATGTCAGTGGCCTTTATCAGCTCTAAAACACAAGACCAGGGCTTGTGACGTTGGTTGTCAACCTTACAACAAAAAGAAGAGAAGATACCAAATTATTAATAAAAATAATACTAATTGAAGCTGACTTATAGTATAAAAGTAATCAAAATAACAAAAGTCAAATAATGTTTCTGTAACACTGCAGCTCATGGGCTGTGAGGTTTGCCTGTAGAAAATAATTATGGAGTGTCACTACACACAACTTACTAATTTAATTTTGTTGCTTTCAGCTGGGGTCATAAGCACAGTAGTCCCAGATTCACCACACAAAATATTTATTGGGGGCTTGCCCAATTACTTAAATGAGGACCAAGTGAGTAAACTTTTTTTTAACAAAACTGTACAGTTGAAATATGGTAATTGTTTCTTACAAATATTTCTCCCACTGGTTGGTTGATTATATCTCTCTGAAAGAGTTCTGGAAAAATTACAAATGCAATGAAATATTTGAAATAAGCAATTAAGTCTAAAAATCTTAAAATCTGCTTATGAAACAGTATACTTAAAATGTATTTATTATTCATTGATATTTTACTAAAAGGAGTAAGCTCATAGAGTCTGCTGTATCATAGGTAGAGATTAATTATATTTACTTTTCGTTAGATTATATCAATAATGTTCTCTTTAAATAGAAAAAAAGTCAGACAATATTTTCCCAACATTTTCATAAAAGAATATTCCCAAATGCTTTTCACAAATCTTGGGCATTTACTATTGATTCCATGCAGATATATAATATGGTGGTGGTGTCTTAACATTTGTGGGTAGCATAAGAGTACCAAACTTGAAATTTTGTAAATCTATAGTTCTCATTTTGCAAAATTATATTTTCCAGGTCAGTACCCAGACTTCACATATTGACCATAAATATATTTTTTTGTATTTTTAGCATCCCATGCACAGGCAAAGCAAGCAACACATACAAGTTATCTGTTCAGTTGAAAATACACAACAGTGCTACTGTCCACCTTTGTACAGTTTTTAATATTATAATGTTCAATATACTTCCAAATTAGCTAACTTTTAACAATATTTTGAATAAGCAGTGTACAACGGTGGCATTTTTAGGAATTCTAGATTACAACCGCAGCTAGGTTTACCAAAACATTCTCTAGCCAGTTCCCTGTAGGTAGCCTTGGAGCCACAACATTTCAGGGCGAGATTCAACAGTTGACAGGGCTTCGGTGCAGCCAGCGCAGTGAGACGCGATGTTTTTTGGTCCGTTTCAGGTATTTTCAGGTACCCATTGCCGCGCGAGCGTGTGCAGTTGATTGCGCACGCTCGGTCATATTGAAACAACTCACTGATAGTTTGCTTTCTGCCCCTCCCTAGCTTAGATTTGGCACATTCGCGGCCCGCGTGTCACTGTTGTCTCTCATTCTCACCTATACGTCTTGTACTTGAACGAGACGTCGGCACCTCAAGGCAAGTCTCCTCCATTCACATCTGATTCTAACATGAGGCTAGACACAGGTCAGATAACATTAAATTCTATGTATGCTGCATTTTGCTGAACAAATATTAAAGGGAACACTAAAATTGGAAAATAATTATTACGAATATAAATAATACATTGTAATCCATATTATCCTTTGTGTATAAAATATTTATTTAAAAAATATGATTGTTGTTGACTTGCACTTATTTACTTTAATGTGGAACAGGTGAAGGAACTTCTGATGTCCTTTGGGCAACTCCGAGCCTTCAATTTGGTGAAGGACTCCTCCACAGGGCTTAGCAAAGGCTATGCATTTGCCGAGTATGTTGACATCTCTATGACTGACCAGGTTTGCTTTCTTTTTTATATTTAGTAAATATTACTTATAAGTTAGAATTCTAATCGAAATTCCTTTGCAGGCTATTGCTGGTCTGAATGGCATGCAACTGGGAGATAAGAAACTCATAGTACAACGCGCCAGTATCGGAGCCAAGAATTCTACATTAGGTATGTTTGGTAATGGTACGCATGCTTTTTCTTTATCATTTTTGTTGTATGTTTCTTGATCTTAACATTTCTGCTTTATTTTACTTCCCATAGTAATAAATAAGGGTAGTGTCAGAAATTTTAACCACATGTTATAGAGCAAATTTTTCATGTACTACATATTCTATTATAAAGAAATAATTAAAAAATTCCTAAAACAGCACCCCGCTGTATGTGACGTCGTAAACGATAAAAATTGAAGTGCATACACAATGGCCCCGATTCGGGAAGTCATGCTTTAATTCTAAATTTAAAATTCAGCTATCTTTTTCGTTTTTATGACCAATGAAAGAGAGGTGATGAATTCAGACGAAAACGAATGATAACCTAAAATAAGGGCATAGCTGTCTTAATCTGTGTTAAGAGATTTTTAAGACACATGTTTTAAGTGCTCTCTAAAATTGTGCAATCAACACGGCCATAAGGTTTAAAATCGATGTCTGACAGCCTTGATATTGATGGCCATCTCCTGTATTTTTTCAATCTTTAAAAGGTGAAAAGAACGGACGAACTTAAATTGAGGATTAGAGTGGAGATTAGCCTCAATGTATATACATTTCATAAATTATTTTAAATTAAAAACGAAATCGAATGGTGTGAAATCTGAGTTTGGACATTTTCAAATAAACACTAAAACTTGTGTTTAAAATTTGCGGCACATCCCAGTAGTCGAGTATTCCGTGTCTGTAGCGTTGTATCGTTGCAGCGATGACGGGTGCGGCGCCGGTGCAGCTGCAGGTGGCGGGGCTGACCCTGGCGGGCGCGGGGCCGCCCACCGAGGTGCTGTGCCTGCTAAACATGGTCACGCCCGACGAACTGCGCGACGAGGAAGAATACGAAGACATTCTTGAGGACATCAAGTGAGTATCGTTGATGTGATGGGATGACACATGACTTCAAATACGACATTGTTATCAGCCAGTCTGTTGTTATTTATGTTTTTTACCGTGGAGGGGATTGACTGCTCCGGCCTATCCTAAATAAGGTATCAGGTCTTAGCCGTCCGAGTGAGACAAGTGCGACGTGGTTACACAAGCTCGAAGGCCCTCCCCAGGGAGCTTCTACTGACGAGAAGCGCCGAGGAGGAGAGCTACAACCCAAAGAAGGCCACAGTGCCACCCACCACTCAAAGATGGCACCGGCTCTAACGCCGTACCCCGTGCCCGGTCCTTAGCTGAGGACCGCGAGGACAGCCCCAGCCAGAGCCGAAAGGCTGACGCTGGATCCCATCGCCCAAAGACGCGCTCATTTATAACCCTCCCTTTTTGTTACAAAATTAAGTAATGGTAAATGGGTCTACGACTCTCTACATACATACTATCTATTAATTAAGTACAAATACTTTTTCATCATCATCATCCACAGCTCATATACGTCCCCACTGAGGGGCTCGAACCTACCCTGATTTAAAGCGATTAGGCCGTAGTCGGCCACGCTGGCCCAGTGCGGGTTGGTCGACTTCACACACAACCTTTGATTTTCTTCGCAGTATTGTGCAGGTTTCATCACGTTTTCCTTCACCGTAAGAGCTTCGATAAACGTAAATATGAATTCGAAAACACATGTACGTGGAGAGAGCGTCGGTGGTCTAGTGGTTATAGCCGCTGCCTCCCGTCCGGGAGACGCGAGTTCGATCCCCACCACGTACCAATGAGTTTTTAAATAAATAAGTGGTTTGCCCTGGGCGGGATTCCAACCCGCGACCCTGTGCTTCGAAGGCAGGCATACTACCAACTAGGCTACGGAGCCGTCACGTTTTGAAATACTTATTTATCTTACTTATTTTTCTAATCACTTTATTTCTTAGTCTGTTCGGCGGCGTGGCATATAATAGATTTTCCTTTGACATCGTGAATATTATCTTTTTCAGGGAGGAATGTAACAAGTACGGCTGCGTGCGCAGTATAGAAATACCAAGACCTATAGAAGGTGTTGAAGTTCCCGGTTGTGGAAAGGTAAGCTAGCTCCTGAACATATGAACCAAGTTTGAAATAAGTGTACTTTTTTTTTCTGGTATGGTACGGTACACCATTGACTTGAACCACCATGTGGTACCTAGGAATCATTATTCTATCTTTGTAACTTTTTGTAACTATCTACGTGATTATAAAAACATTTACTTTAAAACCTAATAAAATCAATAATTTGGCAGGTATTCGTGGAGTTCAACAGTATCGCGGACTGCCAGAAAGCGCAGCAGACGCTGACGGGGCGCAAGTTCAGCAACCGCGTCGTCGTCACCTCCTACTTCGATCCCGACAAATATCACCGCAGAGAATTCTAAACTTTACATTAGTATTTCCTAATACCATTCTCTACTCATTTCAATTTATTTTCTAAGTGACATATTTTAATGAAATTCGTATAACAATCCATTTGAAATTGTATTTAAGAATAAAATAATTATGTCTTAACTTAATGTTTAATTTTAAAATATTGGTGGTTTCATACATACAATTAATAAAATAGAAGCTATATACTATGACAATACATTTTAAACTTTAATATTATTATACTATATTTGAAACTTCTTCATTTTGTAATGCTGGTTGATAAGTATTTAGAGATCCAGTTTCTGCTGAAAGTACAAGTTTCCTCATGATCCCATAAAGCACTCCGCCGACTACCAACATTCCAATACCTGCCATCAGACTGATAGCCCAAGCAGGGACAGAGAGGCCACCTGTATGCAAACAACATTAAAAGCATTTTAAAATTAATTTGACATAGCCAAATGTGTTTATGTATTTATAATAGAAGAGTCGAAACGCCCTTCGTCTACTCAGTCGATTCGCGAGGCTGTGTGGGTTCGTTCGTGAATGAGGAAAGTAGTCATCTTGAACAACACACAGCAGGCAGCTACAGTGGCCGAGCGTTAGAGCGTTCGGTTCTCATTACTGAGGTTCCGGGTTCGAACTTTGTGGTCAAACGACTCGCTTTGTGAGACTGCCTTCAGTTTGATAAGAACATTACAGACTAAATCATTTGATTTCCGTGCTACGGAATGCACGTTAACACATTCACTGCCAAGCGCCGCGCGCGAGAACTAAGCCACCGCGCCACGGTACGGTACTAATTTATTTCACAATTTTCGCTTGACGACACCTAGGCCTCATTGGGCGTAGCAACGACGCATAATGCACTGCCGCCTGTGACGTCATCGAAACGGATGGTATTATGCAGAATAACTTGTAGCCAAGCATTATAATATAGAGGTACTTTTAATACTTATTGTATATGGTTCAAAATTTTATTTAAATTCCAGTCACGTAGTAAGTACTAATAAATTATTTACCTATCTCTTGAAACATTTCTTATTACGGAGACATTACGAAAACTACTCCAATACTACATGATTATGATAACAGTATGATTGCTAATCATATTATCACATAAAGTTTTAATCATATTTTATTTTATGATCCCGGTTTGAATATGGACTTATAAAAATATGGAGGATAAAAAAACATTTATTCATATAAAATATTTATTTAGGTTAAACTCTTCATTTACAAACTACTTCATTTCTTGTATAGCTAACAGTTCAGGATGCAAAGCTGAACTGTCAGTTGCAGGAAGGTTCGAAATTTCCAAATTCATAGCCGAGTCATCAGTGGGGAACGGGTTCGAAGTACCAGTATCCATGGCCGGGTCGTCAGTATAGCTTATGTTCCAAGTGTCAGTGTTCATAGCCAGGTCGATGTAGAAAAACGGATATGACGAAATCAATGTTCGGAGCCGGGTCACAGAAAAGCACTCACAACACCAAGAACACGTACGATGCGATGAGGTCAACGATTAGATCGAGACTAACCCTTGCGTAAAGGACAGCTCTCTTAGACGGGTAAATAATCCGTTCACAATTTCAAAAAAATTTACGCAATAAGATAAGCCGATAATTAAACAAAAGACACGAGCCGATAAATAAACAATACCCCACTTACTTTGTCACTCACTTGCCGCTTATATGATTTATGACCGGGTCTAAAGCGACAAAGGAACAAAGCTATTTTATACGATAAGATTTCCTGTAATTGTTTATTGAATAAAGAATTTTTCGAAAAACACAAAAACTTAAAAGGTATCTTTCTTTGAGCTTGGTTACAGAACTTTACGCATAATACCATCCAATCGTGCCAGTTACAGTTGCTAAGTTGAAAAACGACTCTATGCAGTTACTAATACTCACGGACCAAGTTGGTCCGTGCTAATAGGTACTGCATAAAATTGTAAACATATCCTTTATGAAAAATAATACGGTTCCATCTGATTTTAATACCTATTTATTAAATATTTAATCATAATAATTTCATGACGCGCATAGTCGTCACGGGCGCCACAAGTGTGTTTGCCGATGACGACAACGTGTCGTGATGGGCGGTGAATGTGTTAAGACATGGTCTCGAATAAACCACGGGAAATATGAGATATATCAGAGGCTTTCGGCAGCTCCATAATAATTATGTAATTATTACTCTACTGGGTGTGTGAGTCAAAGGCATGTCAATATGTGACAGGACGGACACTAGAAGACTGACTGAAGACCCGGGTAGAAGACAGTACCCCGCCGACCAGTTGTACCTACCATTAGCCAGTACAGTACTTACGATAATATGTTCTCGTCATCACCCTCCTTCCCCTAAGAATCTTCCTTCTGGCCTCCGCCTCATGAGCAAGGGTGCTCAAAATCACTGGAAATAAAAGCAAACAAAGGTTTTAATTTATATTACACTTTTTTTGTATTGTGTGAAATTTTTATTAGCAACTAGTAACTTGTTTCAGCTGGGATTTTTAAAACATTTTAATATGTAATAAAAAGCAGCTACGTAGGTACGTGTGATAACATAATAATAAGGCAGGCAGGCGCCATTGTTTGTAGACCTAAATAGCACATACCACGTTCATTAGATAGATGGTTGATGGTAGTTTTAAGAGACTTACCCAAAACTACAGCAATGTAGAACCACAAGGACCTTGTTTTGGCCATGTTGAAATACTTTTCACAACCAAAAAACAGTAAAACGCTTAAGAATCGCTTTATTCAATGGCACACTACGAACGAATAGGTGTGTTCAAAGCTTATCCTTACAGAGATAAGATAAGCTGGGTTGTGTTCTGATTATTACTGGATTCATACAAACATGCATGACTCAAACTTATCTTTGTTTCGTGAATGAGCACATCGGTAAGCAGTACTTACAGTACAAGATATGTACTTTAATTTACGAATACGACGAAACTGGAAAGGAAGTAAAGAAAAGACAAAAATAGTGTAAAAACAATGTAATCTATAATTTTAATCTAGTTAGGTATTTAATTATGTACTTAAAGCTACATATCTAAACGACGTATTCATTTTTCCTTGAAAATATTTTTCAAGTCTGCCTCAGCCAAGACCTGCGCAGTGGCCGAATCAGGATTATTTGGTATGATTTTAGCAGAGTCCTTCTCTTGATGCCGCTCGAGCCCCTCCGCTTCAACAGACTTTTGAATAAGTTCGCTCTCGGCGACCCCATCCGATTTTAACTTCTCGTATTGTTGCACTAACTTTTTGGTATGACTTTCACCAGCTGGGTTCAGCATGTTAACTGCTCCTAAACCATGACCTTGAGAGTGGAATTTCCTGTTGATAATGAAATTAATTAGAGATAACATTGATTCAGATCAGAGCTTTTTGCAGCTTTGTCAATGGTACATAGGTATTGGTCTACTTCTTGTCTTTCATCGTGGGTTGTAAGGTCAACCACTGACTTCACGAACCCTGGTGTCAGTGTTGAGCCGCCAAGGGAGCTGACATGGCTCGTGTAACAACTGGTTGCATCTGAAGAATGTGTCCTAAATCGTAAATACCAGCTGGGAAACGCGGCATCGTGCCGTCAGAAGCACGGAATCATCTTTCTTTTCGAACAAACAGGTGATTCAGCCTGCAATGTTCTAATCATACTGAGGAAAATCTCACAAACATTGTGTGACAGTGTCTCCACCGGGATTTGAACCCGGAACCTCCGTAATGAGAGTCGAACGCTCAAGCACTCGGCCACGAAAGCTACTTTTTTAATGGCACCCCTGCAATAAATAAAATTAAAGAAGCAATGACGGAATGTTACTTACGCTCTCACAATATCTTCCTGATACAAAATCTGCCGAATAGGTTTGATTTCCGGTTTGGGTCTAGCAAATTTAGGTTCGTCGATCGGCGGGAATTTCTTGTAGACGTCGAACCACAGAGGTCGGTCGTCGGGTTTCATCGCGCCGCGGGTGATCAGGCCCTCCACTCTGACAGAACATAAATATACATTACGGACATTGACCAATTGTCCGACGTGGCTACGCCTGCGTTTATGGATTTTCCGTTTCTAAAACTAACTAAACGGCCGCCGTCGTTTATGAAAGCGGAACGAGATACATTCTTCGTTCCGAGCGATGACAATGTTTGTTAGTTTTAGGATATCTTACTTTGGTAAGGTGCTATGAGGAAATAAGACATTTTCTTTCGGTGAAAAGACGCCTACTGCCTTTATGCCAAAATCAGTTCAGCAGTACATAAAAACGTAACAGACCTTTAGCATTTTATAATATTACTAGTAAGGTTTTTTTACCTTTGGGTAGGGTAGGCTGGATTAGGTTTGTTTGAGGATACAAAGACAATACACTTTTACATAATTAACTGTACTACTGGTACTAATTTTGAAATACAATTTTGAATACAATGTCATCAGGACTATGTTATGAAAAAAAAAGAAAGAATATATAAAAACACTATTATATTAAGAATCTTCTTACTTCCTAAGTACATACTTAACTACTAGGTAATCAATGAATTAATCATGCTGGACTCTTAAATATGATACAAAAAAAAATTGTAGTGAAAAAAATTGAAAGTAACAAACAAAATTGTAATAAAAATTATAAATCATTCTGAATAGCATGAAAAATTGTTCTGCGTAAATTTTCAAATTGCTTCCGTTTTGTTTCTGCTATAAGTTGTTGTTGCAGTTTGTTCATGTCTTCTTCCAACTCATCAGCAAGTTTTCCAGTTTCAACTTTGTGATTAGACTCCAATTGATCACACCTTGAATTCAGTAATATTATTTATAAATAAATTTATAAGAAATTGAGTAAGCACAATTTTAAATGAAATTAATATCATTGGTAAATACTTACTCTTTTTTGTAAGTTGCATGAATGTCTCTTAAGGCTTTTAGATTATGTTTCTGAGCAGAACTAGTCTGCTTAATGCATTTTACAAATACACCAGCCAAGTGCTCTAACTTTTGTTCATTTTCTCTCAACATTTCATAGTCTGTTTCTAACTGGGTAACAATATCCAACAAGCTTTGTAAAAAGCCTGCACTCATTGTTTTCCTAAAAAGGGAAAAATTAATATAAATTGTAGGTTATGCAATAATTCAGTACTTCAGAAAAAAATAATTTTTAACGTGACTTGCCTTGACTCCATCTGCTGCCCTAAAACATCAAGTAATTTTTGTCTTGTCTCTTTAGAATCAAAGCTCGATTCATTCTTTTTCTTTTTGGAACTTGTCTGATACATTTCAATTAATTTTGATATATCCCCTTCATCTTCAAAAGGCTTTTGGCGCTTCTGGTTTCTTTTCATAGGAATACTTTTATCGAGCTGAGATTCATTGAGCAGATCACTCATATTTTTTGCAAGTAATTTAGATTTACCAACCTTCTTGGCTTCAGACATGTTAGTAAATTACGAAAAATCAAATGTTTCACTCACTAGCTCCAAGCTAAAAAAGCTTCTCACTTTCTTTCCAAAGCTAAAGAAAAATAATTTTGCCGCGGTTTTATAAGCCAACCGAAGAAAATAAGAAAGTTGTTCGAAATTTAAATCGAAAAAAAAAAAAAGTACGTAAATAATAAGCGCTTGCAGCAAATACTGTCTTACCTTGTGAAAATAGTTCCAATTCTCTCTAGTCTGCTACTAGCCATTGCTGGTGGTTAATTTAACAATATTTTCAATTATATTATCTATTTTTATTCTAAGAAATGACAAATTACAAAAAACAAAAAGTTAGGTTAGATCATAGACAAGACATTTTTATTTATGACATAAAAAAAAACGGTAAAATCCGGTAATCGGTTTTATATTGGGCGCATTCTGAATCAGACTTTCAGCACTGTCAACGATCAGAAAAGCAAAAAAAAACGTATGAGTTTTGACAGCTGACAGAAATTCAGAACGTGATTACGGGTGCTTTAATAATTTCAGCGCGACTCGGAACGCAGTGGTAGTGAGAATATTTAAGCGACTTCCGGTACGAGAAAAGCGCGCGCGGGATCTCCCATGCGGGAATCGTTCGCATGGCCTCATGGCCAAAAAATATTCATTTATACTTGATCATGGTACTTGATGATGAAGCCAGGATGGTCTCGTCATGTCATGAAGGAATTCCTCAATAGCACGGATACAAAACTTTGCATACACGTCAAATTTTCTATAGCTAAACATGATCTTTATCAGCTGAGAGCTTGAAGGCTGAGAGTATGACTGGGAATGTTGCGTGGACGAACAGAATCTATATTTTTAAGGTACTCTGTGGAACAGAACGCAACATTCCCAATCGTCCGCAGTGTGGACGACTTGCCCTGCGTTCTGAGACGCGCTGAAATCGATTTTAGCGCACTCAAAGCGCGTACCGAATTGCTGTCAGCCTCGGAGGAACTGTCAGCAGGCGAAACCGGATACAATCTTTTGGTCTTCTGATCGCTGACAGTTTGATTCGGAACACAAGTAGTGTGGACAACAGGAAGTACCCAAAGTACTCAGCATCAGCGGTTGAAAATCAATAGTCGTCCGTTGCCATGTTGGCAACACTGTTTATTTTCGTAGGTATCCTCTTTGGGTCTATGTGGGGCCGCGGGCGGTTGGGCGGGACTGGTCGCATCAGTTTGCATATGGTTTGCATGCATACGACACAAAATTTAATAATGATAGAACTAAATTCTTTACTAAAAGCAACACCAGATAAACTGGCAGTCCAGTCAGTGATTAGTAGCCAAAAACAGGAAGTTGCAATGCTTGGCTGAAAAATCATCAGTGTTGCCGAACGTACCACTCCGTGCAACGCCCTCATTTTTCGTCAATTTTTTTTTGTGTCGTACTCTCACGTACTGTACTGGGCATTACATTACATCACACTAATGCTACGAATAAGGAAGCTTTTCGTAGCACTAATAGACACTATATTGGATGTTTTTTCCGCTTTCATGCCTAAGCTACTGAACATACTTGGATGAAATTTGGAATGGAGATAGTTTGACCTGGACACGGGATATTTTTTACGGAGAAAAATTGCACAACGTGAGCGTAGCCGCGGGCGGATAGCTAGTAGAATACTAAAACGTAGTTACTGGCTGGCTACTGTACTGCACTTTCTATAAATTTCTGATTCTATAACGTATTCTTCCACAACCACTGGCAGCACTGTTCTTCAAAACTTATTACCAATAGTATAGTAAAGAATTTCGTTCAATATTTTTTAATACAAACCACACATCTTATAAAAATATTGTTTTTATTAAAATAAATCACCAATTACTTAAACAACGCATTCACGGGAGTCTTCTAAAATTATTCTTGTTTAAAAATTCTCATTAATAAGTAAATGTACATATTTACAACTCGTTTATCTAAAGAAGACCTTACTGTGACAGTTTACACTTATTATATATAACAATTATTAGCTTTGCAATGTAACAGAGACCATGTGATTGTTACAGTAAGGCCTTTGTAACTTGCAAATTGTCACGACAAATGTTCAAATACCCACGTAAAGCACTATAATCACCACATCAACTTATAGCTGTCCCATTTCACAAAAAACATCAGCGAACTCGTACTGCAAATACAATCCAGGGATATAAAAAATGAGAAGGCATCAAAATACCTACATATTTCTTTATCACTTGCTTGCTGCTCTGTCACTTCAGTGATTTAGAGCAGCATGGTTGCGGGCTAGCAGCCTTCCCTTTGTCCCTGGGTTTTTTCTTTGCAGTCTTTTTAGCCGGTAGCTAGGCTCTGGGCTATGACTGCGATCTATGTTTTCGGAAGCACCGTTTATCGGCTTGTCGCGTGAGGATGTCCGACACAAAGTTTCTGTGCGTGAATACTCTGAGGATGTCTTCGCGGGATTCTTGTATGCCTTCGCACACTATTTTACTTCTTTGTATATTACCCTGTAAAAGCACAAAAACAGATTATTTTGTAAAATTTCTATGCTTTTAACCAATATGAAACAAGGTCTAAATAATAAAAATATGATGTCATATGTAAAATATTTGATTACCTTAATTAGTTCTAGCAGGTTGTGCGTATGCGGCTGAAGGGCCGTGAGCGCCTTGCCGCCTGCACCTTCTACGGTTTTCAGTATTCCATTTAACTGATTACCAACATCTGTTTCCAGCATCACCTGTGAAAAATAAGCATTATTAAATATAGGACATCATCAACATCAACGGCCCGTTACAGTCCACTGCTGGACTATGAGCCTCCTCCACTTAAGTGGAGGGTTTTGCCATAATCTCCACGCTTGGCAGGCGGGTTGGAGATCGCAGGTTAAAAGGTTACTGTATCAGAGAGCGCTGCTGCCCGTTCCCTGTTCAATGTGTAGTCCCTAAGTCGCCTCTTACGACACCCACGGGAAGAGTAGGGGTTGGTGACAAATGTATTCTACTCTGCCGTCACCACACGGCGGGACAATATAGGACATGCTTTGATAAATTTTAGCGTTTTAAAACTATGCACCGCCATGTAGCGATTCACCACTGGCGCTTGGTTTCGATTTACTCTCAGGAATAAGATCTTTTCCGTAGGTAAAAAGTAATGAAATCTCTCGCAACTTACAACTATAACAACACAAAAAAATCTCTTATATTTTGCCTCACTTTGATGTAAAAAAGAATGTAGTAGTAATAAGTAGACACTGGAGTATGTTAATTTCTCAATCTAAACTTTCGCGGTCATTAATTTATGCGCGGTTCACCATATTTGATGGAGTTACCATATTTTTTGACTTATTTTAAAAATATAGATTAGTAACAGACGATTCGCGAAGAAAAGAACAGAATCGGTTGAAAAACGAATTTACAATGATTTTTAAAAGTTTCAATATGTTTGTCTCTTTCAAAAACGATTTTTTGTATGGAGATTATATGGCGTTACTAACAAATGACGTAAATTCTTTTAGTGTTCGATAGCAGAAACTAAGAAGTTTGGATTTATAAAATAAAGAAAAGTAGTCCGATCCTCTATTCTTCAATCGACTGGAGTATGTTATTCTACTCGTACAAATTCCTTTTCTTCACAGTGCAACTGAAACTGACATCAAGCCAACAGCGCGTCACTGCTCTTTCAACGTAGACTGGACTACAGTCGTGGCAGTAAGATGTATAGTTAATTACCAGGTCGTCCATCTGCGCGGTGAGGTGGTGCACCTTCCAGCCGTCGGCGCTGGTGAGCGCGTGCTTCTGGTTGGCGATGGCGAGGATGTCCTTGTCGCGCGG
Source organism: Carpatolechia fugitivella (assembly GCA_951230895.1). Taxonomy (NCBI): domain Eukaryota; kingdom Metazoa; phylum Arthropoda; class Insecta; order Lepidoptera; family Gelechiidae; genus Carpatolechia; species Carpatolechia fugitivella. The sequence continues at coordinate 11,161,547 of OX579657.1, forward strand.
CTCGCGGCGCCGCACGTCGGCCGGCCGCGTGAAGTGCAGCGCGGTGCCGCGCCAGCCGCACACGTACGCCGCGCTCAGCTGCGGCCCTGGGGGAACAATAGCGGGTCAAACCAGCTGACTAAACTACAAACAGCCGTATTTTGGAAAATAACGACTGATCACATTTATTTAATCGTATGGCGTAAGAAATGTAAACTAGGCATCTATAAATCTTTACGAGATTTTTTTTCAGATGAAGGCTGTCAAAACTTACCAAGACTTTCGGTAATATTTAAGTGTTACGTACTATAGTGCATTAACATTTGACATTGTAAATCTTCTAAATAATATAATATAATATAATGATATTGTACCATTTTGAAATGTAATATTTATAGTTGCTTCTCTTGCCTTTGACATGTAAATTAATATTTATGAAATAAATCAGAATCTGTTACTTACTTACTTATTTAGATACAGGGCGGAAACGCTAAGTGTCACTCGATTTATCCTAAACCATATAAGATATTGAGAAACTGATTACTGATACTAAGAGTGCTTCACGAGCTCTATCAAATGGTATTCATAACTTTTTGAAAATTTTATGGGATATACCGATCCAATACATTTGCTATGGAGTTAAAATACCAGTTTCTAGGCAAGTTGAGGAAAGGTATCAGTACTCAGTTTCTCAATATCAAGTAAAGAGGAACCTTTTCACCCGCCAAAAGCTCATGGCCCTTGGTTTGGGACGTTTAATCTTTGTACCCGCCCGGGAGTCACGTTACTATCTACTATGCTCTAACTCAGACTACGCGATTTTTTGCATTTATTTATCCAAATTTTTCGTTGCTTGGATTACAAGGCACGTTGCTAAAATCAGAACTAACGCCGATGTACACTTAAAATTCGAAAAAGCTCGATATCTCTACATAAAATAATAATAACCGTCATTTAGCAATGTTTGCTCAATAAAACCAAAGAATTGTATATTGTGAATTGATTACTCACGTTTAGGAGGAGGGATGGCGGCGGGAGGCGGCGTGGGCGGCGCTTCTTCCGTCGGGAACTCCTGGCATTGTCGCAATTCGTTTGTCAACCTGTAATACAATTTATTAAGGTGATTTTTTGAATTTTTTTGTAGAGCTCCGTTAAAGAATCGACACATTAACATTAAAAACAACCACACAGTTTAGCTTGCTATGAATGAAGACAGGCATTTTTCGAAACGACATTCAAACAAATATTACTTGTCTGCAATCTGAAATCAATGCCAAAAACGGCAAACTACAGTCCGCGCGCGATCTGAGTGCGCAAACCGTAGAGAGACAGTACTCACATCTGTTTCCGGGGCTTCTTCCTGGGCGAGGCGATGTCTTCAGGCGGGGGCGCGTCGGGCTCGGGGGGCGCGGGGGACGACGCCGCCGAGATGGTGGTGGAGCCGCCAGAGCCCCCGCCCCCGCCCCCCGCCGGCACGTCCTCCCACCCGCCCGCGCCGTACGTGCCCACGCCCGTCTTTGATGGCGAACTGGGGCAACGAAAGCTTTCTTTTAATTTTAATGTTGATTCACAATGCACTAGTGGCGATAGCGTGAATCTATATTAACTGCGGAGTGCAAATTGTGGCCGTCTAAAAATGCGCGATTTGAATGCATACGTTATCACAGTAGTCACGTCACATCTCAGAACAAGATCAGTGCTGCATTCAGATTGTAAGCGAACGTCGGAAATATCTGTGAGTCAATAAATGTCTCGTTGCGTACAATTTATATGGAGATAGCGGCCAAGCATAATGGATGGTTACGATTCGAAATTTATACCTATACCTGAATGAATCCAAATTGTTTATATTATAGCACTCTCTAGCTAGAACATTTCGAAAAGATTTTTTGTAGTAAAACAAGGCATGAATAAAGATTTTTCTGCAGTTTAGTACCTACTTGCATACAATTATCTGGTATTTTTTTTTTACAAAATAGTCGAACGGTACTATTCTGGTTTAGACATAGACAATCATTTATTCAGCACAAAGACACACACATTAACAACACAACACTACAACTACTGATTACAATTAATGTTATTAAACAACACAAACAAAAGAGTTGCACGAGAAATACTTCGGCTGTCTGCAGCATAATGTTACAGTACAGATGAAAGAAAAGAAGAAATATTTGTAGGAAACATTAAAAGAAACCATGAAAATCAATTGTTCGTGAAGTTGTTGAAGTACTATAAACAAATAGTCTACCTTGGCCTACTTGGAAGTCTTTGAACAGACTCCGGACCCAAGTCGGCCGAAGCAAGGAGAATTCGTGCAGGTGGGGCTTTAGCTCGGATAGTGCATGCCAGTGCGGCGTCTCTCCCCAGACAATGGCACACGCCATGTTATCCTGCCCAGCGTGTCCTAACACCTGCACACGCGAGGTTCTTTACAATGCTACGGATAATGCTGGTCCGCATATATTTAATAGCCGTGTATGAACCGATACGTTAAGAAGAACCAATAAAAGTACACATACCCGTCGGGCTCTCGTTTCCGCAGTATGGTGGGTCGCGGCAGCGCGGGCGCGGCGGCGGCGGGCGCGGGCGCGGGCTGCAGGGCGGTCACCACGCTCACTAAAACAAACATGCCACAAATCGAGACTTCATTATTATCATCATCAGCTGCATGCAGTTTTCTCTTCGACAAAGGCCTACCCGAGGATCTCCACAACGACATAAACCGATTACCCTATTTATCACTGGGTAAGTATAAGAGTATCAGATTTACAAAATGCGTTTTTAAGATAAACCGTGGTAACAGCACACGACTACTAAAGTGATCGATTGAATAAATTTAACAAAATAACATTGGGGTTAATTTGGGGTTCGCTTGTTTTCCGGTGTTTACGTTACAAAGCATGTTTTATAAAGAAAAATCAGCAGTCGAATACGAGGAGGGATCAAAAAGTAGTGAGAACGACAATACTCCTTGGTAAGAAAAAAAAATACTGGCAGGCATAGCTCAGATACATATTTGTAAAGAAAAAAAATCTTCGATTCTCTTTTGTTTTTTCTGAATGTAGTCATTTGTTTGCTTCGTGTCGGAACGTGTTCTCGAAAATGGAGAAAAACGAAGTGCGAGCCGTTATTAAATACCTCTGTTTAAAAAGTTAACGACTCAAGAGATTCATTGCGATTTGGAAGCAACATTAGGAGTCTGCTCCGCCGTATTCTACTGTCGCAAGGTGGGCTTCTCAATTTCGAGTAGGGAGAACGAGCACGGAAGACGAACATCGTTGCGGCCGTCCATCGACGTCAGTCACCCAAGAAAATGTTGCGAAAGTCGAGAAAATTGTATTGAGCGATCGAAGATTTACCATCCGATACTTAATTCAAGAAACGGGCATTTCATATGGAAGTATTCAATCCATATTGAAACAATCTTTGAATATGAGAAAAGTTTCCGCAAGATGGGTGCCGAGAATGTTAACCGACAGTCAGAAACAAAATCGACTTGACATTTCGAAGATATTGTTGGACAAGTTTCAAGAAGATTCTGATCTCGCCATCAAACGTAACAGTTTGGCGAGTAGAATTAAGTTTATAAAAATTGTACTTACCTTGCAATAAATAAAAAAAAAAAAAAAAAAAAAAGAACTTTTTGTCTCGTATTGATCCTGAGACAAAACAGCAATCTTCGCAATGGAAACGGCCATCATCACCGACCCCGAAGAAGTTTCGTGCCGTGGCATCGGCTGGCAAGGTTATGGCCTCAATATTTTGGGACTTAGAAGGGATATTGTTGATTGATTACCTGGAGCGTGGAACCACTATTACAGGCCAATATTATGCAGCTTTAATTCCCAAGATGAGGAATGCCATCAAAGAGAGAAACTTCGAAGGGGCGTGCTGTTTCATCACGACAACGCACCCGCGCACAGGTCGGCAGTTGCGATGGCTGCCGACCTGTGCTGATGGCTGCCGACCTGATGATGGCTGATGGCTTGAATACTTAAAGGGAAACAGGTACGAAGACGATAACGAGGTGATGGATGCCGTGGAGAGCTTTTTGCAGGACCAAGACAAAACTTTATTTTTTTAAAGGGATTGAAGCCTTGGAAAAACTCGGTGTGTAGAGAGACTCGGAGACTATGTAGAAAAATAAATTATTAAGTTATCAATAGTCATTATATTCTATTTCATTCTCACTACTTTTTGATCCCTCCTCGTAGAACAGTACTTCCGGTAGTAAATAACAAAATATTTTATAATTTTTTGTCTGAACTAGTCGTCACCTTGCACTTGTTGCGTGTGACCGTACGGGGTGAGCGGGCGCGGCAACGCGGCGAGCGACTGCGCGACGTGCTGCAGCGCGTGGGGCTGGGCGTGTGGCAGCGCGTGGGGCTGAGAGTGTGGCTGGCCGTGTTGCGGGGTGTGTGGCTGGCCGAGCGAGACATGAGTTTGAGTGTGTTGCTGAACGTGTTGCGAAGTGTGTAATTGTCCGTGTTGTGGGGTGTGTGGCTGGCTGAGTTGCTGCAAGTGTTGCGGTGTGTGTGTTTGCACATGCTGCGGGGCGTGTGGCTGGCCATGATGCGGCGTGTGTGGCTGGGTGTGTTGCGGAGTGTGTGGCTGGGTGTGTTGCGGAGTGTGTGGCTGGGTGTGTTGCGGATGTGGTTGCGCTGCGCGAGGTACTTCGTAATACAGTTGTGTGGGTGCGCTATTGCCTACCACACCTCGGACTCCGACGCTCGCTACGCCTACCACCTGTGTTCATAAAAGTTTGAGTAAATGTAGGCGAAAAAATATTGGAACAACAATCTTAATGAACTTCAGTGATAGTCGCTTATCCTAGATATGTCTATTAAAATGAAATTAGAAAATTAGAAAATATTTTCAATTCCGCTTACTCCTTTTTCCAATCAATTAAAAATGTATTTCTAATAGAAAAATAAATTTGAATCCTTGTACCTTAGCAGGTTGGTAGTTCCTCTGCAGCAGCGGCAGAGGGCGCGGCGCGACGACCGGCGCGGGCGTCGGCGTCAGCGCGCGCGGGGAGGGCGCCACGCCGCGCAAAGATCCAGAGATTATGCTGCTTGCTATATGGATGAACAAGATTATTATCTATTAAGAAAAATACTTATTTACGAGAAAAATTTATCTATGTTATTCTTCTTGATATTTTTGTAGGTTGCGTAGTTTTTAGATGTAAATTCATTTTATTATTCCTATTAAAAACGGGTTTGGTATTTTTTTAATTCTTAATGTGCAATTTAAAATGAATTAAACTAAGTAACCTTTAGTGTAAGTTTCTACAGTTCTGTTTTTAGTATTAAGATATCAGATAAAACTTATGGATTATACACATTTTATATAAAACATAAATTGCAATGCAATACAAACTTACATAACATAATGATATAATTGCTATATTAATAAATTTATAAGGCGAAATATAGGATATTAGACGACTTCTGCTTTGAACAATAAATTAGTGCAAAAGTAGGGTAAAAGAAAAAACCAGAATAACTTACACGGCAGTACAGTAGTAGTCGACAAGGTGACGATGGCCGCGTGCGAGGGTTGCGTGGCGACGGCGACGGCGGAGGAGGGCGCGGGCGGGGGCGCGGGCTGCGGCGCGGCGCGGGGGGCGGCGGAGCGCGGCAGCGGGGCTCCGGGCCCGCGCGACCCGTACACCAGCGCGCCGCGCCCGCGGGCCGAGCTCGACCACGGGCCGGCTGCGACACGAACGGGTTAATAGGGATGTTCATTCATTATAATAGAATGTTCATTTTGATAGCTATCAAAATAATAGAAGGGTGGATTCACACCTATGTGGAAACCCTTTAATAGGCTAGTAGCCTTTTGTTTTATACTACATACTATAATATAGGCCTATATTGCGTTCTTTGATAAATAATAAAAAGGTATACTTTAAAGCTCTTTTTCTTTTCTTTTTATCTTCTTCTTTTTCGTATAACTTTTGTTTTGGTTTTCGCTTTATAAATAGAAGATACCTTACACAATGGAAACACATTATAATTAAAAATATACATAAAAAAAATATAAATTGTAAGCAAATCACACTTTATAACATCATGGTGGAAGTTACAGAAAATATAGTATTTTTATTATTATGTCACTTCATAATTGCTAAAACACCTCTTTTTGGGGATAGAAGCGTGACTTTATTGTATGTGTACAATAGCATTTTGCTAATAAATAACAGGTGGACATTGTTTTCTAACTATCAGAGTACAGCTCGCGTAGTGAAGGATCAAATAATAGCAGTTAATGCTTACATCCTGCAGCGGATGCGGCAGACGCGTTAACAGTGGGCGTGACGGGTCGGACGGCGAGCGAGGCGCCGGCCGCCAGCCCGCGCGGGACGTGGCTCGACACGCTCTTGCTCATCAACACACCCCCGCTCGAACTCACGTTCACATGTACTGCTGAAGAGAAAGGGGCACTTAAATCAGTTAAGATAACTCCTTATCTTATTAATAATACAGCAAAAAGAAAGCGTTACGCTTCGCCCGCGTGATGTTACACGGCGATTATGAGTGCAGACTCAGACGGGAAACAAAATTTTAGCTTAAGAATAAAATGTCATGTCATTTGATCTGAAGCCCTATAGATTTTGTTTTATATCTCTTCTAAACTTAAATTTTTAGAATATTTAAATGATGTTTATGTAACATAAATTTTCTCCTGAATTTAAGTAGAAATATAGTTAATTTAATAATAATATATATCTTGTCATTATCATCCCTGTGTGGGTTGTAAGGTCGAAAGTCCCTAATTTAGGGAATTTGTTCGTTTTGTGTGTAGGTATAGGTAAGGAAATTGAACAATCACTCTAAAAAAATGTTTCTTCTAAAATATAAAAATAAGATAACACTTTCAGTTATAAGACATTTTGTAAGAAGATATTTTTTATAATTAAACTATGTAATATTTGAAGAAAATTGTTCAGGTTTGTCCACCCTCTATCCTTACACAATATGATTACTTTGGCTTTGGGAGATATTTTGAATAGCAACAATATCAAATAACTGAATTGTATACTCAGTTAAGTCATTTATACATGTATAAAAATCTACTTATTTACAAAATAAAGTAGGTCTATAACTTTTAGAGCAATCAACAAAGCAAAAGAAATAAGGCTAACCAAGCAACAAATGAGATGATTTTTTTAAATGTTTACCTGGCCTATTAGGATGATGAGTCAATGGAGGTAGTACTCTAACACTAGGAGGCAGGGTACGCACTGAAGAACTGACCACAAGGTTGCCTGCGCCACCAACAAGCCCCTGAGTACTGCTAACTAACCCCCCCACACTCAATACCTGACCGCTCACAGATGATGGTACAGTCACTTGAACACTGTTAGAACCTGTATTAGAATTTGACACTTGAGCTGACAGCTGAGTTCCTTGGCTAATGATCTGCGTACCCGGGCTCAAGATTTGCCCGCTTGGACTAATTATTTGGGACTGTGATATTATTTGCGAGTTAGGCCCAATAAGCTGAGAGCTCTGACTGACGATCTGGGTTCCTTGAAGTAACGGTGAACCGCTTACTATCATCTGGGGCTGAAATAAAATTAAAAATAAGTTTATTATTAAAATATTACTTAAGCCTCTTATTAATCTTATTTGAATTAAGAATGATGAAAACGTTAAATTCAGCAAAACTAAACTATACACGTCAAGGACTTAGCTAAATTTGCTCATTTTCAAGGTTTGTTTGTGTGACAAGTTGGCAGTGTTATTAAGCGTTTGGGACGTAGTAATACGGAAAAAGATCTTATTGGAAGTATGAAAGGAAGTAGGGCAGTGTATTGAAGAAAAATTTAATAAAAGATTCACCTGAGAAGAGACGCTGGGCGAGAGGATAGTGGCAGGACGCATCATGCTCACGGGTCCGGCGTGGGTTATGATCTGACCGGCGGATGTGGTCTTTGGCTGTCCTGGGATTAAGTGTGCCATCTTCACCTCGGTGTTCGACACACTCTTTACTATAGTAATCTTCTGTGCCAAGTCTATAGGATACATTTTACTGGCTGTGATCGACCTATCGTTCTCCAAATTGCCGCTCATTGTGACACACTGTACTTGCAACTCCTATAGAGTGAGCATTATCCTAGTGCGTAGTATTGTCACTAAAGATGTTTTTAAAAACCTCCACTGTTATTAAGGAGAATTTCCAAAAATCTGCGACCCAAATAAACGAAAATGAAAGAAAGTGCCTTTTTGGTCGCGTACATAGACAAACAAAACAAATCACAGGAAAACGTTTGTTCCATTTGAGGTAGAATTTATTTGTCATTGGGTAGAAGTCGCCTCTCACGTCACGATATTTGTATACAGACGTGTTGGTGTACCATGCTGTTCTTTATTATCATTCGGTCATTAGTTCTATGTTATTTATGATTAAAGTCTTTTGTTTATGACATGTCAACACTCCACTTTAGTCTATGGTACGCTATGGCGGAACGTGTTGGTGATGGCGATTCTCTGAAAAACAATATTCTAAATTTCAACAATGAAAGACGGAGTAGCAAGCAATGGGTGAAGCTTAACGTTGGAGGAACATATTTCCTAACTACTAAGACTACTTTGTGTAGAGATCCTAATTCATTTTTGTATCGATTGGTTCAAGAGGACAGCGATTTGATTTCGGACAGGGTTTGTTGAATTTCTCATCGTCTTTTTGTATGCAAATGAAGTTTTCCTTTTTGGCCAGCATTGTTCAAATGTCTAGATTTTAATTTCAATGTTTTCCTTGCAGGACGAAACTGGCGCTTATTTAATAGATAGAGATCCCACGTATTTTTCGCCAGTGCTCAATTACCTTCGACACGGTAAGCTGGTCGTCAACAAAGATATCGCAGAAGAAGGAGTATTAGAAGAGGCAGAATTTTATAATATTACGGAACTCATTAAATTAGTTAAGGAAAAAATTAGTTTAAGAGAAAGAATGCCAATAAAGGATTCAAAGAAACATGTTTACAGAGTACTACAATTTCATGAAGAAGAGCTTACTCAGATGGTATCCACTATGTCGGATGGCTGGAAGTTTGAACAGCTGATTAACATTGGGTCACAGTATAATTATGGCAATGATGAACATGCAGAATTCCTGTGTGTTGTGAGTCGAGAGTGTGGTAATAGTAACAATAGTAATGATGTAGAGCCTACAGACCGCGCCAAGGTGCTTCAACAGAAAGGCTCGCGTATGTGAGTTTTACTTACACCACGAACCTTGCTTATATTTTTCAAGACTGTTGGGGTCTGTGTGAAATGTGTACATAAATATTGTGTAGTGTGAATTGTTAATTTTTCTTGTACTGATTTTTTAGATCTTGATAATCAAGTATTTACCTTCCTTACGCCTCATTAAATTTATATTTCTATAAGAAGTAGTTTTAACACATACAAACTAAAAGAAAGGTATGGTCAATTTTATTATGAAAATTCACTTCTTCCCAAATGCAATGAAATATAAAGAAATACTCCATTTTTTTAATTTAATTATGTAAGAATGTGAATTGATCTAAATGAACTTTTTGTATAATAATTATCTGAAACAATGTATAGGTCTGTATTATTAGGTTTTGTGATACAGGTTAGTGCATGAGCATGTATGAGGCTTTTAATATTTATCTGTTGGCAGAATTTTAAAAAATGTTTAATTTTCATGGTGGATGATCATTGTTAAAGATTAGTTGACTATTCCAAACATTGTGCTCATTTTGTGCAGAATTTAACATTATAAGAATTTATGATATTGGCTTTTTTATTATTATTATTACCATTATATTAATTTGTATGGATTTTGATGTGTAATAAGTTGGAAATTGTTTAAATGTATCTGTCAGCCTGTGATAATATGATCAGCAAAGGAAACAATTTTGTGTTTACATGATACCTTTATTTCAATGAATAAGAAGTAAACAATTGACTGAAAACGTAATATTGATTTGACACGCCTTCACTTATTATCTACTGTTATTTTTCTACGGGTTAATCAATTTCATAACTACATAATAATTATATAAATCTATAACACGATGTTTTAAAAAAATAAACATTAGCACTATTTAAAACTTACGGTATTAAATTACACAATTTATTATTATAAAATATTGCATTTAACTGCATTAAATACGAGTTAACAAGAGAATCTCATAAGTTAGACACTCTGTTGTTAGAGATAACACTTATCAAAATACAGAATATCTCACACATTTTCGTAATAAGGCATTGGGGTTTATTGTTTACTAGTTGTTTATTATATTTATGTAATTAAGAAAATTATCTATGTAATTTCTGAATAATAAAATGCAGTTTGACACATATTTGTCTAGCCTAGCAGTGCTTAGCACCAATCTGCCATATAGGTGAAGTCTGCAAACAGTTTGTGGTCGGTGGCGCTGAGTGGCCGCGGCTCTTTCGGCGGCGTAAGTACAGCCGTTTCTGACGTGAACTCGCTATCGAAGTTGCTCACATCTTCCAGGTTATTAATTGTTGGCACAAATGGTGGTTTAACTTTACGTAGCAAAAGTTGTTCCCAATCAACACTAAAGAAGAATGCCTGTTTTTTAACATCTTCAGCATCTCTCTCTGAAGAACCCAAACGTCTTTCTGGATTTTTTCTCAACAGGCGACGCATCAAAGCGATAGCTTCAAGGGACAATGTTCTAGGGTATCGTACTTCGTCATTAACAATTGAGTCAAATACTTCACCCTCGTCTTCACCAGGGAAAGGGGATTCTCCGACCAACATTTCAAATATGAGGACACCAAGACCCCACCAGTCGACGGCACGAGTGTATGACGTCTCTGTTAACACCTCAGGCGCCAGGAATTCCGGTGTGCCGCAAAATGTACCGGTTCGGTCACCCCATCCCATTCCTTCTTTGCATAGACCAAAGTCGGCAATTTTCACGTAACCTTCTGTATCAAGGAGTAGGTTGTCTAGTTTTAAATCTCTATAAATAATATTGTTCTCATGTAAATACTGTAAACCTAATACTACACAAGCTGCATAGAATACTGCCCTGGGTTCAGTGAATACATCGGCATGTATGTGCATCATAAGGTCGCCACCTGCAGCATATTCCATTACGAAACAAACATGCTGCTCTGTCTGGAAGCAGGCAAATAAGTTCACCAAAAATGGATGTCTTATTGCATTAGCTACTTCAAATATTCTTTTTTCTGACAATAGTGAATCCACTTCATCTCTAGCTATGATATCACCTTTCTTTAAAGCTTTAATTGCGAAATATTCATTAGTAGGTTTGTACTGAGATAGTATTACTTTGCCAAAGTGCCCCCTTCCAAGGACACTGAGCAATCTAAAGCTATCCATAGCCATTTCTCCAGACTGTCTTCTAGAGTCCTCTTTTCCAAGAGCATCAATAACAGATGATGACCTTGATGATGATATTCTCATATTGCTTGTAACCTCCACAATCTGGTCCTCATTACTGGGAAAATCAAGCACCAATTTTGGTGATGGGGAGGGAGGATATTCTACTAATGGTGTGTCACATAATGGTGTTTGAAGCTCTTTAGATGGGTAGTTGTCTGTATTGTAGGAATCATTTAAAAATGCAAAAGCTTCTTGTAGCTCTTTTTCCATTCTGAGAGTAGACACATTAGGAGGTGGTTGTATGGGTAGACTTGGTTTTGGTGGAGGCATAGGTGCTTGAGGAGCTATTGGAGCAGATGGCAGCCCTAAAGGTCGAATTCCAGCCATGCCACCAAGAGTCATATTGGGATTTTCAACCTCTTTTTGTTCATAAGTAGTTGGTTCAAAATGATGATGTTGCGGTGGAGTCATGTGGGCTGTTTGGATATTTTGGATTGAAGGTGAAGAGCGCTTTAAAAGTCTACCCAATACAACAGCTGGAATATGCATTTCACCATAAGAAGGTCTAGGTATGTTTTTACCTTGTTGTTTAAAGATTTTCTTCTGCCTTTGAAGCTTTGGCTTTCGTGATATGATTGGGTTTAAGAATTTTATTTCGGCAAACAGCAGGCCTTGAGGTTCCAGCTCTAAAGCCATACCGTGTCGGATATCATCAATGAACTCTTCAAGCCTCAGGAATTTCACAGCACACAGCCCTCTCCAATCTTTCCAGTGAATACCAATTTCCAGCTCCCTTGATTTATCCAATCTGATGGTGAACCTGGAAAACATTAAGAGAACTTTACAAAAGTTCCACTAGCATCAGTAACAGGTGGAGGTAATTATGACACAGTGTGAGCTAAGTTTACTCACACGACAAATATGCTCAGCCTATTGATAAGATAATATGAGTAATACTAAAAAGAGTCATAAAGATTAAATCAAGGATGATTATCTGTAAAGATAAGTTAGTAAACTTTTGAATGCAAAATTTTGCATTTTTATAATTTGGTGCTATTTAAAACAGGTTAGACATAGAATACATAAATCAAAACAATAGATAAGAAATGTAATTTGGGACAAAGATAAGAACCTTGAAGTGCCTATTTTAAATAATAGATACGAATTTTTAGTATTAATAATATTTATTAAGAAATGATTAAAATCCTTTTAAAAAGGAAAAAATTACCTTTGGTCCCAAGCTTGTTGAGAACAGGGCTTCCAGCTGGTCTGTGCAACAGAATGATTGTCTAGTTTCAGTACTGCCATAATCTCATTGCTGGTATCATCCTTGATGCTGTAAGTGTATTTCATAGAGTTTCTTGTCACACCTTTCACAAAAGATTTTAAGTCTGAGGGGCTAGCCAAAGGATCCCGCCGACTACGGCCTGGAACATCTTCTAGCAAGTCTTGGCAACCCATGAGCCTCACTTCCAGTGTGCCAGTTACTTGTACACAGGGGCTAATTAATGGTGCTGGTGACAAGAATTGAGCTCTTGAGCCACTGCCTCCAGTCAGGCTAGTGTAACCTGGACTAGAGCCAGCACTTCGTAGTTCATGGCCTAGCTCTACAAATGCAGAACTCTCTACAGGAAGCTCCTGACGACGCATATCTAATGACTTGCGCAAAAGGTCTAGTTTTTGAGTGGATTCATGCAAGCTGTGTTGAGCTTCTTGCAGTGCTTTTTTATCTGTAATTTTTTTGTCACTCTGTAGGAGTCGTATAGCATTTTTAGACCCTTCTACAACAGCTGCTTCGATTCGAAGTCTGTTTCTTAACTCTGCAATCCTTTCGTCAAGAAGTGGTTCTACACCAGTCATTTCAGAACTTCTGCCATCACCGTTGGCACCAGCATTTTCACCTTTTTGCTGTTTGCTAAGCTTAGAAATTCGTAATTTTAGATATTCAATTTTGTCTTTAGAATCAGCCAACATTTGATGAGCTTCAGCTAGAAGCTTTTTATCTCTTGACTGATTACTACTACTTATACTATGTATCATGTTCTCTGCACCTTGTTTCACCTTTAATTCTATGTTTAGCTGCTTTTCGAGTGAAGCCAACTTGCGGTCTGCTGTGGCTTCACCAAGTTGCCTTTGTTGCTGAGCTGCTTCAGATGCCAGGATGATCTCTTCATCATAAGACAAGTCTTCTGGGGAGGTGGGAGTTGACTGTCCGCGCGACAGTATGAGCTGCGACTCCAACTCCTGTAAATCTGACTTTAGTTCATTGAGTTTGATATTTGCCTTCTTTACAATGTTAGCGACATCAGAGAGCGATCTTCGGTCGGTAGCTACTTCGCGCAGCTTTTCCGCACCTTCCTTTATTTTGAGTTCCTTACGTATCTCTCTACGTATGACATCCTTGAGCTCCTCCAACTTAGATGGCAAAGCTATTTCTGGAATACATTCCGTCTTAATTCCATACTTGACCCCCAGCTCATACAGAACGGGGTGTCGAATATAATCACTGTGATAATAGCCTGGGTCTGCCATAATTGAGGATGCACAGACTAACGTCAGTCAGTTAACCATAATTATATGTGGGAAAATATCGCTACTATTGCTTGTAGTTCACTATACGTAGACGTAGGCAGCAGATTCACAACAACTGTTTGATATGATACACGAAAACATTGTGTTAAAAGTCAAATCTTAAGATTATTCTTATTTATATCACAAAACAAAACAATTTTTGTTACAAATTATACGGTCAACGAAATCAACGAAACGATGAAATCCTGCCATTATGCCATAGACAAAATGGAAGAGTAGCCTGCCATAGACTATACGGATAGAACTGAAAAATGTGATATGACTCAGTAAGTTGATTCAAATATTTTCTGATATTGGTAAATCGCAGCTCTATCCCTGCGTTCCGAGACGCGCTGAAATCGATTAAAGTACCCGTAATCGCGTTCCGAATCACTGTCAGCCATACATTTTTTTGCTTTTCTGATCGCTGACAGCGCTGAAAGTCTGATTCGGAATGCGCCCTATATGGCATAGACAAAGATGAATGAATGAATGATTTGAAAAGCAAGTGTCAAATCAGTCAACATTCAGAGCGAGCTTTCACTTCCTTTTTCACAAAATTTTAGCCTAAATTCTGTACAAAAATCCGAAACTGGCCCGTCATTGATTCAATTTTCGTAATAATTATTGGCTCAATTTAAATGTTGCATATTGTTCGTATTTTAATTCATAGAAGTTACTGGAAAGAAGAGGTCCTGTCAACAAGCTTCATATAGAAGATTCGCAGCTGTCTGTCAATAACGTCGTTCGTATCAAAGCTGGGTCGCCGTTGATGGAAAAATAATGCCAGTAAAAGTTGATATAACCCCACCGCCTCCAGCGAACTCCAAGCAACCTGGTGTCACCAAGTCCCTGCTTTACAACGGCTCAAAATTCCAAGGGCATCAGAAATCCAAGGGAAATTCTTATGAAGTCGAAGTCGTTTTGCAGGTTAGTAACAAAAACAAAGTAAGTACGCAATATTGCTAAACGCGCGAATTTCTTGGTATTTCAATATGTTTCATTGGATTAAAAAATGTCACACTATTCTTAGATTTATCAGCTTTTATATGATTATGGAATTCAATCCATTACATGCGGCATTTTGGCATTGTTACATATTTTACAACAGGTGTTGCTCTGAACCTTTAATTAATTATATAACTTTCTATATTTACAGCATGTGGATGAAGAAAATTCATATCTCTGTGGTTATTTAAAAATTAAGGGTTTGACAGAAGAGTTTCCCACATTAACAACCTTTTTTGATGGGGAAATTATATCAGCCAAATATCCCTTTCTAACAAGAAAATGGGATGCCGATGAAGATGTTGACAGAAAACACTGGGTAAGAAAGTTAAGAATCTTTAGACTTGAATTGCTTTGTCTTGCATTAGACAATAAAGAAAAAAAAAACAATCAAAAATTATTTATTTCAGACTGCAAATTCACATGTTAGTTCAAAGTGATTTTTATATATAAAAATATAAATATCACTCACTTTTTGTATATTCTATTCTATTTTTTATTTTTATTTAATTATTATATTCAATAGGAATAGACATCTATTTTTGTAGTTTACTGACATGTATTAAAAATATTGATTTATGCTTTTATTTCAGAGTAAATTTGATTTGTTTGTACCATATTTGAAGTCATTCAACTCAGATTCATTTGACTATGACTCTTTAGCAAAGGCTGACTATGTCTTTATGAGATGGAAAGAACATTTTCTTGTACCGGACCACACAATCAAGGATATAAATGGTGCTTCCTTTGCTGGTTTCTACTACATATGCTTCCATAAGTCTGCAGCTACTATAGAAGGATATTATTACCATCGAAGCTCAGAATGGTATGTATGGCATTTCTATACCCCTTTTTCCTAATTTTCAAATTAATTGTGTACTTTTTTACACCATCTTAGAAATGACCATCCTAAGTTAATCATAAAGATCTAAGTCTACATTTAACTTTGCATACTGTAAGATTTGGTTTAAAAAGTTAAAGCATGCATGCATGGCAAAATGTCATTTTACCATTAACATGTCACTCTCCATATAAACTATACATAAAAACTATAGCAGGCCTATAATATCCTACCTAATATAAGTTCAATGTTCAAATTTCAATGTACCTTTTAGACATTTATCATCATCATTATTCAATAAAAAAATATTTTGTATATAAATAAACATATTGTAAGTAAAATTAAAATAATAGTAAAATTAAAATAATATTTTTATTTGTCTTCAGGTATCAGTCACTTACTTTAAGCCATGTCCCGGAGCACAGCATCCAGATCTACGAGTTCAGATGAAGTCACAACTGTGCGGCTGATGAACATCTTTTGAATTGGTAATTGTCTCTTTGTACTTACTTTCTTTAAGTCTATCTGTTGATATTTTCTCAAAAGACAAAAAGTACCAATGTGTTAAGTTTATTTAAAGTAAGAAAAAAATGACAGGGCCAAAATAAGGATTTCACACCGAACAAAGCTAAGCCCAGTAAAGTATAATTTTGTCAAAGATAAATGAACAACTTTGCATGAAACACTGTCCTTGCATATACTATTCAGTGGGATTATTCCTGGACATGTAGATAATTAGTTGTGTATTTGTGCTTGTAGTGAAAATAATGCTCTTAAGAATTTCTTTTATTTGTAGGTAAAGAGCTGACATTCATGTTAGATCATAGCTTGGAGCATAGTGTATAGCTTCTCAGTAATTAAGTATTCTTATTATTGTGATATTTTGTACAAATTACTCGCAAGTAAGGAAACATTATGTTGCTATATTTTGATTCACTCTATGTGAAATGTGATTATTTTTCTTGGTATGTGTTACCCAATTTTTGTGTAAATGGAATTGATCATGGTATATGCAAGTACAGGGAATCTCTTTACTTTACAAGTTAATATTTGACTTTGTTCTTGAAATAATGTTAATAGATTGAATATTTTTTTTCAATAAAATGTCTTGCATCTGAAATGGGGTATTATCATTTTGATGAATGAATGAAAATACAATATGTATTTGATTTCACTTTTAATGTAACACATTCATATTCATATTTACAATAAAATACTGGCATTGATAATTTTATGATCTTTTTAGTTCATCAAACAGCAGTAAATAAGCTAGTGTTTGTGCAATTTGATAATTTTATTAAAATACTTACTCTATTTGTACAGTACAGTATTATCATATTTTTCATAGAAAGAATAACAATACACAATTTTATTACTTGCATAGTAACTACAATAAGACATTATTATGAGTATTCTAATGTGGAATCTATTTTCAGTTTCAAATCAGGCCATATTTTTGTACTTTCTTATTAGAGTACACTGGGGAATAAAATTCATCAATAATTTATATCCAATATTTTAATGTTTACTGTTAATTAAAGACAATTTATCCAATTTAAAAATTTTCAATGTCGTGTTTTATAAATTCGAATACTAGATATGGTTGAATAATTTGCTCATCAGCATAAAAATAGTGTGCTAGAGTTTCTAAGATAAAACATACATTTATAACTTGTCTACTTGCTACATACTTCAATGTTGAACAATATACTTGATAATGATAAACTAATTACTTAATATACTAAGCTTTGGTGGGATCGTTATAACATTATTGTAGTTGACAATGTTTTATTAAGACCATTAGTAACATCAGCTCGAAAACCATGAAAATGCATGTATTCGTTCAAACGTCGCGTCCTGCATTTTGTTGTATTATCTAAACTTACTGTACGTTTATTCGCACTTCTTAGGCAAGTTTCGGCTCCAAAAACTAAAGAAATCTGTAGTTGCGTACTCATTTTAGGTGGGTTTTGTATGTCCGAGATTACGTTTCGTTATTGTCCTCAGCTAATAATACAAACAAAACTGCCTTTATCTACACAAAGAAGACATCCTATTTATTTTAGGTTGTTGTTATCAGCTCAGCTTTTATTTCAGGTATATTAGGTAAATGTTAGTTTGCTGTGACAAGCCAGCGCCATTCTTGCGAGGTTTTCGACATGTAACTATTTCTAAAAAGAAAAATAATTAAAATAGTGTGCCGAATCGAAAATCATTTAGGTAGTTACTCTACATTCACAATGAAAATATTAAAATATACATCGATTGAATAACATAAATTATTATAACACATTGAAACAATTTACATTTAACGCCACATAAAACAACGATAATACTATTTAAACAGCTTCCAATAGCAAATAAAACACTTAAATAGGCATATTTACAAGAACTTAACCAGCTAACGAAATATTTAACTTAACTATGACTTTAATATTTGGCTTTGTAATAAATAAGCTAATATATTGAAAGCTATGGACAGAACAGCCACAGAGAAGAACACAGCAGAACAAGTAAGGTACAAAACAGGAAGATGTGCGAAAAAACTGTGTTCGAAAAAGCATGGGTATAAATTCACGTCTTTAGTTATTCCATAGCTTCCATTATATATCGTCGGGTAACATCGAATTGTCTAATGATGGGTAAACAAACTATCTCTTGGACGTGTCTTCACTGCTGAACCAGTGCCTCAGTCCGAGGAGCGTGTATAGATCCTGGTTGGTACCGTGCGACCGCATCGGGCGGATGTGGTGCGGTGCCAGCCTTTGTGGATACGGCTGAACTTGTACCGGGAAACCTTGCTGTCCTGGGTAGGGTCCTTGGTAATTCGCGTACGGCAAGCTGTGAGACCTGTAATAGTTATGGGGGTACATGTGATGATGTCGTCTCGGATTCTCGTGCGCTGTGTTGTACACTCCTCCAATTTGATTGCGTCCCGGCCAGTAGTCCTGTATATGGCGGAAAGGATAGTCTGGAGGTGGAATTGGTAAATGCTGACCTTGCCACGGGTACCTGTAGTAGATATCCTTCTTTTGAGCTTCTGGTATGTGGTCCTGTGCATATCGTAGAGGTATTTGAGGTGGCAAAGATTCTTGCAAAACCGCAGCAGGCTTTGGTTTGCGACGGTATTGGAGTTTAGTTCGAGTACCGAGAACACTGTCATCTTTTACTGCGAATTTATTTTGATCCTTGCTAAAGTTATCATCAGTCGTAACTTCAGCGTATCTGCTTATTAATTTTATAGCTTCCCCGATATCAGCATAGTCGTTTTCTGGGTTGAGTTTAGTTGGATCGCCGTCTTTTTTCAAAGTATTAATATCAGTCGTCGTGACGTTATCCGAACTATTCAAAGGGTTTAAAACAGATGTCTTGTTTATTTCGTTACTATTATTGGATACTGTTTCGTTGGCTTCAATATGTGGTGCCTCAGTCGTAGGTGTTTCTGTGGTAGCTTCCGTCGTTGTAGTTTCAGTGTCGGTTTCAGTATTGTACAATATGGGATCAATGTTAACGTGTCCATAAACTACTTCTTTTTGACCTTCATCGCTTTCACTCAATTCAGTTTCGTCTTCGGTAGAGTTAATAACGGGGCTATCGCGTTTCGGTTTGTCAACAGTTTGCAAGACGTTGTGGTTGAGGATGTCGCTGGTTTCTGCCGAGGTTTCGTTGGGTTTGTTCTGTGAATGTTGCAGTTGGAGTAACTCCAGCTCGGCTACCAGGCCAGCTGCAGAGTCAGCTTTGAGGTCGTCCTTCTTGTCAGGTTTCACGTAAGTCGGTTGATGCTCTTGAGCCTGGAACAGACATTGAAAGTTTAGTGTTTGTTAAATTTTCATTTACCTATTTGTACGAGTTGTCTATTAGTGCATTATGTCTATGTGGTTTTCAATCTATTCGCGGTAAATAAATTGCCTGTGCTTATCCAACCTCCATGCTATCTCCATCCACGTCAAATATTGTTTAACCGTGAAAGAAGAACTAAGTACCTATAGTCTAATATAATCTCAAGCTATCTCAAATCAGTCATAATCAAAGGGAATATTTATATGCACGAAAGAACTGGAATGTGGAACTGCTTAAGATGGTGTGATTTTAAGTGCAAGCAGCATATTATGCGAATATCATGATCCTGGCTGAATTTGATATGTCGTCGACCTGCATGTGCTGACCTGTGCGGATGGCTCCTGCGCCTGCAGTCGCTCGGCGAGCGGGTCGAGTGCTATGGGGATGGAGAGCTGCAGCGGCCCCGGCTCATCGTCCCCATAGTCGTATACCACGTCCACGCTTGGAGACGACGCGTACACGGCGTTCAGCTGCTCTAGCAGAATGCGCTCGTGGTCGCTCTTCGGCACTGACACCGTCTGGAGAACAATACAATCAGCATAAGAGAAAAGGTCTGCTTTACGCAGGGGCTAAAACGCTTGACTCTATGGCGTTTAATGAATGGCGTCTAAAAGCAACAGGTTGACTTCTCGTCACCAATCTATTATTAATATTCAAGGGTCAAGGCCTAAGGATCCTTGTCTTATTTCATACTTTCAAGTATTTGAATTCTTGATTTGAACAGTTTAAAGACAGTACGACAGGTTTATCAAATAATTTACGGTTTACTAATGGTAAGTAGTTATGTATCCTATACATTATATTATCGTTGTTAACTTCTATTATTCCTTTTATTGATGAAAGTGTTGTTTCAACTGCAACTACAGAAGAAAATTACGCTACGTCGCTAAAATTACTGGTTTTCTCAAAAGCAGTAAAGGCCATCGACTCACGGTCAAGATCACACGCGACCATTGTGTCTGATGAAGCGCCCTTTAAGATCACACGCGACCACTGTGTCTGATGAAGCGCCCTTTAAGATCACACGCGACCACTGTGTCTGATAAAGCGCCCTTCAAGATCACACGCGACCATTGTGTCTGATAAAGCGCCCTTTAAGATCACACGTGACCATTGTGTCTGATAAAGCGCCCTTTAAGATCACACGCGACCATTGTGTCTGATAAAGCGCCCTTTAAGATCACACGCGACCACTGTGTCTGATGAAGCGCCCTTTAAGATCACACGCGACCACTGTGTCTGATGAAGCGCCCTTTAAGATCACACGCGACCACTGTGTCTGATGAAGCGCCCTTTAAGATCACACGCGACCACTGTGTCTGATGAAGCGCCCTTTAAGATCACACGCGACCACTGTGTCTGATGAAGCGCCCTTTAAGATCACACGCGACCACTGTGTCTGATAAAGCGCCCTTTAAGATCACACGCGACCATTGTGTCTGATAAAGCGCCCTTTAAGACGGTTTTACCTACAGTTTATAAAAAATATATATTTTTTATTTTTTTACCTACAGTTTATAAAAATAAAATATCCTCTAATCGGTTGGGACTTGAGATCTAAGATATTTACCTGTATGCATCCGTTGCTATCAAGCCTTTGGCCTTTGGGGCAGACGAGAGGCGTGATGAAGAGGGATTTGGTGGTGATGCGTCTTGGCGGGGCGTTGGCGTTGCCGCTCTCGGGGCTCTGCAGCCAGATGCGCCAGGCCTGCTCGGCGGCCTGTCGGTCCAGGGTGTGGGGCGGCGCGCGCGTCGTGTCCGGCGCCGGAGCCTCCGACCTCGCAGGCGCTCCGCCCTCCGCCGCCACCACCAGTGCGCTCGACGCCACCAGTATCGCGGTCCACAAGTACCACATTGCAAACACCTGTTGACAATGGAAAGTAAATGATCAGGGCACCCGATTAAAAGGTTTTTGAGGTGTTTGGGTGAGGACTGTTCTATTCAGACTACATAATCGAGTATTTGTAGGATTTAGTAGTTCAAAGAATGTATAAAACTACGATCGAGTATTATAACTCAAGAAAATCCAAAAGCAAATTGAGACCAGTAGATCAAGCGACAATTTGTCATCAGTAGTACTACTAATTTTATTGAGAAGGAAAGAAGTTACGAGAATGGTTAACCATTGACACGGTTGTGGTTGAAGCATCGCACACCGCGGAAGCGGCATAATTTGATGATCTACCGGCAATATGAAGAACAATGGTCATTCAAAGTCATATTGATTATAAGGAAAGATGTTTCTATTGCAAATAACATTGAATTCACATTCAAGGGGATTGGAGATTGACTGAAATGAATTGTGAACACAGCATCAGTGTGATGTCAACTGGATCAAGGCTCGACCTTATCCATTACGTCAACAGATGCTCAAGCACATGAACTGCGTATTGACACGTCAATTGATGCGAAACAGACAATCATTACAATGCCTCGCAACTTTGCTTATTATAATTGAAATAAATGAAGTAATCAGTGGTTATTGTGAAGGCATAGTTATTAAACAGAAAGTAGGCGCTGCAGCTTTTAATCTCGACACATTAAGAAGATGATGAAGAGACTTTGACATGTTCCAAATACCATCGGAACGGCCTTGAGACCCTTTATCATTTGAGAAAGTGAAAGCAGCTTTACTATAATATAATCTTTGTAAGTAAATAAATACGTAGAGTTCTCCTTCGCCTTCACTTTTAAGCTTAAATTATATTTAAGTATACATTTCGACCCCGTTATTGAGTGTAGCGCGTAATGGATGTCAAATTAATTGTACCAGCATTACGTGACTTTTAAAATCAACATTCCGTGGCCTGTCTTTTGAACTAGTAAGAGAGAGATGGATAAAGTAGCTCTGCCTAAAATCGGACCCGTCGTGGTGGAATGTTAATAAATCCCTAAATGGTAGCTGCCTAGTTTTTTGTTTCCGTTGTAAGTAAAACGAGAAAGTGAAAGACAAATTACACGTTACTTTTGGAAGATCGACATAATGACAGACGGATGTTACTTTTTTGCATAAACAGACCGAGGCTCGATTTAGGATTTCTCAGATGTCGCAATCGCATTGTCTCGACGCATTTTTATCCATGCAGACGCGTGGTTCCTTCTTAACATTTAGTATTATTTCAACATCGATGTTGAGCGTTTGGCAATAAGCTTCATGTGTCACTGTCTTTCAAGAAGCTTTTACCTGTTCAATTAACTATTCAGTCAAAGTTTAATGATTAACTTTTTTACTGCATAAAAGTGGCAATTAAAACAGTTTTGAACTTAAACCCAGACCTATCTGCCCTAGATATCCTTTAATCCTGGATATTTAAAAACTTTTGCCGCTGAGCTCAGTAACAATCTGAAAACTTCATAGAGATTGTTTGAATAATTCGTTTAAGTATCTAGGCGCAGTTGCGTGTTATATTCATCATTACCCGAGTAGTGTATGACGCGTCCGGCAAGCGGCCTGCGCGCGCGCGTGCTAGCGATTTCACGCTTTATTACTGCAAAACTGAAACACAAGTTCAGAGGAAACCGACGAAGCATTAAACAGCTATTAGTTTGATTAATTAAAACGGTAATTAAAAACTCGATTTTTTCTGTTGCTGCTGCTGTAAAGGGTTGAAGAAATTGTTATGAAGCAATAAGGCCGCTTAACTGTTCACTTTTCCATTTCTGTGTTAGGTACTCATCCATTTAATCCATTATATTCATAAATTAAGTGCGCACCATATTGTTACCGTAGCTACGTGCTACGGCTACTACGCCGTAGCTAGTTTAGTCGTATTATTTTCTGTCACAATGAGTTATTGTATATTTGTATTCAACAGGAAGTAACGTCCAAGGACTAATCAAATCTTTTTTAGAATTTCTGCCGTTAGAAGATCAAGGAAGTTCCCTTCACACTTGTTTACGTTGCGTTACATCAAAGCATAGTTCGCGGCGCGCGCGACTCGCTGCTTAGTCGAGCGTCATATTATTGTTTCCTCCATAGAGCTAATTCTTTTTAATATGTTTGCTAACAATAAGTGACATGACATATTGCATCAGAAAACCGAAAGAACAGAATTCGGCAGATCGATTGTTTTATGTAGGTAGTAGGTACCTATAATTCCTTGACCCTACTGAAACATGGTCATGTATCGAGTGTTGGAGTTAAGCACTTGAGTCAATAAAATTGGTGCGCAAAACAAGGGCAGTGGCTGTTGACCCCGTCGCGATCTATCGGCGGCATCTGGCAATGATCTCGGAGCGCGCGCACGCGGAAGCGCCCCAACTGCGCCTGACCGTGTTTCAATCGGTGCTTGAATCAAGTGAACCGAGCTTGATTCAAGAATCACACCCGCCACTGCCCGGACCAGTAGAAAGTATTGAAACACGTTGTAACATCGAGATTTAAGCAAACATTATCTTGAAGAATGTGGATGTTGAATGCTCTTCACCCAGCTTTCAGTTTCGAGACTGCCTCTGATGGTCTGACCTAATGAGATCATTCTGTTTACATAAAACAGACGCGAGTGGGTTTTCCGCCGTATGTATTATTATCTGCACGTACCGAATCCTCGAGTGTTGAACCCTACCTTGACACGCATGCGCGAGACGCAGCACTGCCGCCCGCGGAACAGAGGTGCGCCCGCGCAGGGTTGCACACAAATAGCTTTCCGTCCGAACTCGAGTCGAGTGCTTCTGAGAATACTCCTGCACCTACAAATGGCTTTAAATGTTTACTAAAGCGTTCGAGATAAGGGCACCGTTAATTATAATTATAATCAGGAAATTTTAATTAACCTTATATGGTTTATCTACCAAAAATTTCACATGAAACGAATAGGTGTGTAATGCAATCAATGATAATATTTTAGTAAAGATGACGTATATTCATACTGTTCGGTGTTCAAATTTGATTCCTTTTTAATGCTGGCAGGCAAACAATTTGCTACTACTGCGCGATTGTTATTTGTTTTTCCTATAGCAAAATTACGACGTGAATCGGCAATATTGGACTATCAAGGGAAGGGTCTTATCTTTCTTTCTACAGTCACGCATGGGCTACATCACACCCCCAGTATGGGGTATGTATGGGCCACCGGGTGCGACAGGTGTGATACGTTTAACGGTATAAGTAGACGAGAAGTATTGGGAGGACTTCTTTTGTAAAAAAAGTAGCTGTTCAAAACTCAAATATGCTAGAATACTTGATTAAGTCCACGTAAAAGAAAGTTGGCATGAGTCATACAGCTAGCATATCGCTAATAAAAAGCTAGTCGGGTATAAGAGCCAATAAATTAAAACAAGTCTACGGAAACATCTCATACATTGTAAAAACATTGCCTACACTTACAATCTTGTTTTCAATGCAATGAACTGAATTAACGATCGAGATATTGACTGCAAGTTGCTGCAACGCACACGCATCCGTATTACCGAAGACCGGATTCGATCGTAAGATTCGACACACAGGAATCGGGTAATCGATCAGAAATCGTTTTTTTACGGCCAAAGATTGGATGGTGGATTTTGTGCTATTACTGCAGAAGTAAATGAAGCCTGTGCATATGGAGGCTGATGGCCATTAATGTCCATTGTATGGTAATGGTAATGGGCGACGAGAAAGTGTTCGCCGCTAACTGGCTGGCCACGATGTTGGTCAAATTTGCATATTAGGTAATTATGCCCAAGTGACGACCACAACCACTCCATCATATTTCGTGAACAGGATACCAATTGGCGTTCTGGTGTGTTCCAACAACAGATTACCAAATCACCCAATTTTTGAATTTGGGACACGAGACAAAAGACCATATATTAAGTATTTTAAACCCGGTCATAATTTTGTCTTGAAACTTTTAAAACGTAATCGCTTCTTTTGTTTCCCAGAGCGTGATTCCCATTGTTGGTCATAAAAAAAAGGAATATGACACCTCTAAATCACCGTTAAAACTGTTTCGGTGTTAATCTGGGCTGCGCCGGGGCACACTGCACGGCGGCGACCCGTGTCGGAGGTAACAAGTAATAAATACTAATGAGAATGGTATCGCGTCTTCTGACGAACGTATTTTTTGGGTTGTGAGACGTGCATTTTCGGTCGCGTAATTTCTGCTGCATTCGGTTTCATAGAAAAGTCCTATTTGATTCACACGGCGGCAACGCAAAATGAGTTGTAATTTTATATGAAAAGAAATCACGCGACCGAAAATACGCGACTCACGACTCACAAAATTTTGGCCTCACCCTTATGCAATAACAGTAAAGAAATCATTAGGTACCTACATAATCATACACAATATATAATATCGTAATAATATCGTAACTTTCAGAATCATTTCTATAACTCTTTGTTAGCCATATCTTAGCTTCATGTCGTCATGACATTAGCACAGCCACACGAAAAACCTTGTGGGTTTTCCCATGAACGCCCCATCCATCTGCCCCTTATAGTCTTCCCTAACCAACCATATCTCTTTCTCTAGTTATCTCTTATTTATAGAAACATGTTACCATCGTTACTCTTATAACAAATGACTGTGTTAATGTACTATCTCTACAATAAGGCCCGGTTTCCACCAAAGCGGAGAGGAGAGGAGGTGTGTCGAGCTGAGCTGCGAAGCTGGCTGGCTATTTCCACCAAAGCGGAGAGGAGATGTGAGCTGTGCGTCCGTAGCGGCGAAGCGCGGGCATCAGCGGGGCGGGGAGTGGGTAGCGCGGGCGCCGTCGCGAGGCCTCGCACGCCGCTCGCCGCGTGCATCTCGCCGCTCGTCGCCCGGCTACACACATCTTCGCACAGCCGCGCCTCGCTTGCTATAGAAAAATTAGACATCTCCTCTCCGCTCCGCTCGATCCATTTCCACTGAAGCTAAGCGGAGAGGAGATGTGGAAATAACGAAATCTGATTGGTTATTCAAACACATCTCCTCTCCGCTCAGCTTTGGTGGAAACCGGGCCTAAAGAAGAAGGACGAAACATGGGTCATCATGATGTAAGCAATAAAGAAACACTTACCGGGTATTCCAAATTCAAATTAAAAAATCATTTATTGTAAGATTGTGGTAAAAACTAAGGGATGGTACATTTTCTTCGTCTCACACAATCCACCCTATATATGGGTATACAATAATAAAAAGTAAGATTTAAAATAACATGCAAAAAATTAAAATTAATACCATACGAGTCAAAACATAAAAATAAATTAAAATAAATACAATACGAGTCAAAGCATTTTAAAATATGATAAGAAAACTAAGTATACGTAAGTCAAGAATAGAATGAAATTAATGTCAAATGTAAGATTTTACAACTACTTCAAAGCATTACATACAAATCTTATACAAAAGTTAAAAGGACGGTTCTGTCATGTCATGTAGATGTATCGAGGAATTCTTTGACTGAATAAAACATGTTTTCCAACAACTACTCCGTGATTTTCTTTTTGAATTCAGAAGGTGCGCAATTTTTTAAGTCCTTTGGTAAATGATTATAAATTCGTATCGCCATGCAAAATGAATTATTTTTGAACATATTTATTCTAGCTCGAGGTAAGAATAACAGATTTTTATGTCGCGTCGATCTCAGGAAAACTTTGTCATGCTTTAAAAAATAATCAGGGTGCTCCAAAACAAACAGAGACATTTGTCTAATATAGAGACATGGCAACGGAAGAATTCTTGCAGCTTTAAACAGTGGCCTACATGACTCCAAGAAATGTGCGTTGCTGACAGCTCTAATACATTTCTTCTGCGCTAGAAATGCTTCCAGTGCTCGAGGCTTACACCTCATCTCCCACATTCACCTCTTTTCTACACTCTTTCATAATGCTGTTTTCTCTACCCTTATCGATGAGTTCGCAATCTTTGCGACAAATGGTCCTTGTGAGACTTAATGCCCATGTAATCTAAAAAAAAATTTAAAATAGGTTCGCGTTTGACCACAGTCTCACCTGATGGAAAGTGATGACGAGGTCGAAGATGATACACGCTCACCCAAAAGATGCCTATTCACTCTTGCCTTGAATACACCAAGATTATATGACTCCGGAAATACAGACGCTGGAAGAGCATTCCACTCTCGTGCTGTACGCACCAAAAAAGACGACGCAAAACGTTTAGTGTGGACTACGGGACATTCAACCACGTGAGGGTGGAAACGCCCCCGGCGCCGCGTGCTCCGGTGGCAGAAGTCAACATTAACAAAGACCACTTCCAAGTTTAATGGATCCTGATGAACTACTCTCGCTCTGAAATTATTTTGTTTCGTTGTGAAGCGTCTTATCCTTTACTGGGCACTAAGACTATTAATGTATGCTCGCTCATATATTATGCTTAAATGCAGTCGTATTTTGGTCGGTTCTACCATGAGTCGTGTGAAATTATAATTTACAGCTTACAGTATAACTGACCATAGCTGAACTCTGATTACAGCACCATATCGAGATTTGATTGATTTCAGTTAGAAGCTGTCACAAAGAGTTCGGCTGACCAGAAATTATGTTTAAAAATGTATGTAAAGCAATGAGTTGATTATAAGTCTATATTCATTTTGCAACGATGTAATTGCTGGATGATCTCATAGCACGATCTCTGTAGATGCATTCAGTTGAGCAACTGCGTCGGTATCGTAGCTGGTTAAGAGTTTGCGGAAGACGAAAACGCAGCAGTTTAGTTGTTTGATGCGCAAGTGTGTCGCGGCGCGTGCGCCGGCCGGTGTGACGACCTACTGACTGAGTAGCGTGTATCGAAGGCATTTCACTATCGTTTGTGTTCTTTGATTTCATACCAATCCCAAAAAATATTTGTTTATAGATGAAATATTTGTATGAAATCAAAGAACACAAACGAGAAAATGAGATCATTTTCTCGACTCTATTCAAACTTTATTCTCCAGCTGTCGCATTCCTAGCTACGTACCTATGTTATTTTAATTAAGAACAACATACTTAAGCTTTCGGAACAAATGCGCGACGTCAATGTCTAAAACAAGCAGACAGGACCATCGGAACCTCGCATCGTAGGAACGTGAGTACTCCGTCAACCGATGTTTATAAATAAAAAACTCCATTCATCTCCTTTTTAATTTTTAACTTCCAATTTAGTGCCGCACCCGTCGCCGTAAAGCTAAATGTAGATTGCCCCTGATTTTTTAAAGCTTCATTACTTATATCGCATAGTCGTTTTCATTTGAACCGGAATGGTTCCGTGACGTATCTCCATACGAAACATTAGGTTGATGACGAAGTCATTATTGTTAACTTGCACTGCAAGTTGAGAAATAGCTCGAGTGCGTGTTTGCTCCTATCAAATTTCACACGAATATAATTTAACTGGCAGAGCTTCAAAGACTTGAGTTCTGGAAGTTTAAAGCCAAGCAATAACTAAAGTCAGATGACTTTATGACTAGAATCTCCGGCGAGAAGTCAAACAGGAAATTGTAGGAGTTGTAAGGGCCCGTTCATTTCGTGCTCTAATAACCAAACGCGTTTCTGAACGAGCGGCGGGCTCCGGTTCGGGCTAATGAGCGTGCGAATGCGAATGAAATCGCATGCATCGCACCGAGACGATGCGTTCGGAATACCAGATATTTTTGGAAGGAAGGAAGCGGTGCCGTGTCTGGCGACAGTTTTCGTTTGTGAATGACACTAATAAATCATGCCCGGTCTCACGGCCGTCTATACGAGCTTATGCACAACAGGTATGTACGTGACCTCTGCACCGGAGAATCCTAAACTTAAATTGCCACTTTAGCGCGAAACTCTCATCGGGCAGTGTGCAACTTAAATAGGAGTCAATATTTATCGGTTAAGTTATGGGAATATCAACAGGTGTACTTAACTGAAAATATACCAGCGCTTATCGGAAATTCAGCCCTGGGCTATTTTCAGGGAAGGGTTTTGGCGAAACTATCTACCTAGTTAATTAGTATTTAGCAGTAGTGTTAGCTGATCCCGGATTATCATGCTTTGCCCAAATTGCTCCACATTACAGCTTATTGACGACTTTTTTGAAGATTATTCGAAAAACGATTTAGTAAAATCAACTTAAAAAGATTTGGACCAGTTGGACTATTGCCTCCGAAACGGTAAAGAGACATATTTATCTTTCTTAAGTTTCTTTGTTACGAATAAAGCGTAGATATGTGCATATACAATACATGTTTAAGTAGATACAGTCAGTATGCACATTTAAAGCTAAAGGTTGGTTGTCGGAGCGAGCGCGAGGCAAGGGTCTTGTTTTAGTAAAGGCCTTGTCTGTTCGCCGCTAAACGATTTTGC
Organism: Carpatolechia fugitivella; assembly: GCA_951230895.1. NCBI lineage: Eukaryota > Metazoa > Arthropoda > Insecta > Lepidoptera > Gelechiidae > Carpatolechia > Carpatolechia fugitivella. The sequence continues at coordinate 11,191,396 of OX579657.1, forward strand.
TGATTTGTGTACTCGTCCTTTGTGTGTCCATGATTTAAGACCATGTAAGAGACGTTCTTAAAAAGTTGAGAATAAATTATGCAAGACCGCGTCATACGGCAATGTAGAGTTCAATGACTTTTTTATGTGCGTGAAAATGAAGACAATTTTGAAATTTTGGAATGAACCAAGGCATATGTAAGATTAGGGATCTCTACTTAAAAAAAAATCGCGCCTAGCCTGCTTTAGGAATATAGAAGGAATAAAGCGGATAAAAAGCTAATATTAAACTTTAAATAAATAAACTAACTTTTAAAAAAAGCTGAGAAAAATCTAATATCAAACTTTAAATAAATCGTTATACGAGCCATGTCTATATAGGTAAAAAGGTCAAAATCTATAGGGCTCCTTTAAGACTCGACAAAAAAAACTGGGTAAATTTGATACCAGAAAGATTGTGTCTGGTGGGTACCGATGGTAGGCTCTAGGTTTAAGAGAGAGGAGGCTCACCTTGGGGAGAGACGCGCGTGCGCCGGTCACATTATAGCGGGTGTGGAGACCCGCTCGCAAACACACTGCAGTCAACTTTGCGCCTGAAACAATATACGCAACCTGTTAATTTTAGTAACAATATTAATAAAAGTAGGCTTAATTCCCTCGGTGGGGACGGACGGATAAGCAATAGTAAAATTATATTAAAAAACTCGTATCAAACATAGATCCCCTACACTATGAGCAAGTAAGTATTTTCCCTATTTTTAGTGTCTTATTTACAGACATCCGTGGGGAACTCACACAATAACAACCCATAAACATGTCTATTGTATTTTTTCTCTGTCACAGAGTACTTGCGCTCTAGTTTGTCTTATTATGACAACATGCACTCCAAGCATGAACACTTTGTACAAACAGTCTCTATCTTACTCCATACTACTTCACGTCGCGAGTGGTTCCACCTGTCTATTATTTATAATTCAAAGACCCTTCATCAGGAACTCTACAGCCGCAGTAAATATTTTCAACGGAGTGAACGGTAGCACAGTAGCGCGATTTCTCCCTATATTTCAAAAGCTAAGTTCCTCGTGTGCCAGAGACATGGTTCGTCGGGACTTTCTACTAATATCTGTGTGATGTACCGCCTAGAATCTCGCTGTGCAACATTGCACTCGTAGCTGGCACACAAACTGCAGAAAGTAGACCGACCGAGTGTATCAAGCTTGAGCCGACCGAAACTGTGCCCTCATGTAGCATACATTGTCAAATATTGAGCTTATTATCTTCAATCTTCGCAGATACTGGCTAAGGCTGAAAATAAGGCTAAAAAGAGATCAATAAACACCCAATACAGAGTTCCTAAAACCTAAGTAGAGTCATTAGAGATTCGTACACGTTCTTATATTCCAAAAGTGATGAACAGAGCTTAGTTGGCTCACGGGAGTACACACTAAACTGTATTTCGTAGCACACGTAACAACACTGCCTACAGCAAACAAAGCCTATTAAATAGAAATATTCTGACCGTCATTGTCGTCTGCCTGGTTGAGATTAGCCGTCAAAAGCGGACAATAAAGCAGCTTGAGGCGGCTTGAATACAGCTACATCCTCGCAGCTATGAGCCAATAAGCGAATGTCAATACGTTCGTTAGCGGTAAGCAGCGGCGTTCCCGGGAATCTACCTAAGTCGATGCGAATAAAGAGCATTTAGAACTGCTCTCGTGTGCCACGTGCCACGCAGAGCACGTTCCTCACAAGTTCACAATTTAGGCAGCCAAGTTAAATTTAAAAACCGGCCAAGCACGTGTCGGGCCACGCACAGTGTATGGTTCCGTAGTTGTCCAATACTACTGAGGTACCTGTTTAAGACAGGTAACATTCATCAAAATATTTTCTATGATATTTGTAGTACCAAATTTCTTACTTGTACAAGTACATTTTATAAGTTGGTCTATTATTCGATAACCTGTAAAGCCTACTTTATGTTGATAATTTTCCTTTTAAATTCATCAAATTATATAGGTACACTACTACCGTGAATTTTTCACATTTCCAAATACAACGGTTTCGCTGGTAGGGTGGGAGGACACTTGACTCAAACAAAAAAATAAGCACTTTTTAACGAAATATTTCTGAAAAGTACACTAGCATCGGTTTTAGCAAGTCCCATAATTTTTAAAAACCTATCCAACGGTACCTCACACTATAAGGTAGTCGTGAATAAAATAAAAAAATAATTTTGTTTTTGGATTTTATTCTTCTGCTTTGTCGATATGATTAATATGTATTTCCATACCAAATTACAGCGTTCTAGTACTAAAAGCCTCTGAGCTAAGCCGCGGACGGACAGACAGACAGACAGACGGACGGACGACGAAGTGGCGAAACTATAAGGGTTCCTTTTTGACTACGGAACCCTAAAAAACTAGAGAAGCTATTTTATAAGTGATAAAATAAACGACGTGTTAAATAGCTATTCCGTACTGAATAAGTTTTGTTCTAGAATTTTTCCAAAGTGTCAATAAAAAGACCACAAATCATCTGACCAAGTAATTTTGTATGTTATTTTTGTAACTTCGAAATAGGAATTAAAAATTGTTCAGCTTTATAGGTTAAAGTAGCAAAGAAACTGCCGCAACAACACGTCCTAGCCCTACCATCTTGCTTCCCTATTACCTATCGTTATAATGTATGTAAGTGCATGCAGAGTTGTATCACGTTTCGTTCTGAGTAATCTTGTATAAGTTTCGGGGGGGTTGAAAGTGGCTCGTAATGGTTCGTGTAATATAACACACTGGTGCGTCGTCGCCTTTTTCTTTTGCGAACTTGGCGGACTCTTGCCGTGTGTTCCGCTTGACTCGCTCTCTGTACATATCTTGTCCGTAATCCTACCTCAAATCAGGAGACAATTCTGAAGAACTAATTAGGTACTTATATTAAATCTCTTCTTCATATTTAATTACTCTTTTGAGATTGCTAAAATATTATATCTCCGCAAATTGCCCACAAATCAATTAGTATTGTTTTTCCAAAGCATTTTTCTCAGTAGATTAACTTTCAAGATTGCAATCTACGTCCAGATCTATCATATTTCCTCTTCTAAGAAAACACCTGACAGCCTCTACTGTGGGTATTATAAAGCTATAGCAACGACTTACAATTACAACGAAATACAATATTTACAAATATTCTTTATTGACACCGTTCACAGTTTACAATATGTAATTCATTTTTACAATTCTATACCTTCTTTGTTGGACTTGGATGAGCTCCACTTCGCTGTTCCTGCCTCCGTATTTAATTGTGGCTATTTGGCGAAATATGAGGCGTCAACAAAATTCATCATAAAAAATCTGTGTAAAATAAACAATTAGGAGATCATTGTCTAAAACGTAAAAAGTGTGCCAAAAGCAATTAAGCATAGGCGCACAATAATAATTACCAAGCCATGATGTTTTGAAACAAAAAAAATATAATAATCGAATTTACTCGAGTGTGTAATGTACCTAATAACAGTGTAATCTTTCCCAGGCACGGGGCATGAAAGCAAAACATACCGGGTGTTTAGAAACATTGTGTGCAAATTTGTGTCGGTAAAACCAAATATACGCATCGTTGCTGGCTGGCACCGCACCGGCGGCGGTGGCGGCGGTGTGGCGGTGGCGGTGGCGGCATCGACTCTGTTACACGTTCCGAGTAAATCGGCGAGCAGTGCCATCGTAGGCTTGGCACATATAAATTGCCGAGTATACTCGGTCGAGTATTCGTATGTAAAGGCCAACGCCACTTCTGTTCTCCCAATTTACTCGTCAAGCCATGTTACTCGGCCGAGACAAACCTGTATATACGAATACTCGACTTCGCAACCTGTTTAAACGCACCGAGCACTCGGCCGAGTGCATTGTCTCGCCAATTTACTTGGTGCGTGTAATCGAGCCATGAGCGTGGTATGTGCTTCCCACAATGCATTTACAGCTAGGTACTTCATGTATATCGCATAGCGAACATTGATCCAGCGACAACCAGATAGGTCATTTAGTAAACTGATTGCGAAACTGTACTATATATGGTACTGTGCCTGTGATCTAGCTTTGAAAATAAACAGTCAAGCACGGTGCTTGTGGCCGTGTGGTGACGGCAGAGTAGAATACATTTGTCACCAACCCCTACTCTTCCCGTGGGTGTCGTAAGAGGCGACTTAGGGACTACATATTGAACAGGGAACGGGCAACAGCGCTCTCTGATACAGTAACCTTTTAATCTGCGATCTCCAACCCGCCTGCCAAGCGTGGAGATTATGGCAAAACCCTCCACTTAAGTGGAGGAGGCTCATAGTCCAGCAGTGGACTGTAACGGGCCGTTGATATTGATATTGGACTGTGCTTACTGCCACTCCATCATCATCATAGTATGGGTCTGTAAGATCGACGTCCGACCTCACAAATCTTGGTGTCAAAAGTCATTGAGCCGCCAAAGGTCTTTGATACTGCCCCATGATAACAAAATTTCCTAATTATCCGACAATTACGACGATTTCGTGCTTCGAAAGGCACGTTGAGCCGTTATTAGGTCGGTTGATGTATAATATGCAGATGATCAAGATGACGATAATAAGTAGAAGTCAGAAAATGCCTGTTTGGAAGATTTTGGAGCAACTTTGCAGTAAACGACAAAGAGTTGGTAGATAAGGCACCATGTAAATGTAGGTAGGTACATTAATCCATTGCGGTTTGGCCATGTCAAGTAAAGTTTATCATATTATTACATACTTAATAGAGTTTATCAGTTTTATGGCTACGTTACGTGTGAGGGCTTGAGTTGATTTATATATTTTACGTATCAATTAACCTTAAGTAGTATGTAGGTATGTATAAGGTATAATATGATAAAGAATTGTTTTATGCTCAGGACTTCTACCACTTCTACCACGTGTGAATGCTTTCCAATAAGGAGTGTAGGAATGTGTTACTTACCATACGATATGCTTGCTACCAGATTATTCACTGTAACGTGCAAGTATTTGGACTGCAATACGTTTTGCATCATCATTTCTTACAAACATAAACAAATTGAAATATATAAGTATAAATAAGTAAATAAATTATACTTTCGATAAACACGCGTCGGAATGTTTCTTATTCTGGTACCTTATTCTATGTATTTTGAAAGCACACTTAAATACTAACGTCATTTACGTCTACAACTTTTTATTCGTTTGTGAAAATCTGTGTTAAAGCAGAGGTCGTTTAGGAAGAGTAAAATACAATTTATTAAAATAGTGTTGCTGTTATTTGTAGCGTTATCTTCTAAATCCACTATACCGATTTTGATCTAGTATCAGTTACTCAAGAAAATTGTTGTGAATGTCAAAAGAAAAACTTATTGTGGAAGCAAGCGCTTTTGTAGACAGTAAAGAAACTGGTGACGATATTTTACATAGATTGTCAAAACCGTAAATTCCATGCGAACAAAGGGGCGCGCAAAATTTGCTTTTTTAAAAATGAAATAAACAATACAAAGAGTCACAAGGTTTACCTTCCAGTGATAAAACCATCTTTTTCTCTTCGTCGAGGTATCTTCAGTTTCTGCTTCCTATTTGAACTCACTCTCGGTATATTTTTGTTACTAAAATTGGGAGACAGTGGGAACAGAGCGCGGACTGACCCAGTTCCTTCCATTACGCGCGCGTGTGATGGACTGATGGACTCGCTACTAACTTCCATATTTATCGATCGATTTTTTTAATTAAGTAATTATAATTACTTGACAATGGTCATACGTATCACGCGGCGTCATGAGGAGCCAACTGGGTGGGACACTTGTTTGTAATAAAACATCTCGACTCCAGTTAATTGAATGATAGCGAAACTGAGGTTGATAAGTACAATAACACTGCGCATATGCTTAAGAAATATTAAAAAATCGCGTTCGAATAACATTTGAGTCATACTTGCTCGTTTGCAAGGAAATTAGCCACAACCTCGGAACTAATTGCAGTGCACTGATAAGACTGCGATTTCTAGTTCTCCCGGCGGCTCCGTCCTCCACATTTCATACTTAACCGTGTTTTGTTTGAGTCATAATCGGACCAAGTGCAATATTGGTGCAATTGGCGGCTTCTACAAACACACGATACATTTGACGGATGGAATATGATGCGAACGAATATTTTATCAAATTAACCTAAACATTATAGTGACCCGTGCGTGTTATTATTGTTTCGCGTGAAGTAGTATGATCTGGGAACGATATGGTCATTGTTCTGAAATTTATCAGACTCCTACTTATTTGGGAATATTTGTTTGTCATTTTAAAATTCACAAGCTACATGGTCATGTAGCCACTCACTACGGTGGGATCCGATAGGGACACTTGAGATGTCTCTATGCATCATCCGTTGTCCAAGAAAAATGGATTCACCAGACAAGTAGCTTCTTGTGTGTCCCACTGCTGGGCTAAAGCCTCTCCTCGCTCTCGCCATTCCTCCTGATCTTGTGTCTCTAGATGCCAGCCCTTCAGAAATTCGTCCAAGTCATCTCGCCATCGTCTTCACGGTCGACCTCGCTCGACCAATAATTTTCTTCATATTTTTGTTTTAAAACAACGCAGTCGTTTTACAACGTCTGCGTCCATAATAAATATAAATAAAGAGGAGGAATCCAATTATGTGATTTAAGAGGAGTGGCCAACATCGCATCGGGTCATCTTCGGATCTGCAAACATCGTATCTCCCTCCAACCGCAAGAAAGTTGATTTCCTTTTTTAATTTAGACATAAACATAAAATTTAAGAGTTGTATATGTTTTGTGTTGTAACCCGCAAATTGTGATAATGTTATTATAGCATAAAATTTTACGCGATTGTTTTGAGTCGTGAGAGGAGTAAAAGAGGCATATTGTTTGTTTTATGGACCACATAACTAAGACTCGTAAAAATATCAGTTCTCCTCATCTTCCTCCTTTTTGAACTGTTTCTGACAAAGATTTAAACCAGCCAAAGAGTTCCTGCGGTGACTTAATTTCCTAGCAGCTGAAAGGTACAATTTGAAATTTTAATATAAATAAAGTTCATGCATTCATTAAAAAAATACTGTTCTTACATAATGCACCAGAGTACACCTACTTACTTTTTAATATTCATAAGTTTAATTACACGTGCGAGTAATGCAAGTTATTACACTATTTCAGTTATATGATAATGAGTTTACATAGCGTAGAGCAAACATACGTGATATAAAAATAAATGATAATTGCACGGGGCAAAGTGGTATCCAATTTTTAAATCGAGCAAAAACACTGCTCGTGTGCTTCTGAAATCGAAATCATAACAGAACTCGGTATGTGCAATATTTTCAATCGGAGTGCTCGGAACGTTTTCCCATTCAGTTGTGGAATGAAATCGTTAATTCAATAAATAAGAACTTGAGATATATTTTCTTGGGTTGGGAAGAATTTTTTTTGTTAAAATTTAAAAGCTTTTTTTTTTATAGACGGATTTAGTAAGAGGAATCTAAAACTTATTTTGCGCAAATCAAATCCATGGAGTAGAAAATTTGTCAGTTGCTTCCTAATTGCTGCTGTGAATTGTAGATAGATAGGGTCTCCAAAAATCTGGTAAGAACAAAAAAAATATACTAGTGTTTGTAAGTGAATAATGGGATACCACGGTATGATGAAACAATCACCGTCATGTCACAGAAGATAATAAACCACGTGGTGCCGCGTTATTGTCCCTGTATAAACCCAGTTCTAGCTACACTAGCTAGCAAGGCAAATCGTTCTAGAACTAGTCAGTTAACTATTCATGAAAGTTGCTCCTGCGCCTGCCAGCGAGCGGCGCGTGCGCTGCGACAAGAATGTCAGCTGGCGCCAGCACAACATACACATTTATACCTTACACGTACTTGTTTAGACGCGGATTTAGCGTTAAATTTAATATGGTAGGCAGATTAAGTATTTGCCATTTATAGCTGCGTATCTACTTATTTCAAGCTATAAGACTGATACTTCTATTGCTCATGTTAGATTGCGCGAGACGAGATATTTCTGTCTTCTGCTTTTTAGAATGGAGTTTGGATATACGTATACGAGTATAATAAACAATTTTTTTAAATATGGGTAAAACTAAAACATCTACACTGGCTCACTGGTTGGATTTTCTTAAAAAGAAAAAGTTAAATTCCTCCAATTGTAAAAGTTTGAAACGAATGAAATTTTATTGTGTATTGCGGTAGGTATTGCTATGTATATATCTGTAGTCGAGCTAACTACGTTTGCGTAGGAGCAGTAGTGTAACTAAAGTGGCCCATTACTGAAATCACTTTGATTGCACTCGCCCGGTGCCCTTTGTAACCCGAAATATATTCATTGGGCGAAAGCTCGTGACAATTTAAAGGTATCTTGTTCTGAGCAAAATTACTGAAACAATATATTTATTCGCAGGTTCGTATTAAGAGTGTAGGAAACAAATTTTTGGTTTTCGCACAAGAATAACAACTTGTAAAATCATAGACTGGGCTGGCCTATCTACAAATAATAGTACATTACGATACGAGGATCGTAGGTGGCAAATTATAAACGAGCTGACTTTTGTAAGCCCGAGCCGCAGGCGAGGGTTTATAATGTCACGAGTTTGTTATAAAACCTAAGATCCGTGTGTTGCACGACGTTTTTCAATACACTTGTGAGATAAGTAATAAAATAAAAAACCAATGAACAAGTAAATAAAAAATAAAATGGATAATTGTTCATGAAAAAGTTGGTAAAAAATAACCTTTATTACAGTTTTGTCACAGTTTTAGTTGCTGTACTATTCACATTTATCAAAAATATCAACATCACTTTATCCTAAAACAACAATCAATGTAACACAATAAAGTTTAAGTAAATGAAACATTTTCAAATTGGCGCCATCCTCAAAACCATAAAATTCTAAAGTCTATGCTCAAAACAATAATAGGTTACTTTTTATAAGCATAATTATGGAGACAAGGCTCTGGCGAACATGCAGCCTCTAATTGATTCTTCGTTAAAATCGAGATAATTTTATTTTTATTATTAAAATATTACAGGCCGATTTTCGTTTTTGATAAAATTTATTAAAATGAAAAAATATACAATATTTTTATCTTTGTAAGAATCGATTAAATTTATTTTTTATTATTAAAATGATCCTAGCTGAATATTAACTATGAAGACCGTAGGAAAAAAAATGTAATGAAAATCGCACTAGTGCGGTAAAACGCGTTTACCTTCGTAAGTTCAATTTTTGAGCAAGGTGTATTGAAAAATAATTATCATTAACAGTTAAGATTTTATGTCCTATAATAAGAAAGTATTTACTGAAAAATCTCGTGGTTTTCTGAAAAATAAATTGATAAAGAGTACCTTGTATTTTCCCTAACTAACTGTCTATATCCCTATATAGACAGTTAGTTTTACCGTAAATTTTACTGTACTCTTTTGTTTTGTTTTGTATCTACAGTACAGGTATTTGGTGCGTCTAGGTAGTTATGTCCCCACAACCCTTAAGAACTATCGCTGTCAATGCATAAATGCTGCCAGGTCAGCATATCACGGGTGGCATGATTCCTGGACTCAGTAGATAAGAAATAAACGTTAGTTAGCCCTAAGCATTTTATTTTTATTCGTGTCGCGCATCAAACTCTGTGTACACGTCTCATTTATTTTAGCAGTTTAAATAAAAACTGATTTAATTATAATTTTAGTTTTTTTAAAAACATACTCCCGAGCTCCCGAGAGTTGACTGGCGCAGACGGTAGGATTCGCTTTCCTATACCGTGCGCTTCGCTCTATTTCGCGAAAAGTGGGCTAAAATCGCCCGCGTTGTGGAAAAAGTGCGTGAGTGCCGGACTAAGCGAATCTTGCGAACAAATAAATTTGTCACACATCGGACTAAGTGAAAAGTGGAGATATTTGGAGATGGGCGCTGTTGGGAAATGGTGAGTAAAACTTTTCGCCTCCCTTCTAGTCCCTATTACGTGTACTTGAGATCAAACCTCTCTCATTTCAAACGTGATCTGAATTAAATAGTATTAAGCTAATAGATAAGAGTACATAAAATATAAAAAGTATAACTTGTGATTTAAAATTGTTGATTGATTTTTTTTTAAAGTGTTATTGTATAAGTAAATTTGTAATTTATAGACATGGCGGAGGTTAATTTGGTTGTGATTCCTGGTGGATTTATAAAAACCATTCCCCTTTTTAGTGGTGATCGCAGGCAACTTAATCTATTTTTAAGAGAGCACGAGTATATTATTTATAGTATATTTTTATTACTAAATACAGCTTAAGATTGATATGGAAGAGCGGAGCTCCCTATCATAAGTAAAAATCTCTTTGTTTAAAAGGGGAACTCCACTAATCTGATATAATACATACATACATACCATCCATACTTTTAGTTAATGAAATAAAGTTTTTAATAAAGTTGCATGGCAATCGTGCCCAAAAATGAGTACGTTATGCAAGTTATTACGAGCCGACTTACCGAGAATGCCGCTGCACTGATAAGCGAGCACGCGGACATAGAGACGTGGGCGGAGTTCAAAGAATTATTGCAGATACATTTCGGAGATTTAGAGCCAATCTTATTGCTATGATAAATAGTAAAATTACAAATAGAAAACATGATGAGGATAGTGCGCCTCCATGAACTTAATACATTAGAAGACGCCCTTCGCGTCGTTCGGATTTCAGATATTTCAGATAATTTATTCATGAACAATATCAATTGTGTTTGAATAAAAAAAATTTGGCTAATTATAACTAAAACAAAAACATGTCAAACTAATTTACAAAATTCGCATAACGAAATTACACCTACTAAAAGAACACCTTGTAAAATAAATAAATACATCATCAATAAAAACTAAAATTAATTAAATGTCATAAAAATAAAAACGTAAGTCACAAAAGCTATAAAACAAAAATAATTATTTTAATTAATTCTAGAATCTAGAAGAAGTAAATTTCCATGATCAATTACAGATTAAAAATAGATCAAACACTTCTTCATATTCAAAACCTCAGGTCCCACTTGTACCTATCCCACAATTTAAATTAGGTTTCAATATGCCTATTATGAACCATTCTCATAACTATGGTAAGTATTATATTATCTGTGCTATGGTGCACGGGCGCAGCAAAATCAATACGTGAACAATTCTCAAAGTGAATTTAAGTTTGGAACGCCTCAAGTAAGTACCAAATTAATTTTATAATCGTCCGCCCCAGCCCGTACAATTTGGATAGTCCTCAACAAAATCAAAAGGTAGCTCGTCCTTACCCTATGGTTGTAGACCAAGTGGGCTTGCAACAAATACCCCCTATGCGACCCCAACAAATTGGGCAACAACAAGGTTACAGACCCCTGAAACAAAATGTTCAACTGTCTTACCCCTCTGACGTAACCGTGCGCACCGCGCCTCACGCGAACCCTGCTAGACAAGATTTTCAATTAAATGAAACTGACCTTTACGAAAACGACAACTCGTATTGTATGGAAGACCCCTACACATATGAGTATGCGTCGTACAGTGAAGATCCCTATTCTTATTATTCAAGTTCAAGTTCATTCGATATGAACGAGCAACCAACACCCACGCTTGCATTAGAGGAAGCAAGCGCCGATAACCCGGAGCACGGTGTTATGGCTACGGAGCAAAACTGTCAAGGTGCAAAATTTTCACGTAGGTACAAGTCTCGATAATAGGCACAAAGAAAGTATAGAGCTGAATTGTGATAATAAATAAAATTACTGTATGTTTGCTTAACGGAAATTTACTCTAAATTTATGATATGATTGATTGTAGTACCTACTTGGTCATTCACAAGCCCTCGGAAGGCTTATCAGTATTTTGCATCATGCGTGACTCGCGAATGGGTTACCATAGTCTGGAAATATAGGTCTTTGTCTGGAATGCGGAGGGAATCTTAAACCGTCTGGAATTTCTACAAATAAGTGCAGTGTCAAATAAAAAAAATAAAAAAAAATATCCAAATTATTTATAACTATAACTACATACATATAATACTAACTTTTATAACAATATTACTTCTGATATTTTATGCTCCCAGAAATATTGTTCAACACTTCCGAATTTTTAGTAATTCATTTTGCAAGTCATATTTTAAGTACTGAGTTTTAAATTATACTGAGTTAAGAGAATCGACTTGATAGACTACAGAAACCTGTTTCTTTCCTTTGGCCATTCGGTTTGTTTATTCACTTGAACGATGCATAAGACTTAATATAAGATTGACAAGAAAGTCCGAAATTTTCATTAAATTATGTCTTGATATTTTAATTTGGGAACCCTCACGAACCATTTGAAATCATAAGTACACATGCTAGTTCACAATATAACGAAGTTATTCAGGTTCCATGAATGGCAACATTTAATAATCCAGCGACACACAAATTTTACTTATATGAAGTAGACTCACGTTATGATGGTTTAATTGGAAACGATCTTTTAAATCAGTAGACCAAACACAATAACAAAGTTCAAAAGTTTCCTAGGACTTATTGGGTATTATAGATAAAGAATTTCACTAAGATCACACATTGTACAAGATCAGAAATTTATCGAAGCTTTCGAAAAATGTAAGGAGCTTTTAACAAGCGCTCCACTATTACAATTTCCTGACTCTACAAAACCTTACGTTTTGACAACAGATGCACGACAGGGCCCCATAGGACAAGACAAACCAGTAGCGTACGCTAGTAGGACACAGTGACACCGAGTGACGTTACAACCCTATGAGAAGGAGGCTCAAAACTTGCACGATGTAACCATACAAAAATAATTAAAACAATCATACCGTACAGTAAAAGAGGTCTTTTAAATCCTCTTGGTTCTTTCATAAAAATAGTTACAGAAAACCTCGATCACAAAGGTGCTCTAAGATATGACAAATTAATCTCCCAAATAGATGATGATGATAGATGAAAACGTTTATTCAATGATACAGTACAAGAACAACAAATACAAAACAGAGTATACACTAAGGAGAAACAATAAAATATATGTTATCGCTGATGTACTGCACCCTTGAATGGGCCCTAACTCAGCATAATGTTGCGACGACACGAGGCACGTCACAACGCAGCGCTGTTCTTCCGTTAAATAAAAAGCAATGAAGCAAAAACATAAAGTAAAATAACAATTATTTCAAAAAATGTTAGACAGTATGATAGATAGTACCGAGACCTTACATAATAACACCCTTATAATGATTGAACGTCTTAAACGTGTGGAAACAATTATTAAACACCAAATATATATATATTATTAGCTACCAAAGAAAATAATTCGATCTACACTATTACATATTAAATTTATATTACCTTTTTATGAGTAAATTCCATTCAGTTTACCTTACCGTAAGTGAAATCGAAACAGCATTAGCATTAAGTAAAGTCTCAGTACTCTATCAGTCTATTGTAAACTCAGAAGAACTCTTGGCTATTTTAGAATCTATAAGTAAGGTTAGTTTAACCTGTCAGTATTAATGATTTAGTTGATATTGAAAGAACTTTTACTGTTAAGGTTTATATTAAGAAAAACCAGATTACGTTTGTTATGGAGGTCCCTTTAATTGATGGTCATATTATGTAACAATTACTTAAAAATCTATTCCTTACCTATTTTCATTCCAGTCCAAAACCTTACTTCTATAATAATTCCAAATACCTGTACCTTTTGGCGAAAAGTTTGAAATACCTGCCCTTAAATAGCCCCTGTGAAGAAATAGCCGCTGAACAGTTCCTGTGCAAAGAGGGCGATGTAATCGCATATCCAGAGTCTCCATGTGTGGAACAGCTGATGAACTTTGAAGAAGAGCTTACACTCTGCAAGGTGCACACAGTCGAAATTGAAATATCAAAATTCAACGTATTGGTCCCAAGAATAGGATAGTCTACAGCCGTACCAGCCACATTATGATGGAGAGGTGCCATGAAGACATAATAAGAAGACAGGTGCAGGGAACTTATCTTATTTTCACAGATGACAACTGCGACCTCTACTTAGAAGACATACAGTTAGACCGCCGACGGACTGCAGCTACAGACACTCGTATCAGGATAACCTCAATCACTAGCCTACCAGAGATGAAGAAAATAAACGTTAGTGAAGAAGCTAAGGTGAACATTAAGGGTGTTGATTTGGACAATCTAAAACTACTCTCTAACGTGTTAAAAAGTGCCAGTTTAAAAAGTGATTTCGATAAAGGAAACGCAAATGCATATCTATAAATATAGATACGCGAAGTGTTAGCCTAGCAACTGCATTCATTTATATAATCGTAGCATTAAGCTGTATAAATCGTCTCGACTCAAAATCGTCAGACAATTTATTCATTTATATAATTATAGTATTAAGTTGTATAAATTGACTCGACTCAAAATCGTCGGACAATTTATTCATTTATATAATTATAGTAATAAGTTGTATAAATTGACTAGACTCAAAATCGTCGGACAATTTATTCATTTATATAATCATATAGCATTAAGTTTTATAGGTTTCCTTGTATGTAAGATTTTCGAAATGTCTCGACTCAAAATCGTCAGACAATTTCGAACTTGATGAGGGAGGAGTTATGTCCCCACAACCCTTAAGAACTATCGCTGTCAATGCATAAATGCTGCCAGGTCAGCATATCACGGGTGGCATGATTCCTGGACTCAGTAGATAAGAAATAAACGTTAGTTAGCCCTAAGCATTTTATTTTTATTCGTGTCGCGCATCAAACTCTGTGTACACGTCTCATTTATTTTAGCAGTTTAAATAAAAACTGATTTAATTATAATTTTAGTTTTTTTAAAAACATACTCCCGAGCTCCCGAGAGTTGACTAGGTAATAGATAGCAACAACAACAACAATAGTGTTAAAACACATAAATAAAAAATAACTGTAAAATTCACGATTTTTCTGTGAATATGCATTTTTGTTTATAGATAAAATCTTTGCATTACCTATAGTCATAATGTAACCAGGAAGTGTGTTATCTTGGATCGTAAGGTTAATGTATGGATCTTTGATTCATCTTGGCTATACAAGATAAATTCAATAAGCCTCTGTGCATTATTAATGTGTGATTATACCTATATAATGATTGTATAGTATTGAGTTCACTTTGCTCAGCTCAAAAACAACATAATGAGTATAGGAATATTTCTAAAGATCCAATCGTGATGAGAAGGTTTAAAAATCAATTAAATGTAACTTTAATCAAATAAATCCCTCGTATACTAAAATATTTATTGTAAAATAAGAAGATAAATAAACGATAAAGTAAGATCGCAATTATACATCTATAAAATTAGATATGTTATATTAGTGTCATAATTAATATTTATTACTGCGTGCAAACATTGCAGTAGGACCGTTTGTATAGAAAATTCCGAGCTATGAAGCAAGATCCTGCAAAGGCGGGACGTTACGGCAGCGCGTTCACTTTTACTCGAGCCAAATCGAGGACGCGTTATGTCATCCATCCATTCATCCATACAGAGCTAATGATCCAAATCAATTCTATATCGTCTTCATTCGTAATAAAAGCATGTTCAAAAATAACGATCAATTGCCTTTTGAATCGCTCCTGGTTTGAATTTCGAGTATGCGGTTATAAGGCAGCATAAGTTAAAGCGAAAAGGCGCTTTTCATATAATGGAAACCCTAAATCATATGCCTCGTAAATAGACTTCTTCAACTTAAGTTATAGGCCGTACTTGTATGGAAGGTCTTCAAAACTGGTCGTGAGGAAACATGCGAAAAGCGTGGAGTTACGGTCAACGCTCTTTATACTCACATCCATCATGTTTGGCATCAATACGTACTTGAGTTTTTCTGTTGATGATTCGGCGAATTGAAGGTGAAGGCTTTCAAAGGTTAAAATTTAACGTTATCGCGAATATAACCGTTAAATAAAGTTTTATTATAAGAGTTATAGATGTTTAACCAAAACTTCTGTTACGAAAATTTGATCGGAATTAATACAATGAAATAATTTGATGCATTTTAATGTTAAATATTAATGTTGTGTAAGTATCGCATGCATGGTCGTAGACGACGACGAGCGACGGACGACGGCAGCAATTTTCACTCTCGTTTGCATCGTTAAGTAAGGCAGCTATTATTATTTATTCTGTGGTAAGGCTATGAACCGATTAGCAAAGACAGGACGTCACGTCGCAGCTTCCGCGTCGGAGCTCCCCCGACAGACAATGCGTGTGCGACAGTACATTTCCCTTTCTTTTAAAACGACTAAGTCACGACTTAAATTAATGCCCAACTTCATTTTAATTTTAAATTTTCATCAATGCACTGATTTACTCGTGGGCGGCTACTTTCTTTAACGAATTTCGTCATCGGCTTTGTGCGATGCTGTTATCCATTGTTTCGGTAATCGCTTCATTAATGCAACTCGTTGAGGCCAGCCGTTCAGCGTTGACATGTCACGTCCGACCGATATCCTTCTTCCGTTCAATAAATGTTTATTTCCTTTTAACTTTACGGTCGACATTTTGGCATTCATCAAACCATACCTTTTTAATTTTTCCTTATTATTCGTTAGCAGTCAGGTTAGTTAGTTAGGTAGTTACGTAGTTAGGAGTGGGCGGGTCATGTATGGGTGCAGGATGCATCCGGACACATGGGCCCGAGCCCCCACTGAGAGCGGACGAGGGAGGCCTCGAAAACGATGGCGAGATGACCTGGACACATTCGAGGAGAAATGGAGTGAAGTGGCCTTGGATCGAGATCGGTGGAGAGAAAAAGGGGAGGCTTTTGCCCAGCAGTGGGACGAATAAAGGCTATAAAAAATCGTTAGCAAAGAGTTTAATAAATTTTGAAATGTTAGGTTAAACATTTGGATGAATGTGTTTGCTCTGTTCTTAAATGTTTCTTTGCGGAATCTTAGATTTAGTGACAAACAGCTGGACATCTGTCTTGTCCACCCACTTGTCTGTTTAACTTATCTGTGTGCACCTCATGCTCACTTGCCTTTTTTTTACGTGTCTGGCGCATGAAGCATGGCTTCGAAAATCCCCAGTACAAAGGCGTTTCTGAGCTTGAGGTCTATGTCTGCCCGTGACCTTTGCATTGCCGACTCCAGCCCCGGAAATAAATGTTGTTTACCGATAAGTGGTTTATGCTTATAAAAGCTAATAAACTTATACTAGCTTGTCCTGCGGCGTTACTCCCCACCAGACCCGACCCGTAGAAGCTAATTAACTATGGGAATTGGAAGAGGGATTTGACTAAATTCAAAATGCATTGGCTAGTATCAACCAATGCTTGACGAGTATCCTGCATTATTTTTTATGTTAGTGTGATTTGATGGGACATCATGGCTTCTGTTAAGTTAGTTTTAACAGTAGCTGCACATATCTTGCTCATTAGGCTCGCCGTTCTCTGTACTCCGCAGGTTAGACAGGATCTTCGATTCCGGCAGACATTGTTGAGACAAAAAATTTATTTTTTATGAACGAATGAACTGTCAATTTCAGAAGAGGCTTTATTATGTTTGTTTCTTTTTTCTTAGTAATGTCGAGAGTAATAATAAATAATAATAAATAGTAATTGCCTGGAAGAACTTGCTACCTTAAGACCGCCAATATGTTCATCACGTTTTTTGTACATTTTCTCGCGTGCAATAAATTATATTTTTATATTATGTTTGAACTACTTAATCGATTAGCATTAACCTCCTAAGTGTACTCTTTAAATCTAGCTGCTAGAATTGTGGTCGTAGCCGAGCGTTGCAAATTTAGAGCCGTCAATCTAGTTAGGCCACCGCCCGCGCAGCCGCAACGCACTTCATATCACACGCAATGGAATTTAACGTGTTTTTTGTTAATATTGATATGAAAAAGTTTTTTTTGCATGATTCAGAGCCATATCATAGAAATACAATATCAAGTTATAAAAAAACACCACAAATTGGTAAAGAAAATGTTGTCATGCTTTGTTAACTTTATGAATATTGCTTTCTGAAATAAAAAATATATAATAATTATAAAGCGAAAAATGAAAAATTTTGTCGATCTTGGACAGGACTCGAACCCGCATCTCCAACATCTGCATAGCCAAGGAGATGCAGGTTCGAGTCCTGTCCAAGATCGACAAAATTTTTCATTTTTCGCTTTATAATTATTAGATATTTCGTTAACGGACGTTTTCTGTAACAATAATAATCTATAAAATATATGTACCTTATATTTTTAATTTTAGATGTGTTTTGACATTAGGTTAATTGACGCAGTCCATTAAAAGGAATCAATTAACTACCATTTTATGAGATGATACTACAGTAAACACGAAAATATTTATCTCTAGATATTATCATCTAATTATTTGATATATGTATTTATACCGGCGGCTTGGTTGGAATCATAAAACTGATCGAAGAAGAAAAACCAGTTTTGTTGCAGTTCGGTAAATAATAAAATAACTAGCGCGCTGTGGCTAAAGGCTAGCCACGTGTTTAGGATTAACCCAACTTATGTGAAGTATCGCAAACACGCTATAACTGTACTGTACTGTATCGTAGTAAAAGGTAGGGAACAGTTAAAGACTTTTCCGGGTATACCATCGTTTTTATTTAGAAATGGTTTTGACCTTTCTAGGCTCGTTTAAGTGACACAGACTATACATACATGGTTATTTTTTATTCAGTGCACAAACTTTAATATGTCGTTTAGACCATAAAACCAAACAACTTTCCCAAAAAAATTGATCCGGAACTGAAAAAAAAAATTCGATCTCCCATATAAACTGCCACAGCCAACTCAGCAATATTAGTATGGGAGGTACAAAATTTCCTTTCAATTCCGGACCCATGTATCTTAGGGAAAGTTGTTCAGTGTCATGGTCTGAAACTCTGAACAATATCTTAAAGTTTGTGCACTGAATAAATTAAAAATAACCCCATATAAGAAATACCTAGATATAAGGAAATACAGCAGTTAGTAAAAAACAAAACATTAACGTAGTAGGTATAGGAACTTATTTAAAAAGATTTGAAGACAATTACAACATTTTGAATTTTAATACTTACCTACTGACTAAAGTAACAATAACTAAAGTCTATCTACGAAGTCATTACCATCAGAATACGCAAAAAGCAAGTCAAGTACCCATCTTCAGCCTTCACATGATTTTATTATTATTATTATTATATTCTTTATTGCAATAGTACACTATACAGAAATGATATTATTGCAAAGGCGAGCTTATCCCTAAAGAGAGATCTCTTCCAGCCAACCAATGTGTTGTGTGAGACACTTAATTAAAGTGGGATGACAAGAACGTGTACTAGAATTTAACATACTACTACTAACTAGAATTTATCATTTTACCGAGTTTGTTATTATTAGCATTTGACGCAAGTGTAGTAAAAGTTAGTTTTGTTTTGGCATCAATCCATAAACACTAACGAGCTAGGTACAACAACTGTGAATAAGATTTGTGTATTTTTGTTTCTTAGCTTTTATACATGTTTTTTATACTTATTATAGTGTTTACTAACAATGCTATCATACTCTTATTACTATGGAATAGGACAATAGTAAAAAGAACTCTTTTAGTTTAAAAGAATAATGCATTGGTTGGTAATATCTGTTTTGGTATCAGCAGATGCATCAGCCTGTTTCAACTTCAATTTATAGGACTAAAAACTATTATTTCTCTAGCATTGAAATTTTGTAAAAACACATCTTTGTTAGTGATCGATTCGTTAACAGTATTTGACTTTAACAGATTTTATTTCAGCAAACAGGAATGTTTTCTAGATGACGATTTTACAGCGCGTTTGAAATAAACCTCATGTTTTAAAACCTGTAGCTGCACTGAACTGCTGCTTACAATAATGTTTTTTTAAAGCTCTTTATATCTAAACATGCATTTATATTTGATCATCCCTCAACTTCGCCTTCGCATTTCCATTGATCCTTGATCTCGGAGATCAAGCACATGATTGAGCCTGTACATAAATGCTAATCTTATGGTGATAAATGAGACATTATTTGACATGATCCATGAGGCGGCGTTTATTATGACCATTCAGAGTTATTGGTGTATTTTCCATATGTTTACATGTTTATATGGCCTGTAGAAACATTAAAATACCTATGTTGATAAAAGAGTCCAGAAGAGACGAGTCATGTGGAGTTTCTTCCGGCCGTTCTTCTCCACATTGAGCTTATACACCGTGAAATTTACATCGTTTTGTTCCCGCCGTGTAGTGATAGTACCCGTCAAACTGAACAACTTTTCATGAAAAAAAAAATTCCTGCGACAAAAAAATTTTTGGTCTCTCCATACAAAGTGAGACTCCCGAGCGACCCATTTTGTATGGAGAGACTAAAAATTTTTTTGTCACTGGAATTTTTTTTTTCGTGCAAAGTTGTTCAGTTTGACGGGTACTATACTATCACTACACGGCGGGAACAAAACGATGTAAATTTCATGCTGTAGTGAACGTGCCACGGTCAAACATTTTTTGTCCTTGAAATTATTAGCTAGCTTTGACGCCGAAAAACGATTTTAATGTTACTTCGAATAAGAATTTTTTAACTATTTTTGACTAAATAATAAAAGTTTCGTCGGCCTGTGTTATATGCGGCAAGAATGCTCCTTTAATTAATGCAGTTACGATTGCGTAGGCAATATATAGTCCATTCGAGCAGGAATGTCAATTCATTGCAGTCAAGATTAGCGGATCACCAAAAAGGGAAAGCACGGAATCGAACAAATAGGCGTTGAATCCATTGTTTGCTCCTACTTTTACTGCGAGAAACGCGAACGATGTCTTTATTATCTCGGTCTTTCTGCCAACGGACAATTGGTGATTGTTTAGACTCGGACCTTCGGACAATCGGCCAGAAGCAATCGTGAGATAATAAATAACGGCCAGTACGATGCCTTAGAAATTGACAATAGTTTAGATTGAGTAACACTCAGATGAACGAAGTCCTTTGTTTATGAGGTGTTATCATTGTAGAAAAATAATATCAGAAAAAATACGTAACTAATTAGTTGAGAAGAAGACACCCCGCTTATCGACGCGGAATCTGCTTGAGCTGATCAGAAACAGCTTGATGTCTTTACAATAAAATGGCAAAAGACATCGTTCGCTTTACATCGGTTTGGATCATTTTGGTATGAACGATGACTTTTTCGCTTCTGTTGCATACAACCTTGTACATTGATCGGCTCAAGTGGATTCCGTGTCGTTAACTGTGGTGACTCCCTAAGCGTCGTCGTCGCGTTGGCGTTTTCATATTGTCGGTTATGTAGGGATGCTGCCACCTTTATGGAAGCGGGCGGTGGCGGCGGCGGCGGTTTTTTATTTATTTTTTATTTTATTTTTTAGTACGTGTCACTCTTGAAAAGGTTAAAGTTGAAAGAAACGGTTGTATGTAAAGTCGACCAATCCGCACTAGGCCTGCCTGAGATTACGACGTGACTCAGGATAGACTCGAGCCCTTTGGACTGTGCTCTCGGCGAGGACTGTAATTGTAATGTTAAATCTTTTACATTTTAAACAATTCGCCTTGCTTTATGTTCTGTGATAAAATCAAAAAGTAAGAACACCTCTTTGCACTTATCCAAGAATATTCAGTGTAGTGGTTGAAGCTATGTGGGTTTTTAATATGATGCACACAAAGGACTTTCAAGGTAATTTTATCGTGCGTTAGTCATACTAAATTCATGCAAACTAGCACGACAATTGTCAAATCCGTGCCGGGTGCGGAAAAGCGGGCGCGCGGGTACGGAATACTCATCATACATTATTATTGACACTCCGGGCGTGACTTGACGAGGGTAACGTTCACGTCACATTCGATCACTGAATTAGACAAAGGCAGAGTCGACTATACTAATAGAACGGACTAAGGTAGAAACTCAGTACACGACATAATCGTTTGTCAAAATAAGGGATTCCAATCATTTACAATACCACTTCATTCGAACGATAATTTTTTGTGGGAACAAAAAGTACTAAAGGGTTTTTACAAGTAAAGTACTACATATTTCCAAAAAGATGTAGCAGGTTATATAATATTATTATATAGTGTAAAAAACGTCAAGTGCGAGTTGAACTAGAGTGTCAGGATTTTCACTTAGACTTTCTTGTAAACTACCCTTTTTTTTTCAAACAGAACGAACGAATAATAACGTTAGTATCGTTTTCAATGTGCTTTGAGATAAATTTTATAACGCAGATAGTTCTATAAAACTATCAAAAAAATATGAAACGTAAATTCTAATAATAAAGTTTAAGCAATTTTACTTATTTATATTTATACCTATACTTACTTGCAATTTATAGTGATATATCTAATTAAGTTGGAATTTAGCTGTTTATGGGTAATTATCGTAATATCTAAGTATAGGTACGTCAGATTCCATTACTCACCTACACAATACACTAGCAGAACTAGCAAGTATGCATCTGGATTTCAAAATTATATAGAAGTTGATTGAGGATGACTGAATTTATATAAAATGTGTACAAAATCGAGAGCGTCGGTGGTCAGGGTCGCCGCTGCCACCCGTCAGGGAGACGCGGGTTCGATCCCCGTACCAATGTGTTTTCGAATTTAAAATTCATATGTACGTTTATTCGATGCTCTTACGAATAAACATCGTGATGAAACCTGCACACTCTTGCGAAGAAATTCAAAGGTTGTGTGTGAAGTCGACCAACCCGCACTGGTCCAGCGTGGTCGACTAAGGCCTAATCACTCTAAATCAGGGTCGGGTCAAGCCCCTCGGTGGGGACGTATATGAGCTGTTGATGTGTACAAAATGAATGTGGGAACGTGAAACGTTGGCATATCGCAAAAAAGGTTTTTCTTTCACTATAGCACATGGATTGTCAGCAAAGAAGATTGGCACGTGTCTAGTCGAGTAGGATTCTAGATGAAAGATTTTTCTAGCGTTCAAGCGACGAAGTTTATTTGTTCTCAAAAGCTTTGGTCATGTTTACATTGGCCGGTATTCGCGCGTCGCTCGGCGTGGCTGCGGCGAGGCGACGAATGCTGAGCGAAGGTATGTGCTAGCAAGCTATTGCCATTGGCAATCCAGCTGCCGGAATTCATGACTACGTCCGCACATTCTGTCGCACTCTGCAGAGACTACCTTTATTTTTATATAGGTACGACTATGTTTTATACAAATGGAACATAAGAAAAGCTATACACTACAGTGCAAAGGCAGACATAAGGGATCTCTGAGTAGGTTAAGGAATATGAAATCGACAGAAATAGGGGATCAGACTAGTTTTTTTAATTTTATAAATCCAAACTTGTTAGTTTCTGCTATCGAACACTAAAATAATTTTTGCTCTATCTTTAAAATTTACCGAGTTATAAAGGTTTGAAATTCAAGATTAGACACAGAGAGGCACATACCCACTTGTGACGTCATTTGTTGGTAACGCCATATAATCTCCATACAAAAAATCGTTTTTGAAAGAGACAGACATATTGAAACTTTAAAAATTCACTGTAAATTAGTTTTTCAACCGATTCTGTTTTTTTCTTCGCGAATCGTTTGCTACTAATCTATATTTTAAAAATAATTCATAAAATATGGTAAATTTAGGAACAGTCCGATCCCCTATTTTACACAAAAACTGATTTTTAATATTTAAACTGTAGAGACCAATTTTGTTATTCTATTTTCTGACCAGTTGTTTGCAGTTCCAGCGTCCGTATGCCAAATACAAAATAAAAATTGCAGTTGTATTCCGAATTATTTTCTCCGCCAAAAATGCGTACTTACCTACACTACAGGTAACTTTACCGAGATGTGTGTAATAAATACTGCGGCCCCTTTGTTTTGGGTATAACAAGTGCCTGCACCGTCCGAACCGAGGACTCCATAAACTAAATGCAGGGAGGAAAACAGGGGAGAACCGTTTAATTTCTCCCCTGGGTCCACCACCGTGCCTTTATTCCAATTTACTGGCTCTATATCTACTGCAGACAGGGGCGGACTTAGATGAATAGAACAATTTCAGTACTTTGAAAATAATGCTTCTTTCACGAAAAAGCGAGTAGGAAACTAAGTATGTAATAGCAGAAAAATAATAATAACGCTACTAAAATTTGGTATTGCTAGTCAAATGGTACATTTGAATTCGCATATAACTTTTTTTAGGAGCAGTAACAAAATATTTCTCAGCGTTAAACCCTAAATTATACATAAAAATATGAAAAACATACAAAACTCCGTTTTTACTTTCTACTATTATAGTATTTGAACCTGCTACAACCAACCAGTGGCCCATCGTAATCTCGATTCGATGAATTTTGTCCTAAAGATTTTATGTCAAGTAACACTCCATAAATGAGTGAGTAGGTAGGTATTCTATATATTTCCATTTTACCCTAAATCCTGCAAACACCTATCTCATACTAAAATTGTCACACTTCACCCCCGATCATGTCGTGAGAAAGGCACATTCATTATGGTGCTCTTTCTAAATTTACAGGAATATGTACCTTACAAGTCTATATAGGTAGTATATCATACATATACCTATATATACCTGTGGGTAAGATCCCTCTGATTAAAGGAGAATTCTCAGTGGAAATTCGTTTGTTCGGATACGTTTTACGCAGAGAAATTACTTACACCTACACCCCTTTGTATATTCCTGTTAGGTTCTGGAAATTTGACTTTGACTAGAGAGAGCGTCGGTGGTCTAGTGGCTAGGGCCACTGCCTCCTGTCCGGGAGACGCGGGTTCGATCCCCACCACGTACCAATGTGTTTTCTAATTTCGAATTCACATGTACGTTTATTCGAAACCTGCATACTCCTGCGCAGCGAAGAAATTCAAAGGTTGTGTGTGAAGTCGACCAACCCGCACTGGGCCAGTTTAGTCGACTAAGGCCTAATCGCCCTAATTCAGGGTATGCTCGAGCCTTTCGGTGGGGACGTATATGAGCTGTTGATATGGTACATGACATAACAATTACTTACTAAGTCCCTGGTGAAATTAATTAAATGGTCTACCGTGCTAATATTACGTAATATGTGTCACCGATAGATGCATATTAATATGTCAGTAATCGAAATTACTAATTATTGAAGCGTATAGAAAGCCTTTAAATGTGGGTAATATTACTGAAAATTCGAAGTTACCTAGTAAGTGTATTTTGCATGCTAGCTTTAAAATTCCTTCGCTCGCTGCTAAGGATGAACCTTTTTTTTGTCCATGATATTTTTTTTAAGAATCTTCACGAATACATTGCGATATGACTTTGTTACGTTCTTCCGAGAAAAAAATATTACCTCATTTTAAGATTCAGGTTTTTTTACAAATTCTATCTTACAATATAGAAATCATTCTTATTATAGCCTATTATTTACAGGAAATGTTCTTGACCTCCTCGGCACCCCTATTTTAATCGTGTAATAACAGATTTAATTGCAATTTATGTATTTTGGGGAGAAAACCGAACAGTTAGTATTTTTGGAACAGATTTTACGTGTCACATTTAGAATAATTAACATCGAATTTATGAACGTACTTTGCTATGTAATATCACTGTTGGTCGTGCGTGTGAATTGTTACTCAACGTAGAAGTACTACAATTTTAATGTGTGAAAAAAAAAACTTTCGAACATTCAAATTCAGATAGTTTGATACATATCTTTCCAGTAAGGCGCTGGCAAATGGTGACAAATTAGGAGCAGTGGTAAGATAAACAACAAGCGAATGCCAAGCATTTAGGCTCACGCAATAAGTCAGGTCTAATTAGCGGAGCGGCTGAGCCGGGCCATTATCCGGCACTAGCGACCGGTCCGGCCCGGCTCGACCCGCCTTGTTAACGTGCCGCACTATCCACCTATCAGAATAATCTTACTTTCTATACAAGGAAATCGAAATCATCCCAGCAGCCCACGGGACATTCCATTTCTCTCTCGAATCGTCCGCTTTTGATAATCGACCCCACGCTAGGTTTTACTTTTATGCCTCCGATATTCGATATGTTATCAACATTCCTCACATTTTTCCCATGTTTGTTTATTTACTTAACAAGTTTGTTGTGTTTGTTTATTATTGATACTTTACCATTGCGTCTGCGTGTCATGTAAGGCACGTTGAACCGATTCGGTCGGATGCTTTCTTTTTACGATGCTTCCGTCATTTCCCGCGACATCCGATGGTATGATTCAATTGGATTGCCGCCGTCAGCTGTCCGTCACCGCAACAAGTCAATTGGTTAACAAAGCTGCTCCATTTACGGGTTTTGTTTTGGTGCTGATCCAATCCAACTGTTCCCGGCTTATTGCTTCTCTAGTGAGACAGGTCACCGCCACCAAATCGGATTTCCTGTTTTTGTAGGAAGGGTCACAATTTCTCCGAACCCTGTGTTTGGCGAGGGCAAAATTCCGTAACCCTCACAAATACACTTAACTTTTCAATCCCTATGTTTACCAACACGAGCTTGGTTCGACGACCTCGGGCAAAAACTGCACTTACAACTTGCAGCTTACGAGGAAACATAAAAGGGAGTCCTGAGAAAAACTAGTCGGCTATCAATTTCCAACAATGAATCGTATAGAAGTGTCTCAATGCGCAAAACATGTGCAGTAATTGCGGTTCTAGTTTGCCGTAGAAGGAGGCAGACCAGCGCCTCCAGCGATATAAATAGCGGTGGAGCGCGAACTCGACCGAGCACAGATGTAAAGTGGACACCAGTTTTAATGCTTACATCTATTTCGAACAAGTGTAAATAAATCTAGCGAGTCACTTTCGTCGCCGGTTGTCACTTTCATTCGCTCGCCCGGTCCTGTATTATGATTATGAGCGCACACGACGAGCCGCGCGAATTGCGGATTGCTTGTAATTTTTTATGGCGGGTCTGGTCTGCTGGGTCGCAGCTGATGAGAAAGCTCGTGGAGACAGATGTTGCGCCTGAGCATGGCTGCCTAATCGATGTGAAATTTTTGAGCGTTTTAAAGTTACATTACGCTAATTAGCCTTAACTGGTTTTTGGTATGATAATTACCTAATTAATTGCGATTGCGTTTGACAGAAAAATGTTAGAGAGAGAAATACATAGACCATTGGAGAGTTCACGAAAGCACTAAGAATTGGTTTGAGCGTTATGCGTTGGTACTCCTTTTATAGCACATGAATTATTAAAGGCAAACAGTAGCAGTAGCTTATATAAATGTCGTAGGGTGATTTGATAATTCGAATTTTCGCGATAACCCTAGGGCTATTGCGAAAACACGGATAATTAGACAATGGTGAAAACGTTTCTCAATCTTACTAGAATAATATAGGGATTTTGAAAAAATAAATTATCATCATTATAAAAGTGATTTTTTCATGAAAAATCTACTGTTTTAAGCTACTGATTCTTTCGTGTAATTCTTCGCTAGTTAGATTACGTGGGAAAATAATTTATATTAATATTTTTTTGCTATTGATACGCATGATTTCGTGAGATAATGTGGCTATGTAAAAAAACAGTATTTATTCCTTCTGATCAATTCCCAAGCCAAGTCTGTCATCAGTCTTCTTCGTTCATTAACACTAGTCATACTTCAAAACATTGCTGAATTGACCTAACAAAGGTTAGAACCGTATGACATTAATACGATCAGGGCATAGGCATAACATAGAACAATAACATCGAGCACATCAGCTCCGTATAATGCAGTTGAAGTGGCTCGGTGGCGAACCAAAACAAATGGCTGCGACACCGTTACGGCATTTCGCAGAATTAAATAAAGAAAAAAAGAATGACAGCGGCCAACGGTAATCCAGCAGCCAGTAAGGTCGAAACCCGCTCGATACGGTAACGCACCTCGAAATGCTCGAGGTGTGCGCAGATGTACCCGATAACTCCATAGCAATTAAACTAAACCGCGCACCGGAACGTAGTTTCGATGTCAATGCCCGCTCGTTGACCGTATAGTTTATCATAACATTACGTTCAAAATGATAATCCATACCGCTAAACGTTAGGTAAACATATAATTTGGTTACGGTGTTCTCCAGACCAATTTGCATAAACATGTCTAGCAGATAGGACTGCAGCCGTCGTTGTAGGGCCGCGGGTGTTTTAAAAGGGCAATAAATAACGTGAACGCGGTCGGCTGTCACCTTTGCTGCACCACATGGCACAGTTCCCAGTGAAAAGTTTTGGCTTCTCCACACACGAGACGAGAGGCGCGGAACACACCGCCTATTTACTTTGTGACTGTTTTACGATTACTGCCCACTCAGCTGCCAATCAGCGGCGCAAGGTGTAAACACTCTATTAACATCAGGAAATATGGAAAGCCATAACAGGAAACCTGCAATCATGTGCACAATGCATGCCGTGTAAATAGCGTTTTCAGATTATCGAGCGAACAAGGTCTATCGTCGAAGGCTACGCTCCAGATCTGAATCGGATCAGGCAGGACTGGTATCGTCGTCGTTATCGGCAAAAAATCGATACGCGGAAGCTATCTTGATTCTTCAAAACGTAAGAAAAAGACCAGTTTCTCTTCCAGGAATTTCTTGATGAACGTTAACTATTAATGTAAACAACGGCGGCGTAAGGGAAAAACTTGGTAGTAAGTAGCTATTGTATGTCCATGAGGTGAAGACGGAAGGCGGGCGTGGGAGTCGCCGGGAACGACCTGCTGCGGCGCGTTCACAGCACACCGCCGCTGCCGCCAGCGCGAGACAACACCATCGCGGACAAAAACAAACCATAGCAACCTTCAACTCGCGTTTCCACCACAGATTGATTTATTCCAATTCCAAGAAGAACTAGATTTAGAGATGTAATGTAATTCTCCTCGATGGATGTGCAGCCAATACGAAACTGACTTTAACGACGAAGCGTCCCACGGTGTTATTTTATTGGTACTGGGATTGGGTGTCATTAAGTTTGAACTGAATTAATTAAAGGAAAAACGTGCCTTGCGTGTAGCTGAAGGCAAGATGACGCTTTCACACACATCTTTGAAGCTGTATCGGTAAACATTCGATTAGTTTTGGTAAAAATAAATTATCTGTAATGGAAGTGTTCCACATGTTAACAAAATCGATTTGTGTTTTATTAATTAATGCGTGTTCTGCAAAAATACGTTGGTTGGCTATAGAACGGGGTATATAATTATCGAAGTGGGCCGAGAAATAAAGAAGAAACAAATATTGTTTATCGATGATAATGAGGACATGTCGTGGATATCAACATATTATGAAGGGCGGTGCTGCGATGTGTATACAAAGCACACAGGACTCGGGGTGAAAGTAGTCGGGGAACAACCTGTCTGTGGTCGAATTCATTTGGTTAATTGAAAGTAAAGCCCTTGACTTTTACTTTATATATACTTACTACTAGCTTTCCGCCCGCGATTTCACCCGCGCTTAGTGAGTTTTCCCGTAGGAATGAAGTGTTTTTCGCGGTAAAAAGTACATAGGTGTCCTATTCCAGGATCTAACCTATATGTGTGCCAAGTTTCATTTCGATCCGTCCAGTGGTTCAAGCGTGATTCGGCAACAAATATCTAAACATCCAAACTTTCGCATTTATAATATTAGTAGTATAGGATAGTAGGATAGGATTTAATTGATGTGACAGTTTATATTGACAACAATCAATTTTGGATATTAAAACGCTGAATGTTTTTATGTTCTTGCCTAATTGTGGTTAAATTTATCAGGCCAGCCAGTGAATGTACTATTACGGCTGTTAAAAAAAGAAAATTGTTATAAATTTCCGACTAAATCACTTCTTACACCGAAACATAATACTTATTGGTACTTATTGGAATGTATTGAATCGCTGGAAGTAGGACTAGCGAAGTGTTAAAGAGGTCTCTGATTTGATGGCATTCGTTTTTGGAGTTTTAATTTCACCAGTAAAAGCGCAATAAACGTCGGCTGATGGCTGATGGATCGGCGCGCGCGGCCGACTAATAACCAGCATTAGTCGGTTGGACAGGTGCGCAGACGCAGCCAATGCGCACGATTTCGATAATGATAGTGTTGCCAGAGCATGGTTTAAAAATATTTCTGATTGATTTGTTTGGTCTTCGAAAGCTTATTGTATTGCAATATTTAATCAAATCATAAATAGTATTGTTCAAGTTGGTAAGTAACTAACAGGTACTTACTCTGAATATTCGATTGTTAAAATTTATTTTTAAGAAGTCTGTGCTTGTACAAGCAGAAATTAAAAAGTTGTCACCATTTTTTCTTCTTCAAACTATTTTACAGATGGCAATACCACCTGTAGTTTCGCCGCTGGCTGTCGGCTTCAATGTAATTGAAGTCGCTTTTGTTGACTGGCATGGTCATTGTCATTTATAAGTCGTAGTGGTTCGCCTTTGCAGTCGAGACGCCTTTCTTGTGGTAATTGATGTAACGGTTTGTTTGAATATGCACCCACCTAATAATGCATTGATGCAACTTTAACACAAAGCAATACCCTTAAAATTTAAACTGTTCAATTCAAATTCAATATTCGTGAAAATATGTAACTTCTTATTCTTTATTCTAAATTACTGCGATACCAACTCTGGCTAGTGTCAAGTAAGTGTACTTAGTAGATTAAAAGATTTACAGTGAACTCTATTCTCAAATATTATGTATCTGTGTACAGTAAAGTAGAAAAATTCCAGTAACGTGATAGATAGCAAAATTATGAAGGAATCACATGTCCTCTTGACAGCACATTAAATGGTTCAGGAGTTTGTAGGTACCTGGGCGACCGAGCTTAGCTCGTGCCATCTGATGGACAACTTTCGGACCACGAAAAAAAAAAGAAATTTTATTTTCTGTCATTATAGTATCGAGCTTTGCTCGTGCAATATCCAGTTTAAGAACTCATAACCCTTATTTTTTTCATAGTAAGTAAAAAAAATCGCATTTCGCCACTATGGGAGTTGAAGTGCATTCCTGTCTATTCTAATGATATTGCGTAGCAATATTTTAATGCCTGAAACACGGAGAAAATCCGTTTCACTAATCGATTTATCGTCGCCGAGACCCCCTGTATACTAAATTTAATTGAAATCGTTGCAGCCGTTTCCGAGATTCTCATTATATATTTATATAGATACTAACATATATACAAGAATTGCTCGTTTAAAGTATTAGATAGATTCACTGGATAATATATTATCAAAATTAAACGCCAAAAACTACAGAAATAAATACTGCCAGAGTAACAACAATGACTTGATTGATAAACGATTATTTAAATGACTTTGGCACTGTTAAACTTGCATTGCAGCACTTGAACTAACCAAACCTTCAGCGTACTCATCATTAATTGTGTCTATGTTCTTGGATTATAGATAAAACTCTTTTGAATAGTAGAACGAGAAAGCATTGTGTAAGTGGCAATGAATTTCCCATATTGAGCCTAGTTTCTGCAATCTAACATTTGCTTATGCGTGCAAGAGACTGCGCTTCATTGTGTAGGAGCCATTGTCTTGAGACAAGAAGATGCATGTTCTGGGAAAAGTATATGGATGGGATCGAAACCTTGTGTAGACAGACAGGTTATTTCGATACTTTTATTTAGAGTATCGTTTTTAATCGCACAAATAAAAATCATCTTGAAAAATCGCCACCGCCCGGTCAGTAAAATTGTACCATTACATCTGGGACTAATCTCATGAACAAGAGTATAGAGATAATTTATCCGTCTAAAGCTATAATATTTTACAGAGCTTGTATGTAGTCACCGCTTGATAGCTAAAGTATTCTTTACTTCTAAAAATAACGATAATATTTTCAACACAATCTTAATTGATAGATTGAGGCCGGTCTATAATTACTTATTGATCGGTTCTGTAATATTGAAAGTTATCATAAAGTACCCTAACGTAATATTTTACCTTTCGTTGGGTGAACGTAAGGTGGCATTGCAAAGATGGGGACAAGTACCTATATTTTTTAAGGATAATGCACAAGTACAAAAATTCTCTTATTGAGTAAATTTTAAAAACTGTGATGGCGCGGTGTGAGCATTCGATGTTCGTTCGTGTTATGCAAAAGGTGTTAAATTCGAGAAATCATGAAAAGAAAACATGCGTAAAGTACCAATCAGTTGTTTTAAGTACCCTCGCAACGTAACTAAAATTTAGAGCCGCTTAAATTTTTTATTGGCTATTTCATTTTCTTAACTGACGTTAAACGTGTTTTTGATCTCAATAAATGTCTCCAACTGTTAATTATAAATAAAGATAGATAACAAGTAAATTGCTTCACAAAAACACAAAAAAGTTTTTAACCGCGGAGGAATATATTATATTATATCCTCTTCCAATTACCAAATCCAAAAACACGCATGTGAAAAGTTAAGTGTCATTTTATTGTTTATTTGTTTTAGGTTATTGATTAAGTTAGGTTAGGTTAGGTTTATTGGTTTGGTTAGGTTTTTGATTTACTGTACTAACAAAATGAGTCATTGTTACTTGGTTTTTGAAGTAAATAATAATAATTATTATGTATATTTTAAAACGGTACGTCTAATCACGTAGTCAGAAGCTTGTAACCAGGCTTACTAGCCCTGTTTAAGTTGGTGTTTCTGAAATTATCGCTTGTACTTGTGACAGTTTTGGTGAGAAGTGTCGCGG
Organism: Carpatolechia fugitivella; assembly: GCA_951230895.1. NCBI lineage: Eukaryota > Metazoa > Arthropoda > Insecta > Lepidoptera > Gelechiidae > Carpatolechia > Carpatolechia fugitivella. The sequence continues at coordinate 11,224,022 of OX579657.1, forward strand.
TGTAATAACGGTAGCTGCCTCCTTAGCATGTGCTGCTCGTGCGCATGTTTGATCGGTGCTTGCATTATTGGCCTTAATTCCGGAAGACTTTGTTTTTATTCGATCTTCTTGATCTTGAAGTATTGAGACAGAAGATGAACAGTTTCATTTCGTTAAGTATCTACCGACAAAAGCTGAAACATTTTTGTTGCTTCGGAAATAGATCGACTTTGGTAACAAGAAAAATATTTTTGCAAAAATAGACGTAAACGACTGTGTGAAAATTTTATTTTTTCACAATTATTTAGTTTTTTCATTGACCCTAAATAATTCCTTAACTGATTAGAAAAAGGGACAGAAACAACTATCTCAGTCTGCTCGAATCAGGCGAGGATCGTTGGTTGTATTATTCCGCACATTGTTTACCTTTGGTCGTGTTATTCGCAGGAATGTTATAGTATGGCATAGTTGCGATGAGCAACGGGAGATGCGCCGGCGCCGGCAATTGTTACGAAAAACAATCGAAGATCTCGGGCCGATTGTTGCTTGTTTATACTGGCTTTCGGTAGAGTTGGAATTGAAATAATACGAGGCATTATTGATAAATAAAAAAAAGAAACGAAATTAATTTCGGAGAGGCCGTTTCAGATATGATTTTTGTTTACATCATCGATTTCTCGATTACTCGATATAATCCAATTAAAAATTAACGAACCAGTATAATTAGAAGGATTCAGTATATCTTGAGAATAATTATAAATCGGTACCATTAATAAATACTACGCCTGTCCGTTACATAACGCTCGTATGTACATACCTATACTACAGACTAAACAACAACAATAAAATTGTACATTGTGTTTTCATTTGACGGTAATTAAGATGATAATTTGAACTTGATTTTCAGAGTAATTGACACTCTTAGTTTTTTATAATTACTAATTAAATATCTCCAAAAATAAATACTTACAGGAACCGCTAGTGCAGCTGATGTGGTATTTATTATTACAATTAACCACGCAATAGTATTACTAGTTCAGTTACAGTACATTTGTACCTAGTTAGCTGATTGTATTTTAATGAAGTAGTATTATGTATGTAAACACATAGACTTTAATTCTCCGTGAACATTATTTTGTCTTTATTAGGTAAGTAGTTGTGAAAAATCACGTTAACGTTGATTCAATGGGAATTTTTTTTTAAAGAAAAGTAGCGTACCTTAGTATTATTAATACTTTTGTTTTTCTTATAGCACGAAATGTTTTTTTACAAATAAAAAATACCTCGCATACTTCAGTGTTTAATAAACAGAAGGTGTTATGATTAACAATTTATTGATATGAGTGAGTGAGTTTATGTTACCATCCTAATAAGTGTCGCTTAACTTCAAACTCGGATAAATCCATTTTACCTTGTTAAGAGATATTTAGAAAAAACCTCTACTGACCATAATTTAAAGAATGGAAGGATAACAATGTTTTATTATGGCAACAATCTATGTAAAGAATGATCCTGTCAGTTAAAATGTTAGTAATAGTAATCAGTTTTCCCAAAAACTTAACATTTAGTTCGGATTTATCTTCATTTGATATAATTCAACGGAATATGTCTTTCTTTGAAAAAACTAGGAGTGGATTTGTGCATTTTGGATTAAATTCAATTTAGATTTGAAAAAAAGTTTACCGCAACCTGACGGCCATATTGAATAATTGCAGTTCGCTGATTGGCCTGGATGGACTTACCTTATTTTGAAAAACACTGTCCTAACGATTTATCCGACTTTGAAGAAATATACTGATTTCAATGTAATTTTTCTTAAACACCGTGCGGATTTGTACAGATCTGATAAAAAAAAAAAAAAAACGCTTTTTTTCTACATTTATTTTAATATAAAAATGGTCAAAATTCTTAAAGTTGGATTTATCCGAGTTTGAAGTTAAGCGACACCTATATTGTATGAAGCTACAAACAAGAATTTATAACACGAATTTTCGCAATATTTGAACAGGTGATTTATACTGTCTCAGGTGTATCAAGTGCATTAAACAAATTGCTATTGTTGGATATAATTAAGTATTTGCTGGTGCTGATAGTTTGTGCTAGCGTCTATTAATTATTTATTACCCAATTAAAACTTATTGGTGAAGGGTCTCGCGACCAAAGGGCCAAGGATTACCTCGAGGAACGAAGCCAGATACAAACAAAGTGGGTTTATACACAAACACGGTCGGTAAATAATATTTACTTTAAATCGTCACTCATTGCGGACATTATTATTTACTAACTTGATATCAATGTAGGTATAACATAATAATTGTTAATTGTATTTGTTCCAAGCGGTATTGGTGATGGAATTTTAGTGCCTAACTTTATTTTTTATTGTGTCGTTTAATAACAATATGCTAGTTTTTCATATTAAAAATATAATAGAATTAATTTTTCACAGAAATAAAAGAGAATTGCGAAAAACGCGTAAAATAAAACGCCTGTTCATAGAAAAGACATCAACGAGGGCGAATTTTTGTGACCGTAAACTACGGCAACGTTTCAATGCAAAATCAATGGCAAAAAGTTACTTTTTAAATATCTTCACCATCGTTCAGATTCACTGAAGTTAAATGAACCCTAGTACTTATTTATAAAGGTTTCCCGAAAATAAACTAATTGTATGGTGATTTACCGGGTAAAATTATTTATCATACTTAAATTATTAAATTGAATAATTATTTCTTAATGGCTACATGGCACTAGCATTGATGGTAGATTAAAATTTCGATTAGTGTCAATGATATAATGCTTCACAGTAATTTTCGTAATTGTATTTAGGCAGAAAATCGATTAACATCAAATAACGTAACGTGAGGTACCTACTTAAAACTCTTTGACCTGACAAAAGGTGGCATAGAAATCAACCGAGTCAGAACTGGCGACCTTCGGCAAAATGCAGGCGATCTCTTCGCTCATATAAATCAGCTGCACCATAGACCTGCTCCATGCACAGATTAAAATATTCAACAGGTACTCACCGTAAACAGCCGTATCGAATATAAGCTTATCACCTCCAATGTGCAAAGTCACAAAACAAACAACACAAACAAAACTGTCAATTCGTTGAAAAGAAAGTGTTAAACTTGGGTCAAGAACAGCACTTCATTCACGAGTGGCCGTCGGGTCGGGCGGGTGAAGTTCGTCGCGGCGGGCGGCGTGCGGCGTGCGGTGCGCTCCGCGGTCACAACTCGAATGATTCAGATTCATTCGATTCGTTTCGAAGAGGGGACGATCGTTCTGTGAATCGTGGATCGAGCTGTCGTCTTCGCTGCAGGCGTTTCCGCACCTCAGGTGCATCGCAAGCAAAATTAGGAGCTTTTCATCTAAATACACAAAATTAGTTCATCCGGTAGTTCCGTCAAAATCGTTCAACGTCAAAAGTAGAGGCAATTTGGAATCTTTTATTTAGTTTAAAGGAAAGTTCATTCACGTTTGGCATAAATCACTGGAACTGAATTGCAATCTACCAAATTGCTGGATTTGTCTTTTAATTTGATAAAGACCAACGTTAGCTCAAAACCCATAAAAGTAAAATAAAGCTCCTTAAACAGCATGACATAAATTTTAAGAATTATCCTTTATAAGTCTATTAAAATTTAATTCATACAGTCATATTAAAATTTTGTCTCGATGTTTCAAAACGCTGGAGGTCCATAAACGTATTATCGTTCGCTGTGAGTATCATGTCATGTCATGAAATATTGAGACATATACATTTGCATCATTGGATTGGATATGCTACGGTGTGTGACATACTACGAAACGGTACTAAAAGATGATTTACAAACCTTCGTATTTACTCGTAAACTATGTCTTACGATGGTTAAAAATGTTATTCTTCTCCCCAAAACACATAATTTTATATTAAATTGTAAAAAAACGTATTAAAAGTATGAGCTGGTACAGTCAAGTGCACAAGCTTTACGCATTGTCACTTGTATTTACATATCTTATTCCTACAATGTGTGGCAGGCAGGATCCTGTCTTACTCATAATGCAATTCATAGTGTAATATTTTTTTTTTGCTTGTTTGTCAAACTTCATAACGTTTACTTTATTCGATTAAAAGCTTTAAGATATAATGAAGTCTTATGAGAAACACGGGACACCGTTGCGCATTTCATGGGCAGCGTAGGAGTTGTCTGTGGGAAGACCTTTGTCCATCAATAGTAGACGGCTTTTGAAAGGAAATCACAGGAGAACTTAGGGGTCATCTCTTTTATAAAAAAAATAATAAGCCGCCACCGCAGGCCACATCTATCATTGAAACTGTTCCTATAAACAATAACACCTTCGGAAACAGGTGTCGGCTCTGATCTCTACCTGGTCCGCTTTGCACTCAGTAAGCTTATAAAAAACAAGCAACTTGAAGTGTTTGTTTGTTTAGGTTCCTTTGTAAAAACACCTGCACGCATTGCACTGTTTACAACTACACAATAGAAAATAATAATAATATATGAAATAAATTATAATATATGAGGTAACAGTCACGGAACCAGCTACAGAAGATTAATCAAATTAGCATTAAAGCTGGTTACATGACTGAAATGTGAAGATTAATAAAATAAAAGTTTTTAATTGGTGCATTTTTTTTTTTCAAACAATCTGATATAATCACTTGCGCGTTATACGTTTTTAAGGGTGAAAGGGTTTTCAGTGTCTGTCTGCGAATTTTAATAATATTACGTTAGGTAAGTACTGATAACGAGCTTCCCGATTCAAAAGTTTTTATTGGATTTTCAACAACAAATGTGATTTGGAAGCTGGCTTATAAAACTCCAATTTGGTATTTTACAATAAATTCTAAATCAAACATGCGTCTACTTATATGGGTTGAACTTTCTGTTGATAATGTATAGAACTCCCTGCGCATTCGCAGATGAAGCTAACGTCATAGTATAATAGGGATAAGTAGAATAGTTTACTTTATCCTTTAATTAAGCCATGGTGGACAACACGCTAATAGCAAAATAGTTCATCAAACTTGAATGATAATTAACGAGCATTAAACAGACAAGCCGTATGCCGTGTGGTGACGGCAGAGTAGAATACATTTGTCACCAACCCCTACTCTTCCCGTGGGTGTCGTAAGAGGCGACTTAGGGACTACACATTGAACTGGGAACGGGTAGCAGCGCTCTCTGATACAGTAACCTTTTAATCTGCGATCTCCAACCCGCCTGCTAAGCGTGGAGATTATGGCAAAACCCTCCACTTAAGTGGAGGAGGCTCATAGTCCAGCAGTGGACTGTAACGGGCCGTTGATTTTTTGATTGAAACAGACAAGCCCCTATATAATAACTTGTGTGCATATTGTACTAATTATTATAAGGTACACATAATTGTAAACAAAATCGGAACTTCTTCTTATGTGTGGTGCAAGGTTGACGACCGACTTCAAAATCCTAGTGTCAGAGTTACCAAAGGCCTGTGACAAGAGTACAGGGAAACTTCATTAGAAACTAGCTGTCCGCCCGCTGCTACACTCGCGTTATGTAAGATTTTCCCTCGTAAAAAGTATCCTGTGTTAATGCAGGGTACAAACTATCTGCATTCAAAATTTCATCCAAATTCGTTCAGTAGTTTTGGCGTGAAAGCGGAACAAACATCCAAATATATTTTCCCATTTATAATATACTAGCGTGATGTGATAGTTGGAGTTGTAGAGCGTCGGTGGTCTAGTGGTTAGGGCCGCTGCCTCCCGTCCGGGAGACGCGGGTTCAATGCCCACCACGTAATGTGTTTTCGAATTTCGAATTCATGTACGTTTATTCGACGCTCTTACGGTGAAGGAAAACATCGTGATGAAACCTGCACACTCCTGCGAAGAAATTCAAAGGTTGTGTGTGAAGTCGACCAACCCACACTGGGCAAAAATTGTGACAATTTTAGTGTAGTGAACAACTACGAAAATCTTAAAACTTATATTGGGCCAGTGTGGTCGACTAAGGCCTAATTGCCCTAATTCAGGGTGGGCTCGAGCCCTTCGGTGGGGACGTATTTGAGCTGTTGGTGATGATGATGATGAAGTTCCCGTTGAGCTAAAATCTGTTCAAAATCATAAATTGCGTTAGGTATGAGTACATACCTATACTCCTAAACCTTATTTGTAAGTACTGGCGGATAATATTTTGGCATCTTTGATGTTATTTGAATTATTTAAAAACAAATCGGTCTTTCAATTGTTGACACTCTTGTTAAGATGTGAAATATCGAAATGATTAAAAATATATATTAATGTCATAGAAATATGTGTCGATTCGGCATACTCCCAACTAAACTAAACTTAAAATTAGTCCTGTCACTTTCTATATTTTTTAGTTGAAAAAGGATTGAAGATCATCGGTTTTGTTTTTGTCTATGACTTCACGACTAACTGTCAAATTTAGTCTTGTTTTAGTACCTACCTAACACCATGACGAATAAAAGGCCACTAAAATTGACAGTTAGTCGTGAAGTCAAAGATAAAAACAAAACCGATGATTTTCGGTACTTTTGAACTAAAAATGATAGAAAGTGACAGGACAGGACTAATTTCGAGTTTAGTTTAGTTGGGCGTATGCCGAATTGACACCATTGTCGTGTTTATCTCAGAAAGTATACAATACAGCCTCCACCCCGTTTGAAATTGTTTCGAAACAAGCTAAAGACCTTTTTGTTGAAAAAATGTTTTTATTCTGTGAATGAAATCTTGAAAACAAGTAAATTATTTTTATTAAATTATTTAGTCATATCTGTATGTACTCATTGTGACATTATCATTAATACCTAAGTATTTATGTTTTTTATTATGATAAAAAAAAGATGGCGGCGTGAGACCCATCGCCATTGGCAGCATATTTCGTCGGCTCACTGCCAAATTGGCGTGTCGTGCGGTGAGGGAAGAGATGTCTGTCTACTTGCAGCCCCACCAACTCGGGTTTGGGTCGCCCCAGAGGTGTGAGGTTGCTATCCACGCTACTCGCACATACGTGATGAGACCGGAGAACGCGAACAACATTCTACTGAAACTGGACATCCGCAATGCGTTTAACACGTTAGAGAGAGACGTTCTTTTGGGTGCAGTGAAGGACAAAATTCCCTCTCTCTATCCATTTCTTTGTCAAGTGTATAGTACCCCTTCAAATCTTTTCTATGGCCCTAATCTCATTCTCTCGCAAGTGGGAGCTCAGCAGGGGGATCCGCTTGGCCCATTGGTGTTTAGTCTGGCTATTCATGAGGTCATCAAAGGTCTTAATTCCTCTCCCAACGTATGGTATCTGGATGACGGAACTATAGGGGGTGACCCAGACAAAGTGTACCAAGACCTAGAAGACCTTATCCCGCGACTAGCCCACCTGGGTTTGGTTGTCAATTCTTCCAAGTGTGAATTTTTCCCCTGCAGTGCTGAGGCTCGAACACACTTTTCTAGATTTTCCGCCTTTCTACCTGGTCTTAGGGAACTATCAACTTCCAACTTTAACCTTTCAGGTTCTCCCATCTTTCTTGGTGCTGTTTCCGAGGCTATTTCTGCTCGCACACTGCTTCTCCTCACCGCCCAGGAACGTCTCAAGGGTCTCTCAGCGCACGTTGCGTTGGTTTTATTGCGGACGTGTTTCGCTCTTCCGAAGCTCGCGTATCTCCTGCGGACAGCCCCAACGTGGCTCTGTCCGGGGGAGGTAACTTCCTTCGATGGAGTACTGAGGGCAACGGTAGAGGCGGTCTTGAACGTCTCCTTTAACGAAGTTCAGTGGAGCCAGGCCACGCTTCCAATACGCCATGGGGGCTTGGGTGTTCGTTGTGCGAGTGATGTGGGCCTGCCGGCTTTTCTGGCGTCCGCGCATGGTGTTGCGAACCTCGTTACTGTTCTACTTCATTCTAATGGTTCCGAGGTAAGCATTCCATTTGTGTTGGATGCCATTTCAACTTGGGCGGCCCAGAACGTGGATGCGTCAATCCCGGAGAAACCGCATATCCAGAGGACGTGGATGAAGTGGGAGCGAAGCGGATCCTGGAGCACTTATTGGGGAACGCTACAGGTTCCGGGGCGTGGTTGCATGCTCTGCCTTCCCCCAACCTGGGCACGTTTTTGGACGACGACTCTTTGCGTGTGGCGGTGGCCCTCCAACTGGGCTGCAAGGTGTGTGAACCCCACATATGCACCTGCGGTTCCATGGTAGAGGCCGATGGCCATCATGCTTTGAGTTGTCGTCGTTGCACGGGGAGGTTTCCGCGGCATCACGCTCTCAACGACATTGTCCGTAGAGCTTTTGTTTCGGCCGACGTTCCTTGCGTTCTAGAGCCTCCGGGACTCAGCAGATCCGATGGTAAGAGACCGGACCGGGTTGACTTTGGTGCCTTGGAAAAATGGAAAGTGCCTGATTTGGGACGCCACGTGTGTCAGCACTGTTGCCATTAGCCACCTTAGTCGTACCGTCCGGTCTCCATCGGCTGCTGCCGAGGACGCTGCATTTAAAAAGAGGCAGAAGTACGCCGCCCTGGAGCAGCGCTACCACTTTGTCCCGATAGCGGTGGAGACCATGGGCAGTTGGGGTGCTGAAGCTAAACGTTTGGTAGCGGAACTGGGGCAGAGGTTAAAGGAACGCACACATGACTCTCGCTCCGGATGGTTCCTGGTGCAAAGGTTGGCTATAGCGATCCAGCGAGGTAACGCTGCCAGCGTTGTGGGTACCTTTGCACCGGGAACGGTTAGGGGCGGGTTATTTGACTGATGTATTCTTTATGTATTCTTGACATTTTGTACTCAAGTATGTAATTTTACTTAATAAATATATATGTGTATTAAAAATAATAAATAATTTATTCGAAATTAATATTTAATATTTTGAGGTAATATGTAATTACGTATGATGGTGAAAGTCTTATACAATTGATATATTAGATTTTTAGGTATAATTTAATAATCTATATATTAATGATGGTTTTGACTTTTGTTAGTTATATCCTATTAATTAACTAAACTTACAATATGAATGATTACTTTGATATCTTTTTCTTGTTTTGTAATTTGTTTTATGAATTCATGTCCAACACAATGTATTTTGTTATAAATTAAAAAACTTTGAACTTTGATTGTATTCGTGGTAGGTCCCATATATTTTTTTCTCAAATATGTAGGTCACATTTTGATCTCATTTCTTTACGATATATGGTGTAAAGAATGCGGGTTTCTTTTTACTTTATAAATTACTTTCTACGTGGTGCTTAATTTGATCGTATTTTTAACAGGATTATGATGACTTTAGTTCTAAGTCGAAGGAGAGAGTTGACATCACTCAATAAAAGTTAGTAATTTTAAGCCCTTCATGTACTTTATTAGAAAGTGTATAAACTTATAATCCTTCGAAGGAAAGTAGTGTATTACTTTAGTTATTTTCACTATATAAACGCCTGCATGCACAAATGAAATATGTTTTTAAACTACTTAATCGACGCTGTAATTTTGTTGCGCGAGGTATTCTTTGTTAACAATTTATAAATCATCAATATTCTGCGTAGCCTTATAAGGTAGCTGCCTGGTAGCCCTAACTCAGGATAGGCTCGAGCCCTTCCCTCGAATGTGGACTTAAATACATATGAATTAATAGCTTTTGAACGCATTTCGATTTTATAGGCAAGTAAGCAATCTGCAATAATGAACGAGACCAAATGTTTTCTTTTAAGTATTATTTTATATTATTATTTTTATTTTATTATTATTATTTTCTAAGGCTACCTTATTTCATCACGAGTCGTTACAATATAAAGCTTACAGTTACAAGTTATTGAATTTTTGTCATGAAACGAGTTACCAATATTCTGAGTGGATGGAGGCACAGGTCGTATATTCATAAGTCGATGCAATCTAAAATAATAAGTGCATCGCTGATACAATAACCGGAGGTGGAAAGCCGGTTTCTCCAAGATCTCAGCCTAGCTGAGCGCTCCGGCTGAGAGCTGCTGCTGACAGATGTCACGACTACACTTTCTTCCATCACGCATAATACTTATTCGAACATTATAAATGTATTTTGAACCGATTCCGAGTACGAAGATAAGAGTGCTCAGCAATTTATAGACAATCATAATATAACGCCGATTGCACTATTTTACCTCTGTAATTCATAGAAATGCATGTTGACTAAATAAGTAGTGGTGCTTTTTGTATTGAAAGAAATGAAAGAAAGAAAGCAATTTTCTTATTAACAACCGATGACCCCCCTTGACCTATTCCTTTAAAAAGTATACACTCTACTCAAACGAAATGTATGTTTTTAACATATTACATAACGTTTTGTAAGTTGTTGCTTGACGTGTTAAATTGGCTACGATTTTAAAAGCTTCTTGGATAATAACGACAGGACCGTGTATCAAAATGAAGATAAATAAAGACTATCAATAACCCTTGAGCATGAGGCGTGCGTTATGAGCGGATAATGGCGGTGTCATCATGATTGCAATTTTCGTTGAAACCGGCTGGTTATCTTATCCACGATGTGAGCTTTCAGTAGAATGGCTTCGTGTCACGCTGTTATACCTGTATGTATATATTGTCCAATTGTCCTGAAGTTAGCATCAGGTAAAAATACAGAAACTACGAATTAGTTTTGTGTAATTTACTTTCCACTTTCATGATTAAGATTGTTTTTTGTCAGCTTCTAATTTATTTTACTTGTTTAAGGTATTGATTTTCTGAAATGCACTGTAGATTAGATAGGTACTCGGAAAAATTTCGAAATCTTATTAGTCACAAGATGACGCACATTAATTTAATTACGGGTTTTCCATAAATCGAATTATGATTTCACTTTTATGTCCTTTTTATGTTTGTCCTACATTACTGATATTTCTTATTCAGACGTAAGATACAAACTATTTAGCTCACGTGGTAGACAACGTGAGCTAAATAGTTATTTGATGTTATAAAAAAATGTGCTGACTACTTATTTGTAGCCGTAATTAGGTATACGAGTACAATTCAATAACAAAATATGACTCCGAGAGAGGGTAGTTTTAAAAGAATGTACTATTATTTGAGCACACTTTATCGTAACATTATTATGCTTGTAGTTAATTATTATGTGGGTGATGTCAGTTTCGTGATATCATGTCACGATTAAAGATGAATTATTTTATTTTATCCTCGTTAGTTTAAATTCATATCGCAAAGATGATTTGATTTATTATTTAATTCAAACCTAAATAACAAAAAATCCATGCTTATATAAAATACCATTTGAAATTTCCTATTTTATGCTACGCTAAATATTTTCAACTACTGACTTCATAAGATGAAATCAAGGGACGCACTGACTGTGCTCTGTATACCAAAGAGGAGCGATATGGACTTTTAGGGGGAGCGGAAAGCCAAGACACCTAACAAACCAATACCATAGAATAAAGGGAACCCTACGATACGAGGAAGCTTATAACTATAACTATTGTTAAAATTTTCAATTTAGTTGACGTTCCCGCTTGCATAACCTTCACGTTGACACTATGTCAATCTTGATTGGTTAACTGGTGTAAATAATGATAAAAAAACTTTTTTTTATTATGTTTTTAGTTTTTCCTTACGAGCTTTTTCTATTCATATTTGAAATGTCACCATCATCATGCCTTTGAACTCTCCTTTACTTACACTTTACGAGCTAGCTTAGCTCAGCACCATATTTCTTCTGTGACTTTACCCCAGGCAAAGTGAATTCGATCATACCTTACACTCTATACACGTTAAACGGTTCCCGATAAAAAGTAGCTTTTCCCCCGACAAAGTTTAGCACATTAGAATCAATAAGGTACCTTTGCTTATAGTGTGCAAGAGTAAAGCCGCCAATTTGTCATTGTCGATATCGCTGTCACCCTTAATGTTGTGTAGTGGGTACTCTGGGTACGCTTATCACTGTCATAGCCCATGGGCTTTTACCTAAGCACTTCAACTCTATGAGCTCCACCAGGCCAGGGTCCGTTTCACAATTATTAATTCGTTTCGAAAATTTAAACCGCTGTGTTAGACTTGTAGTATGTGTAGTGTAATCGTGGTGTAATTTCATTAACTATTACGAGATTTTTTATTATTGTTATGGGCTTTTCAATGGAATACTATTTTTGGCCTGCCTGTTTGTTAGGCCATTTGGCCTAAGATGGTAAAATTATTGTGCCAGCTTCTCAAAAAGAGCCAACTTCATCTAGACATCTCCTATGAAGAACTCCATGTAAATTTTTTGATTCCAGAGAAGTTCGCGCCCGCTATATTACCACTTTGGTAAAAATAGCTATTAGATCAGTTAGGAAAAATAAACTTTTTTAATCCGCAGTCACAAGTCTTCTTTTACTACGTCTTTTAATCTTATACTCTTCATACTACACGACCCTGAAGCGATTTTTTCAACCCATAATCGCGTTATATCTTGGATCAACGAGGACAACAGTATATGTTTCTCACTAGAGTTAAGCTGGAATATCAATTGTCTCAAAAATACTTTAAATTCTTACTTAAATTGGAGCAGTTTAAGCACTATGATTAAATCATAGTCGTAATTGTATGGTAGACAATCTACGTAGACAATGAATGCAATTTTATGTGTCTCATGTTTCACAAAACCAGTCAGCACAGCAACAGTTTACAAAACATGTTGTAGAGGTTAATGTAGTCGTAGTGTGAGAATGATGTGATTACACCAGCGCGTGGAAACGTTCTTTCAAGACTGCTGTTCGTTTGAAAACTTCTTTGAAGCATAATATAAGTATTTTTAATATTAATGGGGATTTTTTTATGTATATATTGGATTAGATGTACCTATTTTAGATTTTAACCTATTGCTTCGAATCCTGCTCGGGATATTGTCACTTACGATGTAAAATCACTCTAAATCCTGGCCTCTCCGGCCAGAATTAATCTCCTGATTTAGAGTTTGAGTTTGAAAGTAAGATGATTCTGTGCTTCGGAAGTCACGTCAAACTCAATCTCGGCTAATATCTCAAAAAATTATAAACCAAGAACTAAATTCAGTGTTCTCTTGAATGACTGCATGTTGTCATTTCAATTTAGTGAAAGTAGTTATGCATTGACTTTGCTTAACTAATTATGCAATTTTTTTAAAGCTCTTTATCCGCAAATGTCCAAACAAAAGCCGAAATTAGTCTCAATAAATTTCATGGCATTAAAAGTGAAAACAATTTTAAAAACATATTTTAGTAATCGTGACTTTTATTTCTTTTATACTCTTTTCTTTACTGGATTGTAGTTTAATGTTTAATTTAAAATGGTTACATGTTTTATCAATAAAATCTCTGTAATTTTCGTTTCTTATTGGTTCGTAGGCACTTATTTAAAAATCTTTATTTATATAGATATTTACTATTTCTTATTAAGCACACCTTAGCAGTAAAAATGTAGAGTGCTAGACTAGTAGACGTTAGTATCCAGTGGCAAGAACGTTATGATAGTTGCGTAAATAATTAAAGTTATTAAAGAAATTATGAAATTAAAATATGAAATATAATATGGTTTCCATTGATAGTCGACACGCTAAGAAGAATGAATTTCTGATCGACGGGTCAGGCAGGGATGCAAAGTAACATTATAAACCCTCGCAAAGGAGTATACACAAGTTCGTATGTGTGTGAGTGAAATGCATGAGTTTTTAGTTTATTTGTCCCGGATACAGCGGCGATCGGCTCAAGTTTTAATGGTCTGCTCTGCTTTACTCCGGATGCGACACTTGCGTTCGCGTTCGCGCGGAGGGAGCCACCGCTCGATCGGCTACGTCTGTGACTGTGTCGTGCAAATATAATCGCTTTATTTACTTATACCCAATTTAAAATAGGTTCTTCATGGGATACTATTTGAGCACTACTCGACTGAAACTGCTAATACTAGCATGACCATACGGTCAGCTAAACGAGAGTCCTTCAGCATAAAAAATAATTTGTTTTTTCGGTGGCTCAAATACCTTGATGTAATATGTATTTTTGGAATGCTAGTGGTTGAAATATGGAAGAAAAACTATCTCAAAGTTCTGACAGCTAGTTTGACAAAAAAAAAACAAATTAACGTTCTTGTGTATTTATTTTTAATTGGAATATCTAACTGATCTAGACTTAGACAGCTAATATGTATATTTCACGTAACCTCCTTGGATGGAAAACCGGCCACGTGTGCTAGCCGCGCACGCGCCCGCGCATCCCGCACTGCGCCGAGCAGCCAGCGTGCTCTCGCGCATGCTGCCGGAAGTTGACTCCGCTATCGGTGTTTACGTTTTGGCTTCAGTAAAAGAGTAATAGAAAGGTCATTGCCAAGCACAATCAAAGCATATTTCAAAATATGTCTGCAAGTTTGTTTTCTGTGCTTAGGTTTTCTTTTTTTTCTACAATTTTATTTACAACTAGCAGTGCCCGTGACTTCGTTCGCGCAAACGTTTTGTGTTTACGAAGAAGTTTTTGTATTGTATACACATTTACGAAATTGTATATAAACTTATTATAATATTTCTTCGTAAACTATGTAGGTAGAAGTTTTGTCTTGTGTATCAGTGAGTATAAACAGGCTTCGTACAGCGCCACCTAGTATTTGTCATTGACATCACGCGGTGTGGTAATAACAACAGAGGTGGTAATAACTATCTTTATCAACATATCGAATACGTAAACCTTAATCACGCAGGTGCTATATTCGTATCTCTTATACTTTAGCAGGGCTGTTAGAGTTCCACATCAGGTGTACCAGATCTTCGATTTTTATACCTAAACAGAAATTGTTTATTCCCAAACAACCTTTCCAAGGTGCTATATTGGTATCTCTTACAGTTTAGCTGGACTACGAGGGTTCCACATTCGGTGTACCAGACCTTCGATTTTTGTATGTCATTAGAAAATACTTATCACGTTTAACAACTTTTCCTAAAGCGCTATATTTGTATCTCTTATAGTTTAGCTGGGCTGCTAGGGTTCCACATCAGGTGTACCAGACCTTCAATATTTGTACGTCAATAGAAAATGCTCACCACGCTGAACACTATTTTGATATCTCTCATAGTTTAGCTGGACTCCTCTGCTATGGTTCCACATCAGGTATTCCGATCTTCAAAATAAATTATAGCCTATTGTTACCGAAGACCAATAGCTATACAACAAAAAAAGGTTCATCAAAATCCGTTCAGTTGTTTTTGCGTGAATCGCGAACACAGACAGACAAAAATTTCAAAAATCATATTTTTGGCATCTGTCACGTTTAAGAAGACCCACAGAGCAGAGGTATTTTTATTTTTTTATTTTCAATGTACAGAATTGTCCTCTTTACAGTTTTATTTACAATATGATCGCGCGTTTTCTTCGTTAAGACAGAATCGTGATTTTGCTAAGCGAGAAACTGAGTTCACCTTTAAGTTTGGTACCCTTATATTTGATAGCTTTTCTTTCCATCTACTTTGTATCTCCTACGCTTTCCCGAGACAAAGAGAGGTTCCAAGTTCTGAACTTTAGGACCTTAACTAAGCGACAATATTACAGTTCAGTAACTTATATGACTTGTGGGCAGCTTGCAACTCGAGATGCATGAGAAAGTACGGGTAAGCTTGATTGAGTTGACAAAGAGGACTTTATTAACAGCATGCAGCCTATTTCTCAGACCGGCGGCCACGTGATTGTGTTTGAAAATATAGGGTACCTGAACTCGAACGTGACCTAACGGCGCGTGCTGGATTTACGAACTGTAAAACTTCTTGTAAACATGGGTATATTGTTTTTTTTTCAAATGGAATTGTTTTTATGGTTTTTTTTCGAAGATAACAATCGTGTCCTGTTTACTCGTAAAGTGCACCGTTTGGAGTCGACTTTACACTTCACAACCTTTGAATTTAATCTAAGGCATATGTAGGTTGATTTACGATTATTTTTCTTCAGATATGGAAAATTAAAAAAATCTAATTCATTTCAAATTCAATTCGCATCATTTTCCCTTAACGTACACTGATCAAAAAGCAATTTACACGAGTTTCTAAAATAAGTTCTGAATAATAAACATTCATCATCATTATATTTAAAAAAAACTTACGTAACGTTCACGTTGTTGACCCAACTCCTCCAGAAAAGTTGC
Source organism: Carpatolechia fugitivella (assembly GCA_951230895.1). Lineage (NCBI taxonomy): Eukaryota > Metazoa > Arthropoda > Insecta > Lepidoptera > Gelechiidae > Carpatolechia > Carpatolechia fugitivella. The sequence goes on from OX579657.1 coordinate 11,240,124, forward strand.
AAGAATAGAAGTCCTTTTATTAGCGATATTCTTATTACAAGTTTTAAATGTCTTGTCTTACTGCCGCTGGGCCCAGTGAGCGCGCCACGTGAATCCGCGACCACGTGACCGATTCCCACAGAGTACCAATCAGTGGATACCAATACCTTTCAATTGCAGGCCCCGGCGTCTTTATATCGAAGAAATAGATTATTAACGGCTTTAGCTATTGTAGGCTACCGAGTAGTTTACTGTGGATTTCTGTTTTTCCATTCCGACCAACAAAACGGATCAACTAGTTGTTCCGATCGGAACTCAGTTCGGATTTTCTTCCTATCGAACCAACTATTCAGGTAAATCATATTAATTTAATATTTGCATACATATAAAATTCCGAACTGAACAACTAGATATTCTGAGTGAGCTGACCCCTTGTGTTACTTGTTGCGATTCGAATTTATAAAACTTGCAAAGCTTGAAGCAAAATCAGATAGTTAAAAATAAAGTCTAAAAAAATTTTTTTGCGTACGTTCACGCTTGCTACGTAGTCGCGTAGCAAAGTGCTACGCTTGTTACGCCGCAGGAAAGTCATCTTATAGATTGAAACTTTTACTGTTTATTGGTATATAACCGTAAATACATGTAGCTATATGGTAGGAATTATTTATTTTCATCGTTAAAAGAAGCTTATCATCAATATAATCTTCTGTAGAAAAGTATTTTTTATTACCGCTTTCCTTATACTCGTGCCAGCACATTAAAGATTATTAAGAGCGAATGGGATAATCGGATAATGTATCGAGCGATATATCAACAAGTGGGAAATAGGCCAAGGACTAAGGGCCGGTTATTCATTGGATTCCTGCTTCGAATGCAGCACCTATTGTAGGTAGAAATAGTTTGTGTGTGTTTGGTGACTAAGTCTACTGAACCGTTGCTTTGTGATTAGTTGTGTACATTGTACGTACACGTGGTGCAACTAGCAATTAAGTTTTTTTTTCAGGTGAAATATAATGAATAAATGATGCATACAAACAAGCAACAAGGAAAGTGGGACAAGGCCCTCAAGTGTGCGTTGTCGCAGTGGAGACAAATGTGTGGAGTTTGACACAACGCAAACACAGTAAAAATTTATTTAATCGACTACATTTATTGCAGATTGTCATTTCATGGCATACCGAAAAAAAAAACTTGTTTTTAAATTTCGAATTTCAGTAAAAAAACACCCACACCCAAAAGGAGGGTCAGCCCTTTTATTGGGTTTTTTTTTGAATTTATATTTTCGTAAAATGTATTTAAATGCGCTAACGCAAATACAGTGGGGAGTCAATATAGGTAACTTGTGATGTTGTGGCTCTAAATTGTACACGTTCCTGCAGATAGCTGCTGTAGAAGTAGCCGACATTGACTAAGACGAGTTATTGTGCTCACGATACCTCAGCTAGATGATAAAGCTAATAGGTTACTGAGCTGACATCATTTTTGGTCAAGGTTCTGTGGATAATCTTCACTAAGTAGGTATATTTAATTAACTGTAGGATTTGTGTTCTATTTCTTTCAAGGATTTGACATAAAAAGTCGCAAAGTCATATACAATCGTAAACAAATTGCTGTGTTTCATACTTGGTTTCATTGTATAGGAAATAGAGCTTTATATTATATATTTTTTTTATATAAATTAAGAGTAAACTCTTGATCTCCATCTAGCCCGAAGGGGAGATGAGGCCTACGCTGGAGCGAGTTTACTCATGAGAAGCCTATGCACTCGCACTTTGAAGAGGTTAGGGTTGTATGCATTCGGAAATACAGAGGCTGGCAGGGCTTTCCTTTATATCATTTATTATATATATGGAAAACAAAATAAGTCTGAAATCTGTACGTTCCGATAAAATATTAACTTCCTGTTACAACGACGATGTTTCAAAGTTCTAACTTTATGAGGTTGGTAAGTTTCATAGCTGATTTTTTTTCTGGAGTGGAAATCTCTTTCTTTGTGTGTAAGAGTGCGTGTGTGTAGGTAGATAGTATTCAGCATAAAGCATATTAGTTCTGATAATATAATTTATTATCTTATTTAAGTATCTATAACAAAAATAATATTAGGATAAGCCTTTAACAACATGTTGAAGAAGAGGAACATGTATATAATCCCCGGAATCCCGCAGCTAGAGACTTTTCAAACAGAAATAAGAAAGCTGACCTATTTCATATCCTCGCAAAAGGAAGAACTGACTCAACTTAACTCCACCATGAAATTAATTCTTCAATTAACTGAGCAAATTGAAGAATTTAGACAAAGAATAGGTAAACTTGAGGATTCGATAAAAGAGGATAGGGAATACATAATGTTCCTGGAGGATAAATTGGAGGACTTGCAATTAGGGAGTCGTAAGTTAAATCTCAAAATAAAAGGTGTGCCAAGAAAGGAGACAGAAACTAAACACGATTTAATTGAGATGGTTATTACTCTATCCGAAAATATCGATTGTAAGATATCTAAGACCGATATCAAAGATATTTACAGGGTAAGAAGTAAAAAACCCGAACACAAGAATACTCCGATAGTAGTAGAGACTTGCTCGGCTCTCTTAAGGAATGATTTTCTGAAGATGGCAAAAGCCTTTAACATCAAACATAAAACAAAATTTCGCGCCAAACATTTGGGTTTTAAGACACAAGAGGACACCCCTATATTTCTCTCGGAAAATCTAACTTCTAAAGGATCAAGACTGCATTTCCTTGCCCGTGATCTTGCAAGATCGAAAGCCTACAAATACGTATGGAAAAGTATACGTACGGAAAAATGAACACTCTCCAATTATCATGATTAAAACTGAACAGCAGGTGCATAATCTCCTTCTCCAACAAGACTGACTAGACGTAGAAGAAGAAATGTATGCAAAACAAATATTTTCTTTTAAATCATCAATTTTTGTCAAACCTCTGTCTTACTATCAATTTATAAAAAATTGATCATATCACACACTAAGTCACACACTACACTCACAAAATACACACATACATCAACTCACACACAAAACTTTAACACTCACTCTGTTTTGCATACAATTTAAGAGTAATTTACTACTCAGCCTTATATCTAGCCTTATAGCCTTATATCTATAAAATACTAGAAAAACTGCTAAATGTTAGGTTGATCCGTTACTTAGATAAGTTTAATATTCTTTCTACTAATCAATACGGATTTAGGAGCGGAAAGTCAACTGAAAATGCAGTAACCGAGTTGACATCAATTGTGACTGAACAAGGGCTACAAATGTATGGCAGTTTTTCTCGACCTAAAAAAAGCATTTGACACTGTCTCTGTCCCCATACTTGTACACAAACTAGAAAAGATCGGTATTAGAGGGACTCCGCTTGCACTGTTTGAGGACTATCTGACTGATCGGAAGCAAAAAGTGAAACTTGACCAATGTATCAGTGACAGCGAGGACGTGACGTACGGCGTGCCACAAGGTAGAGTATTAGGCCCAACTCTGTATCTCGTTTATTTAAACGATCCCAGTAGCATGCAAATAGATAACGCTAAAATTTTGGCGTACGCCGACGACACGGCTGTCGTTTTCGCTGGTTCTTCTTGGGATGATGTAAAGACTAGCTCGGAACATGGTCTGGCTCAGGTTGCTTTCTGGTTGCAATGTAACCTACTCTAAAACAAATTATATTTGTTTTAGTATTAATAACAACTTCCAACCTGGTGCTGATTTCCAAGTTAAAATACACAAATATACCACCTGTAATATAATCTGTGATTGTCCCCTGATTGACAGGGTATCTCAGACTAAATATCTGGGAGTCATTGTTGATCACAGGCTTTCATGGTACCCTCACCTGGAACATGTCATGAGCAGAGTAAGGAAACTTACTCTCAGGTATGTTGCACCTAGTCCCTGTATAACAAAAGCCAGCCAAGATCCCACGAAAAACCTACTTTCAAGAATATATATATCGCTGGTACAGTCGGTATTGTTGTACTGCATTCCTATTTGGGGAGGTGCTACAAAGACACAATTTCTCCAACTTGAACGAGCTCAACGAGCATTAATTAAGGTCATGTACTTCAAGAAGATGCGTTTTTCTACTGAAAGCTTGTATCGTCTTTCCAACCTCCTGTCTGTAAGGAAACTATACATCCTTAACACCGTATTAAAAGTCCATAGTTCAATACCCTTTAACCCTGATATTATGAAAAAGAGAAGAAAAGATTTTTTTAGATTTTTGGAGGATATGGTTTAGCATCCTCCAAAACTGTATTTGCTGCAAATCAATATCCTACACGTTCCCCTTTCTTATATAATTATATAAATAAAAACATATTTTTGTATAATAAACAATATAGCAAATGTAAGAAATTATTGACTGAGTGGCTCCAACCTAAATCTTATGAAGAGACTGAGTTGTTATTACAACGACGTATTAAATAACATGTACATACACACACAAATACCCACCCAAACCCATACATACACACACACACACACACATACACACACACACACACACACACACACACACACACACACATACACACCTTAATATATTCATACACTGCCCCACACACACACCCGCATCATAGTACTAATATATTACGTTTTGTTTTAAATTTAAGTCTTTAGTTTAGTTTAATTTTAATTACATATTTATCATAGGAAGAGTAGAATCTCCTGATACAGGCCGCAAAAGCTTAAAAGGAGGTTCCAATCGACAATTTTTAATGAAACTGTTTAAAAGAAATAAAGATTTATTATTTATTATTATTATTATAATACGCTTAAAATTGTAAGGATCAGACGGGTTTAACTGCAAAAAAAATTTTGCTTCTATTAGGCGAAATTAACCCGTAAGCCAATTAAGATCTCCACGGCCAATATAGGTAAAACCGTCCTTATAAGCTAGTCATAGATCGTGACCCCGACTTCCACTCACGCGCACCCGAGTGTGTTCAAGTGACAGGTTGATTGCGAGGGCTCGCACCTATGGCCGTCAGATGACGTGTCCGATCTAGTGCCACCTGCCGCCGGTGAGATGACTAATGGATTGGGGACGTTGAGGTGAACTTACACTGTAGTGTAAAAATTACGGTCACAATGATGCTGCCGCCCCGTTTACATTTGGAAGGCTTTCTTAAGAATAAAACTTCGGTATTTTTCTCTGTGGTTTTATTATTTTGCTTAATGGAAATGATACATGCGTGTTTTTTATGTAATTTTTAAAAGTACACCAACCCGACGATGGTCTGGTTAAGATCGCAGGAAACTGCTGACTGCGGGCAGAATTAAAAATATTTATTATTAATCTAATTTCGTTTGCATTTTTATTACGCGCCGGTGTTATTGACTCCAGTATCTGTTAGACTTGTCACCGCCAGGTAATGAACCAACCAAACCGATAAAGAAATTAAAGGGTTAACCCATTAACTGACTATCTTTGAGGGCATCACTATCGCCACTGGTGCTACCAACTAACGAGCTCTAAATCGCTTATGGATGTGGTGTAAAATTCTAAGATAAGGTGACTCATCAGGTTTTTTAATCAAGTCTCTTATTATTCCTTGAGGAGATTATAAAAAATCTTTTCTTTCTGCCTGTGAATCACCTCTTAACCGCATAGCGTTCAGACTCGTTTAATCGGATGTAGATATTTATTGAGGCTCTATAGTAATACAGAGCCTGAGTCATGATTCGAGAGAGCGTGATTGCTATGAATCCACTCAATATGCGTAAAATATTGCAGCTTTGTTTCTGCGTCGACAACGACTAGAAAGCCATGGTAAAACTGTTATATAAAAATAAAACGAATTACAAAAATTTGTTATGCAATTGTCAACTTTTCTCTTGCAGAAACTTCTTTTTTAAGTCAAAAGTAGACGCTTCTGTTAAAAATGTGTTGTTGGGTCAGATTCAAACTGTTTCCAACTTCTAACAATACTTTGAATGAAAATATCGAGGCTAAACTTTACCTCAAGCTATGAATAAATAAGTTTTCTCAGCTAGAGGTACAAAATTATACAAGAAGTTTTCAGGTAAGCTACTTATTTACTATATAGGCTATGTTTTCTTTGCGACATAAAATGTTAGTACTACGGTCATCGAAGAACTTCAAGGGTGTAATCACGGGTTCAAAACTTACGACGTATTACAATTTAGGACCAGAGCCCAAGTTTCTTGGTGGGTGAATTTATTACATAAAAATGATTACATATTTGTTTACAGCTTTAACTTATACAATAATAAAAAGAGGTATACAGGATGCTCATTTAGATGGGCCAGTATGGGTAACTCTGAAACTATACAGTATGTCTGGTTACCGGTGTCCGACCCGTTAAAGCTAAGCAATATGATCAATTTCATCGGAAAATCCATCACAATAAGGCATTTTACCCCTACTGTTTTGGAATGGCGGCCATTTTGTTTTTTGTATTTACTGCGTTTGGGCGGGTTCATTTATTTAGCAATATCTACCGATATAGAGATCCAATAGGCATAAAACTTTAAATCATTAAAAAAATACTTGGAACATAAAAAATGTGATAAAATTTTCTAGTTTTTTTTTAGTTTTTAAATGTTTGAAAAAAAAAGTAGACCGTTCACATGCAATTTTTATTACTTTCTATATCAATCAATCAGCCTATTGCAGTCCACTGCTGGACGTAGGCCAAGGGTACGCCAAAGCGCACGATCACCCGCTTTCCTCATCCAGCCACCACCAGCGACCTTCTTCAGGTCATCAGTCCACCTGGCAGGGGGGCGTCCCACATTACGTTTCCCGAGACGCGGTCTCCATTCGAGAACCCGTCTGCTCCAACGCTCATTGGTTCTGCGACAGACGTGGCCAGCCCACTGCCATTTCAGCTTGCTACATTTCTGGACAATATCCACCACCTTGGTCCTCTGCCGGATGATTTCGTTTCGGATTTTATCCCGTAGCGAAATACCAAGCATAGATCTTTCCATAGCTCGCTGAGTGACATGTAGCCGGTGGGCCAGCTTCACCGTCATGTTCCACGTCTCGGCTCCGTATGTCAAAACGAGTAGGACACACTGGTTATAAACCCTGCTTTTCAGACATTGCGATAGCGGCGACGAGAAGATATGACGCAGTTTCCCGAATGCTGCCCAGCCCAACTGTACTCTTCTTGCGATTTCACGCTCAAAGTTGTGTCTACCCAACTGCAATGTCTGCCCGAGGTAGACATATTCTTGGCCAACTTCGAGCACTTCGCCATGATCGAGAGCGGTTCCGGAATGATTAGTTTGTTGAACATGACCTCCTTAGTCTTGTCCAAGTTCATCCGGAGACCACAGTTGGTCTTGGTAATGTCAGTACATTGAGGCAGCGTTGAGAATAGGCGGCCGAAGCACATTTTTTGCAGATCCTGCAACGATTCAGCCATTATCATTATGTCGTCGGCAAAGCGGAGGTGACTGAGATATTCGCCATTAATATTGATGCCCAATCCGTTCCAGTCTAGGTTATCTCCGTATATTATATCCGTTTCAGTCTAACAAAGTGAACATGGCCGTACTAATTATGATATGATAGACATACCTAATGTTTTAAGTTGTCACCATCATGTAATCCTAATATTCAATCGTTCCCTCAACCTAGATATTAAATCGTTCATCGAATTAACTTCTGCGTAAGAATCGATTGGAGGTAGCCCAAAATGACCCTGTAATTTGCTTCGCTTAAATACATAAAAAAACAATACTATAATAAAATAATAATAATACTAATACTACTAGCGATGCCAAGTCGATTGGCGGTACGTGGAGGTACTGAGAAGCCTGTACAGTATGGCGTCGATGTCCGTCCAAGTACAGAATCATAAGACAAAACCCATCCAGTTGCTCAAAGGAGTGAGACTGGAGGATGTCATCTCTCCGAAACTGTTCTCCAACGCACTGGAGGATGTCTTCAAAACCCTAAACTGGAACGGATTGGGCATCAACATTAATGGCGAATATCTCAGTCACCTCCACTTTGCCGAAGACATAGTCATAATGGCTGAATCGTTGCAGGATCTGCAAAAAATGCTGCACTTTTTATATGCACTACAATATTTCCCAAAAACTGATGTCAAGACCAAAGCTCTAAGTCAAATAGTTTAGGAGTAATGACTATCTGAATATGACCTTTTACTTAAAACATCTTGACAAGTAAAAGGAAAATGACTCTTAATATTATATGAATACGAAAGTTTGTTTGGATATTTGGATGATTGGACGAAAGATCTGTTCTAAGAAACCATATAATAGATTTTACTGACAAGAAAAACTGCATTCATAGTTTTTTAGTTTTTTATTTAGTTATGGAAATCGAACCCGGACGTATTGAAAACATAATTTTTATTTCGATATCGATTGTGTAGGTCAGCATGTTACTATGAAATATGATACCTAAAATGATTAATATGCATTAAATTTAACTTTTTTTTCCTTTTAAGGGATTTTTTCCGTTTTGAAGCCCTCTGCTCCCCGCGGGGAGCAAGTCGGGGCCCGCTGTATTACCACTCTGGTAGAAATAGCAGTTAGTCCGGCAAAAAAAATGTTTTTTCCTTTAATGAGACGGGTTTGATTCTCGAACTGAGTAGGATTTTTTTTTTAAATCTATGAATACAGTTTTTTTGTCACTAAAATCGATGACATAGTTCCTAAAGTTCCTTAGAGATCTCTCATGTATTATAGTCTCAGAGTTACCAATACTGACCCATCTAAATGGGCCGCCCTGTAATAGTAGGTAGTTATGTATTGAAAATGAAAAATCTCATGTACGTACAAGTTTATTCAAAACGCTCGCTCGCGTCTGCCTCATCTTGTGCCTCGTTGAATGGCAAAGGATGCTTTACTTACATTAGGGTCTGTGCGATGATCGAAGTGAACCGACGCACATTTGGGGGCGGCATGCGATTTTGAAAATGTGAAAAGCCGCAACGCTTGACATACACCAAGATGGTTAAAATACCACTGACCTTTAACCACGTACGCTGTAATCCTGGTGAAGACAGATCCTGCAGGAACTTAGCTCCTCGAGGTCGTGGACCAGCTCAGATAAGCTAGCCAGCTGAGACGATGTTATAAATGAAAGTTATTTATTTTATGTAGCACACTACACAGATTTTGTTAGTCCACACGCGAAATAAGGTTTTATAATTTTGTTTTGTTAATTTTTTTGGGAAAAGCCGGTGATGGTTCGGCGACCACCGGAAGACGGATTCTCTCAACACACACGGCAGGTGGCGCGCGTGTCGAAGACGTCGATGTTGATTGGACGAAGCGTATGAGTGTTTCCAACTCTGCTATTGGTCGATATTTCCACCATATTAATGAAATGTCAAGCGTCGCGCGTGGCGCCAATTTTGAATTGAAAACACATGTGATTTATTACGATTACGAAACAGGGTCTATTACTATTAAGCCTTAATTTATTCAATCACCACACGAAAGTCTCCCATCGAACCAATTCCAAGAAATGGAGTCTCCGTTAATATAAATCAATAGGCTCAATATTGTTGAGGACTGTCCAAATAGGAGGTTTTCCGGGGGTCTACTGGACCTGCACAAACTCACTCCGGATGCAGAAAAATGGCTGGCAGAGGTGGATGTTGAGTTTTAGGAGGATAGCTCTGTTTATTAATAAATTTTAAATTATAACTATAAAGCCATACGATAATAATAATGGTTGGATGCATTCTGCGAGATTTTATAATAATAATATTAATATTTTTCTTTGTGTTATGTCATTTTCTTGTTTAATGTGTACAATAAATGGTTAAATAAATAAATAAATATATTTATTTCAAGAAAATTCTTTTCTAAAACATTAAAACAATATAAATTAAAAATAAAATCAAAATTAAATAAAAAATAAAAATATAAAATTAAATTAAAAATCTGAAAATTAAAATCTAAATCATTAAAAATAAATAATACACTATAATTGTAACATTAGATAGGGTGTAACGCTGGAATGTATCTGCACCCACCTCTTTAGCATAGGGTACACCCACCGTTATATTAGCATTGCTTTCCATTTAAGGCATTCTGTTATTTAATTTTTTTGCTTAAACTGCCTTTTTATAAATACAAGTAGTTCAAACTTTTTTCTTTACTTTTAGTAACTACACGTACAGTTCTTGTCTAAAAAGCGAGCTTCACGTAAAAGCAAACAACGAAATTTACTAATAACCTCCAAGTAAGTAGACGCTAGTCAGGTAAAAAAAAACATTAAGTTTAGGTGATAGTCGGCACTCGGCCTGATTCCGGGAGGCGCCATGGCGACGGAGATACGCATTCCAGAACAGTGGAAACCCACACGTTTCCGTTACATTATTTATAAACTATATAATATTTACTTGAAAGATTTTTATACTCATTTGATTTCTCCCTACGATTTATATTCACAAAGTATAAATACTTATCAAGAATCCACCCTTCTTGTCACGCTAAAAATCCGCGCCTGAAATCGAATTTCCGAAATCTATATAAAAATCTATTAAGTTATTATATTTTGCTTGTTATGTCCCACTGCTGAGTAAATGAGGTGACCATTTACCGCCATTATGAACATCATAAACACCACCTTCTTTTACAGTGCCGTCTGCAGCTTCTGCTCTTGGATCTAGATGTAAAATATCCTAGAACATTCCTAAACTTATTATTGAATAATATTCAAGGTGAAACAGTTAAAAATCGTAAGAAATACAACGAACGATAAAAAGTAAAAACGCTCTGTAAGCTACGCTGCGTTGTGTATCGAGTCTAGGTCAAGAGGATGCTCTTGATTTCATATTCAATGAAATTCCTTTTGAGCTTACAGGAGGTGCTTACAGGATTTCTGTCTGTGCATTATAAATACGTATCTTGGAAGTATATCTTGGACGATGAAAATTTTACAAGCAAGCTTCATTGTCAGAATTCGCTGAAAATACTTGTGCATTTAATACAAAAGAGTAAAGGATATCGATCATTACTTCGCGTCGTATTCGGTAGCAAATGAACCATAAACCATTTATCCTAAAGACATTGCAAAAATAAAGCCTCATAGAATTTATAAAGAAGACACGAGTTGTCTTTGTATGTATAACACAGCACAAGTTAAACGTTTATAGACAGTTGTTGGGCAAAGTGAAGCTTTAATTGCACGTTGACGAGACAATACAATACAATACAATCTACGCAATATTTTAATTGATTTTACATTATCATCACTGATACCGGAATATTTTTATTGTAAAGCAATAATTAAGAATAACGCACTAAAATCATAAAAAAAAGCGGCCAAGTGCGAGTCGGACTCGCCCATGAAGGGTTCCGTAGCAGCAAGTAACATAAAAGTTCTTGTAGTTCGTTGTAACTTTGATCGATGTTTTAATAATAGTGTATTTTTTTAATTGAGTTTATGATAAGGAATCATTATAATTTACGATTTACGATTTATGAGGTATTAAAAAAAACTACTTACTGAATCTCGTTCAAACTAATTTTCGTTAGAAGTTTCCATAGTAATGTACATCATATATTTTTTTTAGTTTTATCATTCTCTTATTTTAGAAGTTACAGGGGGGGGGACACACATTTTACCACTTTGGAAGTGTCAGTTTAGAAAAAAATGGTATTAGAAACCTCAATATCATTTTCGAAGACCTATCCACAGACACCCCACACGTATGGGTTTGATGAAAAAAATAATTTTGAGTTTCAGTTCTATGTATGGGGAACCCCCAAAATTTATTGTTTTTTTTCTATTTTTGTATGAAAACCTTAATGCGGTTCACAGAATACATCTACTTGCCAAGTTTCAACAGTATAGTTCTTATAGTTTCCGAAAAAAGTGGCTGTGACATACGGACGGACAGACAGACAGACATGACGAATCCATAAGGGTTCCGTTTTTTGCCATTTGGCTACGGAACCCTAAAAACGACTCCACAAAAAACTAACATTTTCATTTGAGAAATTAATCATTACTGATATGCATTTAGGTTATTTCGGCAATCCAAGCAAGGTCCAATCTATCCTACCTAATATAACTACACGAAATATTATGGCTAACGAGTCGAAAGATAACAGTTTCGATGTCGCCTCCAGCCATTGCTAACGATACGAGTAGGAATTCCTTTAAATATGAATTTTAACAAGTGTGTTCCGCGCCGGGGGCTTGCGTTGGACTTCGCCAATAGTATAAACAGGAACAGATTCTGTGATCAATACCAAATTTATGTAAAACTACTGCTCAATTTTGTTGCAGAAGTCTCATATCCGGCGATTTATATCTTTATGAAGTTATATGAAAAGCCGTGTCGGAAATGCACGGTGTAGAGTTTAAACGGGCCGAGATGGTGGAGGTGCATTAGTTAGTAAGGAAGCGAGTTGTAGATGGTATCTCGGGATCTGGGCCGATGATAGCCGGCTATCTGCACCCATCTGTCTACGTGGATGGCTGCCCTATCTGTTGGCGCGAGAAGTGAGACGCCTTCCTGGCGCCCAGGTGCGGGAGGAGAGTTGTTTTGACAGCGCTGCCAGTTTGCTTCAGGAAATGCATTCTTTGATCTAAAAAAACGCTTATGATATACCCAAAAGGTAGATGTTAACTTAAACATAGCCATAGCATTTCAATGAAATAATTAGTTTATGTAATACACATACGACACAAAACTGTATTTATCTAAATAGGATACAAAAATGCTTTTGGGATGTTTTTTATGCAAAGATTCAGTACTGGGTTATAACATCAACTTTTCTTAAAAATCGTTGTCTCATATTTCAATAGGTCTGAAGAACGTTTATTGTAGCTCATAGTGCTCATACCCTCAATAAGGTATTTCCTATAGGCCTTAAAAAGTTGGATTATATGAATAATAAGTTCATCAGCCAAGTCCAGTTAGCCGTGACCTTGTGTATGAAAAATTATGGTCACTGCTAAGATTCCTCGTAATACCGGCGCATGGCTAACATTTATTTATCATTTCTGACATAGACCAAGGAAAAATTTACTGGTTACATACATTATATTCGAATTGTTTGGTCCAATAATTAAGGCATCATTCTATGAAATATTACTTTTTATGTACTTATCACAAATATTTTTTGCGGTACAAGAATGTAAAAAAAAAGAACTAGAAACAAAAGAAGAAGAACTACTAAAAGAACTACTACTAGAAGTAGAACTTGCTTTAGCGTTTGTCAAAAAAGTAACCATTTTGGTGATGTCTGTGGGTCTGCAATATTTTGTTATGTGAGTCATGCAATGTCTCGTAGATGTAATACTAACTCCCATAACAAACTAATCTTCGGCTGTTCTGAAGCGTGACGAACGATGACTAATTCTAGCATTATACCGTCTTACAAATCTATTAACGGTACTCGCGAGTGCCACACGCAGAACTCATAACTTACTGTAGACAACTTGGCCCAAAATTGATGAGCTCATAGTAAAGCACTTATTTGATCGTAATTCCTGACGTAATATGTTTATCCGTTCATGTATTGCTTTAACGGAATATCCGATAACACATTTTGTGGGTATGATTTATCAACTCCAAGTCGCAAGTATTATGAAAGAATACTCAGTCACTGGTCAGAACTACCAATACTCACCTAAATAAAAAAAATAGAATAAGTGCAAAAATATTATGGATGTAAGTTTGACGGGGTTAAAGTTGCTTTGTTGTTTTACTTTACAGTCATTAATGAAAAATGTAAAATGGTAGATGATCTTAGATGATAGATTTCTGCGTGCGTTATTATGGGAGTTATTGTGCGATGTGTGATGTAAAAGATTGTTATGCGATGTGTGATATGAAAGAAATGATAAAAGATGAAAAATTGATAGACTTAAGTTCAAGGCATCACCTACGAGGAATCATGATTAAATAGTCACAGTATGATACAAAGTGTAGTTTACAGTGCAATATGGTATCTGTTTGCATTCTCGTACATGCCTTGTGAAATTATCGACTCCAGATTCGACACGTAAACATGAAGATGCACTCGAACGACCTTCAGCGTGAAGTAACCACTGCATGCGTCGCCAGTGTTTGTGATGGAGATGAGGCAATGCACGTCAAATCGCGGCATTCCGGGGCGGCCGCGGACCGTTACGGCACCCGGACACGCTGCGCCCGCGTTGCCGCCGCCGCCTTGCGCAAGCGAACGTATTTGCCGTGTTATGTAATGCTGGTGCATCGGTGCAACACACGGGGTAGGCTTTTTGTTGGTGCAGGAAATATGGTTTTGTAACGTTTTTGAAAAATACCAAGCCAGTCCATGATGAGGAGTTGTACTTAGGAAAGAATTGGAAAATTTGACTAGTTTTTAGGGTTTAAACGATACGGCCATTACGATAACGATACCGTTAACGATAGTGTCGTTAGGAATATTACGATTACTATACTTTGACGATACTCTTATTACGATAACGATAGTATCGTAATGGAATTTTGTTGAAGTATTTCCATACTTCACTATGTTCCAGGCGCTTAGGCATCACTAATAAATTATTAGTAATAATATAAAGAAAGCTCACCTTTAGAAGCACAAAAGGAAATAAAACAACACTTGAAATTTCTCCAAGAAACAAACAAAACAACTCGAAGAAATCATACATAAAAAACATAACCTCAATACCTACTCAAATGTAATTTTTTTTCATGAGCCTCCGCGCCGGCCGGCAAGCAAAGGATTACAGGAGGATTGTACAGCCAATTTTTTTTGTGGCTCGGGTCTACGTCGTTTGTATAAATAAATACCCTGTTGTCAAAAAAATTATCGTAATGCATCGTAATGATAATCGCAATTAATCGGTTATAATATTACGATACCGATTCGGTATCGTCCCTACTAGTTTTCAAACAAATAAAATACAAAGCGACATGTAGCGCTTTTACGTATGAATTTTTTAACACTACGGTAATAGGTAGCATATTAATAGTTTATTAACTTTTGGATATTACATCTCTTATTAGTTTCGTCATTACATTTTTTTGGATGAGTTCATTACACAATGTGCGGACTCTCTCATAAAAGACCCAGTAACAAAAATTCTTTCTTGAATAATTATGAATTGAAATCTAAACTAAGTTTAAAACTAAAAAAACTAAGTTTCAAGGGACAGTCCCATAACGGTCCGTACTTTATGGAACTAGACTAGAGGGAACGATCCGTCGTTATCGTACTTTTTTGGATTAAAAATCACATAGTGTGTACCTGGTAACTTGGTGTACGCAGAAGAGGGTCTTCTCGCGCCGACCTCGCGCGACCTTGACAATGTCGTCGGCGCCAGCGGCCGACACATAGATGGCCGACCCAAAAATGACAAGTTATAAACAACTTTTCAGACACCGCTAGACTAGTCTACTTCAGTTACTTTCATAGTCTAATGACCTATGGTATTTTATTGTGGGGTCACGCTGCAAATGCTAATAGTATATTTATTGTGCAGAAATGGGCTGTTCGTGCAATTTATAGATTAGGGCCTAGAGTGTCACTGAGGAAAAAGTTTAAAGAAATCAATATTCTGACATTTGTGTCTCAATATATCTATGACAATCTTGTGTATATAAAACGAAATATAAGTAATTTTCAGAAGCACAGTTGTAACGGATCCCAGGATGGTCCCATTATCGATTTTACAAATATTCAAAATTAATTAATTAACTTTATAAACTTCTCAGATTGACTAATTTACTTCACATCATTCAAATAAAAGGGGGTCATTTTTTGTATTTCTTAGAGCACGGTAGCCAAATTGCGAACATCGAGCACGCGGCGTGGTGAGACTGGTAGGAGTATTATAGAAAATCTCAAACGAAACATGCCCGTAAGGAAAAGCGTCATTTTTCGTGTTTTTTAGAGCACGGTCGTCGAGTGCTTCTTATATCGAGCGTTTTGGAGCAGCTTACGGGAAGATTGATAGAATAGGTTTCAAAACTTATGCGCCCGAAAGAAAAAATACGTTTTCTGTGTTTCATAGAGTACGTTAGCAGTTATCTGAGTGATCACAACTAGGAATTTACTTAATTCGTTACAATTTTCCAAAAATAACACAATAAACAAAAAAGTTAGTACTAAAATAAGACAAGTAAATAAATAACGTCGGAAAACCTCTCAAAAGGTGTACGGGAAGGCGGCCTTATTGCTAAATGTTTGAATTTTCCAGGCAACCTTTTAACATTTCTATTCAGTATGAGACTTACGTGTCAAAGAAAATTGCTTATCGTGTTTTGTCTCGTGTAAAGATTCGTAGTTCATTCATGCTAGATTCTAGATAGTAAGAGAAAGCATGCGTAAAGAAGCGTTAAGCAGGTGAAGCTAATGACGACAACCTCATTAGGCATAAATACAGTTAAGACCAAAATGGCGCTCTCTGGGTCTTCATTGTCGATTAGCTCTTCGTACGTGCACCATCTTTCGGTTTTAGTGTAAATTTTCGTTCGGTTTTCATTTTTGAATATTGGTTTTATATAATTTTGTGTTAAATTCTTGTAATTTGATTTGCTAGGCATCCAGCGTTCTCTTCTGGGCTCGTGTGTGGATTTCTAGTGAATTAAATTGTGTTAAAATTGTTCCGAGTTTGTGAAGCTTACCTTCTAGTTGGCATTTTAGAATCTTTTAAAATATTTCGGTTTAAATTTTAGTTTTAAATTGTGTTAAAATTGTTCCGAGTTTTGTGAAGCTTACGGGGCTGTTTTTCCTTCGTGGTGGCTGTCTTTGGCAGATGGTCAGTAGGACTGTTCTAAAAAATTCTTCTGAATTATTTAGGTACAGATTGTAGTGGGGTTTTGTGGTTTCTTTTCTCTATATTGGCCGGTATCTTTGAACGGACCAGTAATCGCTTTTGCTATCAGCGATTCAGATCCCGTGTTGCGCTGTATGGTGTGTACGAGGGCAGGGTTTCTTGGCAAGTGGAACACTATTAATAGTCACCTGTTTTTGTACACAGCGTCAGTGATGACATGTCTCGGGGTACACAATAGAACGTATTCTCTTTCCCGATCCCTATAGCTTCCGAGCGCGTGGAAAGGAGAGTACAAACTACACGTGGCTTAGGATGCAGGTACACACTGGGTTTTGCCACAACCCGTCTGTTAGTTCGTTTCTTTTAGACCTTCCTCTCCTGTGGCGTTGAAGGTACCACCACTACACACCACTCGATTAATTTTAAATGTGAGATCACTCTCTAGTTTGCAATGAAATCATACCGAGCATAGGTAGGATAGTTCGATACGAAAATAGGTGTTAGGAAACACATTTGCTTAGAAAAATCAGCTAGGCTTTCAATATTCTCATGACTTAACGGAATATTGGGCATACACCGAATTTAACGTAAATGTGAGGTATTTAGGTAATACCTCTAGTTTTGCTTAAAATAAAACACTGTACCTAGGCAGGTAAATTCAATAGGTAGACTATCTATTATATGTATTTATCGTAAGCATTATCCTGAAGTAGGTACTTGAACGTTACTAAACTATATAAGCTCATCCTCATTACAAAATACTTAGTATGAAATAAAACTAAAACTTTCTCAAATTAAAACCTAATCATAAATAAAATCTATCAAGGAAGTCAAACTTCCATAAAATTATCTATTTAGATTCAATAAATAAAATGCTTCAGTAAAGAGTATTCATACTTACTTTTCAATTATTAAAGAAACTGTACAAATAGTAGTATATTAATTCTGCGGTAACAGGGATTTTTAAGATTTGAATTTATAACATTCAATTCCATATTCTATATCAAAATACTTAATCAAATTAATGTTTAAATTCATACTTTTCAATTATTAAAGACTTTGTACAAGTAGTACCTACTATATAAATTCTGCGGTAACAGGGATTTTTAAGTTTTGAATTTATAACATTCAATTTTATATTCTATATCAAAATATTTAACCAAATTACTATTTAAATTAATACTTTTCAATTATTAAAGAAACTGTACAAATAGTACTATATTAATTCTGTGGGAATGGGATTTTTAAGGCTTGAACTAATAAATTTCAATTCTATATCAAAATATTTAACTAAATTATTATTCAAAAACCTAATTTTCAGCTCTGATCTAAAACCGTAAACAAATTCACTATTTAGATTTCTTTAACTCAGTTCTATAAAAAGAAAGTAATGTAAGTAAAATTCAAAAACTAAAGAATGATTATCGTTCAGTACAGTCTGACTAAACTTACAAAGATATGAGTATCTAAATTAAATTATTTTTATAGCCAAAAATACTTGGTGATATTTTAGTCTGTTTAGGATAAGCAAAAGCACTCCGTAGTCCATACCAAAAAGGATTGGGACTTCTACATCTTACAGATTAATTAATCATTTTAGTTGTTTGTACTAGATGCAAAGACAAACTAGGCTTCAATAAACTAAACAAAAAGATTGGTTTATTAGACTAGAAAGATAAGAATCATTCTTGGTAATAATAATAATTCAGATAACCTAATGGAACTGAATAAAAGCTTCAAATTAAAGCAATTCATTAAATAATATTTTTAAGATACCAAAAATACTGGATCTTAATAAACTTCTAATATCAAGTTGTTTATTTTATACTTTTCATAAAATGTGTCAAGTATTGCTAAAGAAATTATAAATTATTGAATTATTAAATTCTTACTAAAAGATACCAAAAATACTGGATCTTAAACTTCTAAAATAAAGTTGTTTATTTTATACTTTTCATAAATGTGTCAAGTATTACTAAAGAAATGGTAAATTATTAAATATTTAAATTCTTACAAAAAGATACCAAAAGTACTGGATCTTAATAAACTACAAAATAAAGTTGTTTATTTTATACTTTTCATAAAATGTGTCAAGTATTGCTAAAGAAATAGTAAATTATTGAATTATTTAAATTCTTACAAAAAGATACCAAAAGTACTGGATCTTAATAAACTTCTAAATAAAGTTGTTTATTTTATACTTTTGATAAAATGTCTCAAGTATTGCTAAAGAATGGCACATTATTAAATTCAATTTTTCCTTTCTTTTCATTGCAAATATTGGTTCGAATAACCTAATTAATGAAGGTTTATATTCCATATAGAATTAACAAAGACTAATTCTGGAATATTATTTGTAAAGTCAGTAGAGTCACTTTATCCCCGTGATGCGGGAAGGAGCCGGCAGTGGCGCGTCGGGTCAAGGGTCCACCGCGGTAGCTTCAGTAAAGTAACTAACGCTTTGTCCGGACAAGGCTAAATTTATTCTATTGTTATTTTCCTACCTTTTGGCTATAAATGAATAACCAAAATATTTTACCAAGTTAACAAAAAAAAAGTTAACAATATTCAAAATTTTGTATAACGGAAAATCATAAAATTTGTAACAATACAACAAAATAAACAAATTTTATAAATGGCTGGGACCTACGAATACGGTTTTGCGTGATTGGGGCCCATATTCCTCCTCACCCATCACAATTTTTTATATCCATTTATTATTTTAAAGATTATCATAATTTAGTTAAATGTTTAAGTTTCAATACCATTTCTTTACATTTTTACTTGATATATAAATTTATTATTCCTTAGGCTTATAAAAAGAAAACTTACTACAATACTAATTTAAAGCTCTTCCAGTACTCATGATAGGTTAAATATAGTTCATGTTGGTAGGAAGTTCTAGGGTCAATATAGTTCTCACTAAAAGAATTTAGGTTACTAACGAGCGGTTCACAACATAGTGTCTTTACCACTAGACGTATCACTGGCCAAATTAACGTTTAGATAAATTAGGGTGCGGTTTAAGTTTGCGTTTACTTTTTATTACTAGAGGTTTATGTTAATTATTAGTCTTATAGATAGGTAGGAGGGTTTTATTTTATGGGGGGGTTTGTTACACAGTGATATACACAACTTTAATACTAGAAATAAAGACAAGTTGGTTGCTTATGTCAGCCGACTACATAAAATTAGTAATTCTTTTAAAGGCAATTGTATACGCTATTACAATAAGGTCCCTACTGATATTTAAAACAAAAATTGTATAAAAAAGGTTACTATAGGATATCTGATTACTTAGAAGACAGATGTCCATGGGAATAGATTGTTTGAGTAGCAGGCTTTTTCGATACATAATAAGCATTAATGTTTTTTTTTTTTAATTAATGGCGTCACATTTTATGTAAACGTATTTCGCCAGTGTCAAGTAATATTTGTAGTAAGATATGATATACACAGGAGACCCTAATCCTTGGACTAGGGATCTGTGTAAAATCAAGGACGATTGTTCGGTGAATCGGGCTCAGTAATGTGATAGTAAAATTACTGAAGCCACCACGAGGCCTCTTGGCATCATCTAAAAATGTCAGCTGAATGTAAGCGTTTCAATTGTTTTATTAAAGTTTATAGTCCCAAAACATTCACTGGATAATACACTATCGAAATTATACACTAAACACTTCAATAAACTAAATAAAAATATTAAAACGAAAACACGTCCGCCATTGTCAGATGCTGACAAAAGACCAAGCATTAATGTTGTAATTGACAATATTTTATTTAAAAAAGGAAACGCCAAAGATGCGACGACTGTGGAGTTTCTTCGGTGAGTTCTTCTCCACAGATTCCGCCATTGTGTTAGTGAACTCACCCAAAAAAATGTAATGACGGATCTAAGTGATGTAATAACATCCTATGGAAATAAATTATTTTGACTTTGACTTTGGGGTCAGCGCAGTATGTTTTTCTTCCATACGTGCTTATCAGCCATGAAAAAGAGGTGTTAATGTAAAATCAAACAGCTATTTCTTGGAACAAATATAAATCACTCAGATAAGCTAAGTCAGTTGAATCGATGTGCTGAATACTACTAGATTTTTAACAGACTGTTAAAATTATATTAGATTGAAAAAAAAAATGTTCTCACAATGCATCGATAGGGAATTAGATGAACTGCAAAGAGAATAACGCTTTTATATCAAATCGAGAAGTATCAGAAAGGTCTCAAGGAATTTATGCTTGGTTCTCTGCGCTGGCGCCATGTCAAGGCAAACGGGCGGGGCTTCGCATTTTTATTGTATAGTTATAATGCCAATTCTTGACTTGCGAAAGCTTTCAATAATAACATTATAAATACCTAGGTGATAGGGGACGGCGAAGGATGTGCGCAAGGCTCTCGGGTGATCTCTGAATTATTTAGGTCATTGGTCGGATATTTTCTGGGAAGGGAAGGGATATTTGTTGGGAATGTCTAAATGTTGGGTGGGATCAGAATAGAATTGAAAATATTTGAAATAAATTCCGATACCATTGATTGCAGTTT
This sequence comes from Carpatolechia fugitivella, assembly GCA_951230895.1. NCBI lineage: Eukaryota > Metazoa > Arthropoda > Insecta > Lepidoptera > Gelechiidae > Carpatolechia > Carpatolechia fugitivella. The sequence continues at coordinate 11,261,404 of OX579657.1, forward strand.
TTCTTATCACAAAATTCGATGACATGGTTCCTTAGAACAGATCTTTCCATGTCCTATAGTTTCAGAGTTAGCCATACTGACCCATCTAAATGGGCCATCCTGTATATAAGCCATATAAGCTGTAGAAAAAAAAACGCAATTCAATAGATGATTCAATCATCTGCGTGTTTGTTACAATCTAGAGTCTCCCAGTCGTAAAATAAAATGATCAAAGATAACAGAAAATCCCCTAGATTACTTTGATTGACTGACTGATTGTCTCGCGGTCGAGACAAAGTTTACTAAACTTTATTCGGAAAGCCAAATAAAGATCTTAGAGAGATATCTTTTGTAAATAATAAATTACAGATCTATTTAAATTAATGCTAAAATATGACATGATGATATGGAAAAGGGAAGTATACTTTAACTATTACAAAAGAAGAGTTTTTCATAGTCTTTTATTTTTGTTAAGTAATAGCATAATATACACCGTTTTTACATTGTTTTGTTCCCGCCGTGTAGTGATAGTACTCGTCAAACTGAACAACTTTTCACGAAAAAAAAAATTCCTGCGACTAAAAAATTTTTGGTCTCTCCATATAAAGTGAGACTCCCGACCGACCCATTTTGTATGGAGAGACAAAAAATTTTTTAGTCGCAGGAAATTTTGTTTTCGTGAAAAGTTGTTCAGTTTGACGGGTACTATCACTACACGGCGGGAACAAAACGATGTAAACATGCTGTATTAGTTATGTTTGTATTGTGATTTATTATTTACTCTTTTTTATATTCACTTGAGTTACAAGATCGTAAATTAGTACAATTTTGTTTACAAAGATCAAACACACCAACTTTGGCTGTACATTCAATAGGTCGATATAGCCAATAAAATGGTCCATCAAATGGAACTGCGTTTTTATCAAACTCGCTTGATTGAGTTGCTGGCCAGGTTCCAAATAGCAACCAGGAAATATAAGTAGTAGGTAGACGAGGTAGCCAGGCAGTAAGTTATACCTTTCTTTTAATAGTAGGCAGGTTATATCAGAAAATCAAACATGGTATTTATTTTATTCCGTTCTATTTGTGTGTACCGCCACGCAGTTGCATTGCAACTATCTGGTACCCTAAGATTGCTTGGAAGAAATGGCTACCTCAGCAATAAGGTCGCCAATCTGTACAATAAAGTATATTCTGTTCTATTATCTTAATTAAAATCGTACAATAACAAGCTTATTTACAAACGTCACTATTAAAACTGCAGGTCATCCAATCAAGCACGATCATGTTTACTATTAATCATTTGAAGTGTGCCAAATGAATAACCAAGAATTAGATCAGTATTTTTGCAAACAGTTTAATATGATTGTTGTTTCAGTGTGTCTGTTTTGCGCAATTTTCCAGAAATGTATATGAGTATGGATGATATAGTATAGGCAGTAAGTACGTGGTGGGTGGTGCTTCCAGATGAGTGTAAACATTTCATACTCAATACAAAAATTAACGTTAACAATAAACGTTACTTATTTTCTTATTCAGGTAGGTTTATTAATACAACAGCCCATGTAAACATATGTTCGGCCGTAATTTGGACATACTAGGAGTATAAAGATTGTTGTAAATGAAATTAACTTTTTGTTTCACCCGGTTGTGTCGGGTGAAGTTGCATGCAATGATTTTGAACTCGTTAAGGGGCGCAGCGAAGAAGTTTTTAATCTATGGGTGCATCGGTGTTTCCATAAACTTTCTGGGTGTTTCATTCATCGAAACAAAACCTATAAAGTGTTAATGACATGAGCATGAATTGTAAACCTTAGTGGAGGGCTAGAATGCGTCGTCTTTTTTGGTGCGTACAGCACGAGAGTGGAATGCTCTTCCGGCGTCTGTGTTTCCGGAGTCTTATAATCTTAGTGTATTCAAGGCAAGAGTGAATAGGCATCTTTTGGGTGAGCGTGTATCATCTTCGACCTTGTCATCACTTTCCATCAGGTGAGACTGTGGTCAAACGCGAACCTATTTTATATTAAAAAACATATCTCTACATACCGTTCATCTTGTATGAATTCTATCATGTGGATTGATCAACCGACCCTTACAAACCCTGGTACCAGAATTATAGAGCTGCCGCAGTCGATCAAAGCTATCTATCATCAGCATGTTCATCAGGCATCATTCGGCTTGAGTCTCATCCCACCATCAGCACGATCATCGTTTGGCTAGTGGAGCGAAGGTCGTCGCTCGCGCGTCTGGACGGCGTGTCGGCGATGTGTTTACACTGCGCAGGAGCATCTATTAGTACACGTCACTGAAAAGCTGTATCGGAACAGATGAACCTCGTGAATCACTCTTTGATGTGATCACGAGGCTATCATCGGTGTAACCTTCGGGAAGGTTTACACGTAGAATCAGAAGGGAAATTATTAGAATTAGATGTGTTTTGCCTGATAATTGGGTTGTAAGCACTTGTAAGCAGCTGTATTAAAAATAAATAATTTTATACTATCTATCTGATAACTTTTACACTATCTGGATCAATAAATTGTTCGTATAAACTGAACCTGAGATATATTTAATTATTTTAAGATTTTTACCTATAAATCGAACTAGATAAGATAAGATATTTATTGCAAGCCACAACAAAACACTAAAACAGTACAGACGAGAACTTAGGAGGAGAATGATGAAAAAACTCCACGAAGGAGTTTTTAATATGAGGATAAGTCGCCACTTATTAGAGTTAATAAATAGATAGATTTTAAAATAAATGCTTATACCTACTACTAATTGTAACTTAGGTAAAGAGAAATATTTTAATAATCACTTACTTCAGTTTATAATGTACCTACCTAAATTTTTTTTTATGATTTTCAATACGAACACTTTTTTTTCATATAGAACCATATCTACTATAACTCCACAATAAAAACATGATAAACAGTTCGCATATTGTACGTCAGACACTGCGGCGGCTCTACAAGCAAAAGTTTCCACTGTTGCCTGCGCTCTTCCGATTAGCAATTTTATTCTGCGTATTTTACGAGCGCAGCGCTGGCAACTTGCCGAAGCGCTCGCGCAGTCCATCAAGCGATCAAACGCCTGCCACCGTTGATAATATACACATACACGATGCATAGAAATAAGTACGAAACTAGTTATTGAAGAAGATGTATTTGTTTATCAGGTAGGAGTATGTTTTTGTATTTCGTTTGAAGAAACTGGAAGGAAATAGTAGATAGTTAACCAAGGGGTAAAAGCGAGCAATTACACCTGAAGTACTTTGGCGCAAGAGCGTAGCGAGGGCGCTTATAGTGTGAGGGTGGAATTGATCAGTTTCCCACAAGGTAAACACTCTGATTTTCATCAAGATTGCGAGGAAAGTAAACTAAACTATGTCTTGTGTAAAAATAATAATATATAGGCTACATACCATACGCGCTTTATTAGTGCACCTCACCCTAATTAACACACAAACTGGGAAATTTTCGGTTGGTTTTAATGAAATCACTGCATATTGATTTCTGAAATTCACGCACAAGCCTAAATCAACCAATTTTTTAATATTTCATGGTTAAAATAACCATACATTAAACCATACATAACACGATAAAGTTTTAACCAATTTTTTTTTATCAACAATTTGTTTTCCCAAGAATTTATTAACCTAAATACAACTAAGCAATTTATTTTTCATAAAACATTCATAACATAATAAATTGCATCGGTTCTGAGAGCTTTCGTGTCATTTTAGCCAAAATTTAGAAGAATAATTGTTTACATTGTGATTTTTTATCTATTTGTTGTTAATTTAGATAAATTCAAGTAAAACATTAATAATAATATTAAAATAAAATTAATTTTATAATTATCTAGGCTGTACGTCTAATTCCTTTGCCATTTATTGTGTGCAATTTTCTATGCAAATAGTAAAAAGAAAGGTTCCCATTTCAAAGTTACTTACATCCCTTGGGACTTACGTTCTTTCTTTGGGGTCATTATTGGACTACTTTCAGAGCATGAGTGATGAAAAATGCATTTTCACGTAGTTTATAGCGTTCTATCTTCATCATACAGCACAGACTATACCTATACATAGTTTTATTAGCTCGTCTGGTCAGAAGCTGGGTGTTGTATGCATAGCATATCCGGGTACGTAAGTATGTTATAATAATTGTAACATACTTATTAGGTTTGCTATGAATTTACTATGACGGCATAACATGGAATTCAATATTACATTCAAAGCCTAAAATAGAACTGTCTGTTGACATAAACTACGTAGTACGGGACGTATCTTCTCAACTAGTGAATCGAGTGAATAGACTAGGGGAGGAACCTATCTTGTCAATTTCAGATTCTGTTCCGTCACAAAACTACTGTGTGATTTATCTTATGTTAAATATATTCCTAACCTGATTATTACAAATATTACATCGATGCAGAAAGTATCAAGATTCTCAGAATAATCTTATTTATGGCTTTATAGTCAAAGTCAAAGTTTTTTAATCGAATTAAGATTTTTACAAATCATTTTTCGACGTCAAAGCTATCATGGATGGCATGTTCACTACTAGTGTACGCCCTCTGTGGAGAAGAACGGCCAGAAAAAACTCCACAGGAATTGTATCTTTTGTAATTTTCTTTTAAATATATAAAGAATCATAATTACATGAGTCATAATTACAATCTACTCCGCTGATTTGGAACAACAGTTGACCAAACGTTTTTATCATCTAAGTAATCATTTATCGTATAATAGGCCTTAGAACATAAAATAGTTTTAATTTTAGCTTTAAATTGGCTATCGGACAGATTTACAATATCATCTGGTATTTTATTATAGAAGCGAATACAGTTCCCCATGAATGAATTATTAACTTTACACAGTCTAAACTTTGGGTGCGCTATTTTATTTTTATTTCTAGTATTTATATTATGTATATCAGAATTCTTAGGAAATAGCATTATGTTCTTCCGGACATATAAGATGTTTTCAAATATGTACTGTTAGGATACCGTGAGGATATCAATCTCTTTAAACAAAGTACTTTGTAAATTAGAGAAAAAGTAGTAAAGTGAGGATATCAGCGTCTTCCGTGTTTTGGAAGGCACGTTAAGCCATTGTTTTCGCAGATAATGGTTGTTGATGCAAGTTTTCTTCTTTTTTTGAAAGATCTTTATGATTTTAAAAGAAAATCTCATTATTCCAAGTAGTAATCTTAAAAAAAATTGGCTTCAAAATGGCGTGGATTTCCCACAATATATAGGTACGCTCACTGTGGACAAGAACGACCAGAAGAATCTCCACAGGACTCGAATCTTCTATACTATTGTCTTTGTGTAAGTAATTACAATAAATTAATGCACAGGGAATTAAGTAAGAATCCTTTAAATGTTTCCTGTGTTAGCTGAAGCATCTTCAAAACCAAATCTCCTTTTTATTCAGATAATCATAGAACATACAAAGATTTTTACCAGAAAGTAGTAAGCAAGTTGGATGCATTTTGTTTCACAAAGAACAAAAAAAAGTATGATTTACAACAAGGTGTGTCTAGCCTATTATGCTATTATCCTCGTTCGGCCTAGCACATCGACAATACGTTCAATGTGAGGCAACAGTCAAAGGGCAAGCGTGACGGCGGTATATAACGTCGACACCCCATACACCACTCTCAAAAACGACTTCAGCTCCGACTTGACTGCTCTATCTCGCGATCACTCCAACACTTCACCATGACTCTGGTGAGGAGCATTTTAAGCCTGATTTACATTTGCATAAGTACAGTGGCAAGTTAGCTAAACTTGTCAAATGAACTTGCTATCTTGACATAACTCCCGCCATAGTACAAGCGCGGGGAAATGTACTTTTTCCGAGCTTCTGTACAAATATTGCGTTTTTCTTAATTTTACCTCTATTTTATATCTCTTGCCGAAGTGAAATACATGGAAATAAACAGTTACTGCTGGAAAATATATATAAAAAAATGTGTAGTCAAATTTGTTGCAAAAAAGACCATTTAGGCAGAATATTTTCTGTAACTGCAAAAGTTTTTGAAAAGACACCGATTTTGTTAACTTAAATAATATGAATTAAGCTACAAGTAGGTAGATCTGTTAATAAAAACGTTATCATTTTCTTTCAGTCGATCCTTCTCTGTGTAACCCTGGTGGCTGCAGTGTCTGCCGGTAGGCTGGATCAGCTGGCGTACTCGCATTCCAGTGCGTATGCCAGTGCCAGCGCCAGTGCGAGTGCCAGCTCTAGCTCTTACAGCTCTTCTGGAACACCATTCCGCTACGAAAATGTCAACAACGGAGATGGCACTTACAGATACAGGTATGTTCGTACAACAATAGGTCAGCGTTGACTGACTAGTCAAATCAACTAAACCTGTAGAGTTGTTAAATCACCTGAAAGGTCAAAACAGTAACTTGTATGGAAAAATTAAAGGCAAACAGCAAAAAGTGACGCCGTGCTGTGATCGTTTATACCTATATACTGATTTTTGTTTGATTTGTAATAATAAATATTAAATTGTGTAAATTTACCTGCAGGTTCAGTTAATTACGAAACAATTAGGATGGTCTTTTTCCTAAATGGTGTAAAATTATATACTTTTAATACGGTTAACTCCACAAATTATATGTTCATAAAACATAAAAAGCTACAAAATTTATCAATAAAGTGATATTATTACAATTAATACAAGAGTTTTGAAAACTGTGGGCCGGTAAGTTTAAATAAAAATAGACTATATTATTTTGAACTAAGTCACCAAGAGACACATTTCAGAAATAGTCGCGTTTTCTGCGTCGATCGCCGCAGGAAATCGAGTCCGGAGCTTTCCATTTTACCGCCAACCATGCCGCGGAAGCTGTCGACTTGTCTGTTATGAAAACTACTATGCGAAAGCGACTTTTTTGCTATAAAAATTCCCAGTAAAGTCTCAAGGGCTTATCTGGGTGTCAGAATGTTCTACAGCTGACAGACTTTCCTTTATGTAAAGTAAGACACTCGTTTTCTTTGCGAAAATTGATATAATGCCATCTCTTACTCGGCATTTTTTGTATATTCCTAAAGGAGCAGAGCCTTTGTTGGTCTTAGCCAGTGAAGTTTTCTCAAGGGGCTAACGTGGCAGGTAAAATTCAGTCGCTGAATTTTTGGAAAGCCTACAATTTTTATACCGTAACTAAGTAAATAGAGGCCTTTGCCTCGATTTCGATTTTATCTTTATAAAATGAAACAAACATCTAGTTTTAAGATAAAAAAAGTTTAGGTGTAATAAATTTAATTATTTTAAATTTAGCCATAAATCAGGTACATTTAAATCACTTAAATTAAAGCTGTAACAAAACTTGATTATTAAGTAACAGTTCCACTGCTGGGCAAAGGCCTTCCTCTTCTACTTTCAATAGTGGCTTTGCCCTTTGAACGCATCCAGGTCATCGTGCCATAAAAGAGATTAGTGAATAGCTAAAACATCTTTGTACGTTTCAGCTACGACGCCAACGGCATCGCAGCTCATGAGAGTGGAGCCCCTCGCGCACCAGGTCCTGAGGGTCAGGCGGTGACGTCAGAGGGCGGCTACTCGTACCGCGCGCCCGACGGCCAGCAGATCTCCCTGACATACACCGCCGACGAGAACGGCTTCCACCCCGTCGGCAGCCACCTCCCCACCCCGCCGCCCATCCCCGAAGCCATCCTGAGGTCTCTTGAATACAACAGACAACATCCCTCTAAGTAAGTCTTCTCGCTTTGCATAAGGCGTGGTCTTTTTTGATGGTGCTATTTTTACGAGTCTGTTCAATGACGTAAAATTTTTACGTTTCTGTAAATCTTGTTTGAAAATTGTGGTTGTAAAGCTTATCCTAATTCTGTGTGAATAAAAAAAACTGTCTCTGTGTGACTTATAAATCAACGCAGAGCTAAATCTTCTGGGTCTAAAAACTTGAGATTGGAACAGTAGTTTATTCTTAGGACAAGTGAAAAGGGGGGACTTGTTTGTATGAAACTCAAGGCACGAACCATATATTAGTAATTTTCAAATTACGTGATCATCTTATATTTGTAAATAAGTTCGATCTTTAAGTATAATTATTTTAATATTTGTTTATTTTTCAGTGACGACGGTTCTTACAACGCACGCCCGGGCTATCAGTATTAATATGTTGGTAACTAGAATAAATCTTTTTGTACAGTGTATTTCAATAACTTGGACTGTGATAGATGTATCGGATTTGAAAGTGTAAATATATAAAAATAAAGTACCTAATCCTGAACTAAAAAAATAATATTTTTATTGCTTAATTAACCTGTTTTCCAAAATGAACAAACAAGTTAGCCCTGTAATATATGTATTTAAAGGTCAGCACGAATATAAAGATTCGTAATTCCATATATTCTATATATTCCATAGCATTGTTCTATTCAACTACCCCGGCAACTTGCACGTTACTATTCTCGTTATTCATTCACACTTTTGCTACTCGTAGTAAGAGAAAGCCTTTATTATTATTATACAAATGTCAATATACAAAATTAAAATTCAAATAGAATTGGTAACAAAGTACCTCATCAATTAAAAAGCCCTTATGCCTTTATCGGCGCAAAGGAGCCCAACACACTCGCGGCATTGCCACGTTGGATGGCTACGGACAACCTTTGCACCAGGAATGACCCGGCGCGGGGGTCACATCACAACCCTTCTCATTTAAATGTCTGCTTATTTGGCTTACGAATCTTTTAGCTTCGTTACCTCAACAACCTGACGTCTCCACTGCAAACGGAACAAATAAATACTTTTGCTCCAGAGCTGAATATTTTTCATGCTTAAGCACAGCCGCATACTCAGCAGCCGCTCCGGCGGACCGAATGGTGCGTCCAAGGTGCGAAGTCGCAAAAGTGTTGGCACAAGTCGCATCCCAAAGAAAGCACTTGCCCTTCAACCACGGCACCAAAGTCAGACCGTCAGGCCTCTTACCATCCGTCCGGCACAAACCCGGAGGCTCAAGCAACGACAGAACATCTGCTGAAAGCCGTAGTAAGTAATTAAGCATGGGTTGCAAGGGTTGTTGAAACTTAAATTGCGATGCACCGTGTTGGTTTACTAAGATTGCACCCACAAATTGCTCAAACTTGATTGCTCTTTTGTATTTTTTTTCTTTGTCTATGGAAACTCATCATTCGACGCAAGAAGTAGAATCGTAAGTTTAGGTATAATGTAGTGAATACATTTACTCATGGTAATATGCCTTTACTTGACTTGACTTTCTATATAAACTTCTGCTTTATTTAATGAAAAGAAGCTCAAAAATTAATTAGCTAAATCATATTTTAAATTATCACTCCGGACAAAAAAGGTAACTACTACTTAAATAATATATCGCAATTAGAACCGGATTATCTTTAACTTATCTCCGTATGTGGCATTTCTTTATTAAAAAAACTAAGTTAACTATTAGCATCATAGTTTAAGTTACTGAACTAATGATTCCTTTTGTTTAGAATATGTAACATTAGCATGCATAAAATCACCTTCGCATATTAGCATTTAGTCGTGAGAGTCTAGCTGAAATAATGCAAATTACTTCGGAGGGACTTATAAACACCAAACATTATGTCGTGTCTTAGGAGACCACACGATGTTCATGCTAATAAGGTGCCGACCACAGTCGCAGGGTTGACATTGGCATTCAAAGGTTTGACCAACGTTAAATGTATAAATTATTTTAAGGATTCATCTGATGTAACAATATGAACAAGTACCCTTGACTATTTCACATTATCGCAACAACTGCTATCGTTAGTAATATAAAGCTATTTAATTTCTAGTAGTATGTGTTTTTACTTGTACTGTATAAACGTCTATAATATATTTCGTTACTGATATGACAACATAGTGTACCCAAGGATGTTTAAACAGTAGCGTGTACCCGTATATTTCTAACCGTCGTCGTTCCGTAGACAGTTTTGTTCCTGTAACAGCCTCAGATGGCTCCTATTTTAAGTATAACTATTTGGATATACTTGCCGTAAGCTATCTTTTAGCTATAAACGAAAACCAGTTCATTTGTAACATCTAAGTACATTTCGTATATTTTATAGTAACACTAAAAATACGTAGAAAGCTTACTACTCTCTCTACGCTTCGTAGCATTTACAAACTTTTGCTACGAACGCACTACGCCGTAGCAAAAGCCGTCTGTTATAGTGTTAACAGTTTCAAGTTGTAGTAGGGTTAGACACTAGCTAAGTGCTCGTAGGACACTAGAGACTACTTTGACCGTAGTAATAACAATGAAATACGATGACAATTACCGCAGGGCGATTTAACTAAGAGCGTACTGTAAACCGCAACAATTAAGGTCAGGTTATCTTTAATGTTCGGCGCAATGTTATAAAATTACAATTTCTAGCCGTCTGAATATTGTCATTAAAATGAAAAAGTATATATATTTTTAACTTCATTATGTTAAGAAAGTGATTTTGGTGTCACTAACAACCACGAAAATCTTAAAACATATAATTTTAGTGATCTAAATTACGATTTTTTTTTTTTATGGAATTTTAACTATTAGGTTAGATCAAGTTAGAGAAAGTGGCCGAAGGGGAAAAGCACCCAACACCCAGTCTGGTATAAATTGATTGCGTACGGGCTATCCTACGAAAGCTATGTTATTTTTATTTTTTATACAATCATACAGGGCAGAAATATAAACTAAATAAATGATGTCGTGTATGAATTTTTAAATATAAAGTAAATGAAATTACTAATCAGTCATCGTCCCCCTAAACCACGCAACGCCCGCCATTTTTTTCTGGGCTCTTACCGCCCCCATGTGGACCTCCATCGCCCGCTTAAGAAAGACTGGGTTAGATGAACTCAATACTGTGAGGTTGGTATAGTTTTTGAAGATTGAGACAAAATTTAACATAAAATAATTTTGAAATTATAGGCATATAATATTACACATTCATTATACAAAATTTTGAAATTACTGCACTATAAAAAAGATTTGGAGTTTATGTTTAGAACAGGTTATTTATTACCTGCAGGAATAATAAGGGCAGGTAGGACAAACATAATGATAACATTTTCTTACGATTCAACTTCATTTATTAAGTTTTCATCGTATGATCATAAATAATAACAATGCAATTAAATATAAATAATAAACAAGCGATAAATTAAAATAATTGATTGGTCGGGTTCCGTAACAAGTTGCTGGTTGACTCAGTAGTTGTAGCCTCCGTTGTTGTACTGGCCGTTGTTATAAGCTCCATTGCCGCCATTACTGGAAACAAATGAATTCATTCTTTAATCTTATTCGAATGGAATGATAGAATTTTAGAAAAATTTATGATTCTTTAAAAATAAATTCTCGTCTGACTTCTCCGTACTCTATTTTAATCATTGATTTTATTAGACAAAAATGTACTTATTCGAAATGAGAAAATAAAGGCTGTGGGCACTGTAAGTAAGAAATTCCATCCAGGATTCAAAGACACATATTAATGGTCGTTATATTTTACCAGCCACCATGATTAGGCCAACCAGCATCGTCTACTTGAGAGACGCTTCTATGAGCCTTTAATTTACTAACCAATCTTTTAAAAAGTTTTGTCCCAATTATACAACAAAAATAGAAATCAACAAGAAACAAAATAATATCTTACAAAGAAGAACTCTGTCTGTTCAGCTGCAGCGACCTCAGGATGGCTTCGGGGATGGGTGGCGGGGTGGGGAGGTGGCTGCCCACGGGGTGGAAGCCGTTCTCGTCGGCGGTGTATGTCAGGGAGATCTGCTGGCCGTCGGGCGCGCGGTACGAGTAGCCGCCCTCTGACGTCACGGCTAGACCCTCAGTACCAGGCGCGCGAGGTGACCCGCTTTCCCGGGCTGAGATGCCGTTGCCAGTTTCGTAGCTAAAACAAAGGAAGACTTGGTCAGGATTTTAAGGAGTACTTGGCATGGAGGTAGAAAGACTAAATAGGTTGAAGATTTCAACAAAAACATTTCTGAGACATTCCAATATCATAGCAGCCTTACAAACGTCACGATATTTAGAGTGGTATGTTCCGTAGTTGTTGTTGTAGGTTCCAGGTTCGATTCCCGGTGGGGACACTGTCAAGCAAAAATCTCTTTGCGAGACTTTCCCCAGTTTGGTTAGGACATTGCAAGTTGAATCACGTGGTTGTCCGAAATTTAAGAAGATTGATTAAGGTGCTTCGGAAGACACGTAAAGCCGTTGGTCCCGGCTATTATCTATTCGTTACACGAGCTATGTCAGTGGCCTTTGGCGGCTCCATAACACTGACACTAGGGTTTGTGAGGTCGGATGTCGACCTTACAACACACACGATGATGAAGAAGAATTGCAAGTATTCAGTAGAGCTACTAAAAAAACTTACCTGTATCTGTAGTTTCCATTTCCGTTGTTGACGTTTTCGTAACTAAGGATGGGTATGCGTGCGCCGGCGCCGCTGAATCCTCCTCCCAAACCGTTGTTGGAGCGTCCAAAATTTGAGCCACCTTCGAACTGGTCGTAATAAGGGTTATTTCTGGCTGCCACCACCGATACCAAAGCTAGGATTGAAGCTACCTATAAAAAAATAATAATTGAATTCACATGTCAAAATTAAAATAAAAAAAAAATGTATTTGAAAAAAGAACAACCTTTAGAGAAACCATTTTTAAAGTTTATGATTTGTTACTTGCGAATGTAGCTTAGATTTGCAAAGCCGTTACAAGAATGATCTCGTTTGGTTTTTGAATCTCTTTATATGGTTTGATATTGCCCTTCCAATGTGTTCGCCTTGGGCAGATATCAGTCATCTTTTATGGAGAATGCGCCGTGAAGAGTATTGAAAGAGCATTCCTTTTTGGTTCAATAGAATGTTGCGAATAGGCCGCCCTCTTCGATTTGCGATCACAGCGATCACACACGCTCGCCACGCCTGAATTTGTTTTGGTAATTGGAATTTGTTTGGACGTCGTGAATAAACTAGTGAGTTATTTCTAATTTCTAAAATTAAGCACACACTCACACACACCACACACTCACTCACAAACTCATTTTCATTCACACTATCATACAATTAGGCATTTGTGCTTAATAAGCATTCCGTAGTAGGTATCAGTACTTTTTACCTTGGATCAGAATACGGTTGTAGATATCATATGAACCGCGCTCGAATTTTGATCTAAACTACCTACCATTCAAATTTATGAAGTAGCAATTTTTATTGTGTTAATTATTGACTTTTAATAAGTTAAAAGTTTAAATAAGCGAGGCTTCAACACTCATTTCTGTATTTTCAAGGATTTTAATATTATTAAGGATTATTAAGTGTTTTATCTCTTTCAATCTTAAGTAATCCAAAAGGGAAGTTGCGAGTTATTCCCAACACAAGTATCTTTGATTACTTACTGGAAAGCCTCGACCACAAATATGTAACCAATTAATTTATTCTAGAAATTGATAAAAATTGTACATGCTTCACATATCATGTCAATTGTCCACTACTGAACACTGTTCTTGCATAAACTATATTTAATTTTCAATACAACCTATTGGGCCGGCGGCGCTACACTGAGAAAAATTTAATTAGCCGTACACCTTACATAAGTAGCAAAGCTCTAGAAAATACGTAGGAAATCGGGATAGACGGACGTAATGAGCTAGACGCATGACGCGTATGAGATTTGGACTCGTTATAAGTACAATTGCTACTTAATTTAGAGTAATTCGTCGACTCATTATAAAGAGTGACTTAACCCAGTGCACTTTTTTCTCAGTGTAAAAGCTTTACAATCAATGATGAACACTAGAAGAACGTAAATAACTTTTTATATAAAAAATATCTAGTTACTAGCGGTTACTTAATCTTTGGGTTACATATTTGCTTAACTAATAAACTAAACTTGCTCTCCGAAGCACGAAAACAATGACCTGACCAAACTGGGGTAGTTTTACAAAGCCACATTGTCTGGATTATAGAATGAATGAATGAATGAATGAAATATACTTATAGAGTGGTTTGTTTGACCACATTGTCCTAGATTTGAACCCAGTACTTTCCTAATGAGGCCCGAACGCTCTACCGTTCAGCTACGGGGGATATTAAGGTTGTTTTGCAATTTTAAATTGATTTAAATTTGAATTTGCAATGTAATCTATTTCCTCCTATGAGCGCTTATTATAATAATTTTTCCCCACATATGCAAAAATGTACAAAAATAAAATGAGACACGTATAGATTTTTGAGCTTTAAAAGTACCTTATTTAAAAATAAAACCCTAAAAAATTTGATAATCTAACTTAGATACATTCATGCATAAGGATCACGCTCCTAACATAAAATTGATTTTGATCACATACATATTATATAGATAATACATTTTAGAATACAGAAAAGAAATCAACGCAAGTTTTTTATTATTTTCAATATTTTTTTCATCTCTCATGCTCTGAAAGTAGTCCAATAATGACCCCAAAGAATGGATGTAAGTCCAACATCCCGGAGGATTTATGTAACTTTGAAATTCGAACCTTTCTTTTTATTATTTTCATAGAAAGTTGCACACGATAGATGGCAAAGGAATAGACTTATACTACAGCCTACAATTAATTTAATTTCAATAAAAAAAAACGCTTGAGTATACTTTCCTGTGCAAGATGAACCTATTTACCAAGAAATAATAATAAATGGATTAAAAATAATAAAATAAACCATAATATTTTTTATTTTTGTCAAAAGTCATGCTTGGCTGCAAACGAACGCGCCCTATAAAAGGCGGGAGAATTTTTTTGCCGAAAAAACAAAATGTTATTTAGATTTGATACATATTTATTAATTTATTTCAATTTTAACGATGAAATAATGAAAATTTGGTAAATGTAGACTTGTGCGTTACTTTTCATAATACTGATGTCATTAAAACCAACTGAAAATTTCGCAGTTTGACTATGATGTGTGTGTCGCACGTGTGATGTCCATGTGGTAGGTAGGTATGTGGCCCATGTGTTATTTTTTTCAAACTGGCTTTTTTCTTGCCTCACAATCGAGATGAAAAGCAGAGTGTTCACCACGTGGGAAACTGATCAATATTTTAATCAATATTATAATATTATTAATAATATCAATATTATAATATTATTAATTGTGAGGGCACAATATAAGCAAAAATATCTTGGGTGTAATTTATTGGTTTCACCCCTTGGTTAAGAATATACTATTATCTTCGTTCCCGGTATTGATATCGCGAAAACTTCATAACTTCTCTACGAACCTTCCTTAGGGCGTTTGCGCACTCATCCGTATCCGATTCTCATTCGATTCTTATCCGTTTCTGATCCGGTTTGGCCATCCTAGTAATTGTATGGATGCTTACGCACCCATACGTATCCGGTTCGTTTTCGACCCGTAAATTCTCACTCCGGATCGGTTTTTTTACGGATCAAAACCGAGTCGAAGTGGCCGCCATACAAATTGTACGTACGCTTGCGCACTACACGATTTTTTTACGGATGAAGAGTGAGGTACGGGGAGGGGAAAGCTCGCGCTGCTAGTGATGTGCCAAATTTACTATTTTTTGATAAACAAGTATTTTAGTACTCGTTACAAAAATAATCGAATGCAGGATTCTATTTACGTGAAACGAACTATACGAGTAACGTGAGCGACTTTATTGCGGGATCTACATTACATAAGTAGATATAACTAAAAAAGATCAACCTAGTATTCGAATTCTATAAGTACCCGAAATCTACAGTCGACTGCTCATCAGTCAGTGGTAAAGTGTTAACACTTTGACCTTGAACGCTTCTTGCTTCTATAGCATTATGGTCGAGATCAGCTCAGTCAGTCAGCTCGACTCGGCACATCACTACGACAATATCATGCAATATCGTCTCAAATACGAATGAAAACCGGATCGGATACGGATGAGTGCGCAAACGCTAGATGTGATTTTTTTTTACGGATCAAAAACGGACCGGATAAGAATCGGATACGGATGAGTGCGCAAACGCCCATAGGCTTTGCTTTTACTAAATTTTATTCGAATTTGATAAACGTTTTATATGCAAATAAGGACAAAAAACATACTTTTGTTTTTACATCCTATCCAAGGTTGAAAGTTACAGGGTGTCCCCCATGATGACAGGTGTACCAGAGAAGGTATCGAGGGAGATAGGGGACACCAATACTTATCGATTGAACCCACGTATGTATGTTTCACGATCTTTTGTTAATTACGAAGTATGATTTTTTTAAAAGTTTTTGAGAATTTTCTGCCGGATCAGCTTTGAAGTAAGTATAATAACAGCTTTTCTAGTAGGGATTTTTTCTACAGTTACGTTATCTTCATGAAGTTTACTTTCAGACTTGAAACAATCAGCTTCCCACTAATGCAAGTCTGACTGAAATTAAATTAAAATTTTTTAACTTTACATAACACAAAAAAGTTCTATTAGCTACGAGTATTCTATTCTATTAAAAGAGTTACTTATATAATATTTTAAAATACTTCAAAGATTTTAGAGAGAGCTAATATGACACCTCTATCTACATTAATTATGTAGAGACAAAGCGTCGACTTTGTATTCTAAACAGAATGTGTTTTTGTATATCAAAACATTGTTTAATATTTGTTGTGTTATTTGTACGAAAGCCTATAAACTTCAGAACTGTGGGAAATAGACTAATCCGCAATGGGCCCAAGTGGTTTAGTAAACTTTCCACAAGTAGACTATTTTCATTGAAACTTACATACAATCGTACATACATTTGTTTACTGTTCTGCAAAGACTATTAAATAAATTACTGGTCATATTGTTTATTATTCTCTTTAATTATTACATAAAAGACTCTTGATTATATTCGATTCATCATATTTTATTTATTCATTTGTTTTATTTACATTTCATTAATAATTAAATTATTAAATAAGTTAACGTATAACTAATACTAGTGCTTGTTCGTTCGTGGTATCACAGTCTCGTTTTCGTGAGGTCCTTTCAGCATCGCTTGCAGTCGTTAGCACCTGATAACTAATACTAACAATTCTATAGGCTCATGGATGTAGATCGATTACTTAACAGAATATATTTCTTTCATTTCATCTATATAGGTATTATACTTAGTTTAAATAATAAATTAAACCCCTTTCGCGTTGTTCGGCAGATTGAAACTTCTGGGTCTTCTATACAGCCGGAACACCAAGTCCATGTGAATTCCAGCTTCTTTATCATATCCTAATGAGTCTCCATATGAACTGTAATCTAGTAGATATTAGCAGTCAGGTCGTAGATGAGATCAATGAAACTTAGTAGTGGTATCCTCCGGAGCCGCCTGAGCTTCCTGATCCTGCGCTGGGGTTGTAAGCTCCTTCCCTGGTAATATGAAATAAATATTTAACAATCATGTTTCTTAATTATAATGAATTTGGTTTTAGGGCTGTATTGTTGATGCTCATTCCAACCGACACGATGATGGACCAAAGGAAGGGAAGCTAGTAGAGCCTTTTACAAGCGTTCTCAGTCATTTATTTTAGAAAAGTTGTATTCAGTATTTGATAGACAATGAATATCGCTGCATCTGCAGGTTGGTTGTCACTACGACACCAAAGTTCTCTGCCATAGACTTTACTTACGAAGACGGGTTACGCTTGTTGAATTCAATGGACCGGAGGATCTCTTCGGGGATGGGCGGCGGGGTGGGGAGGTGGCTGCCGACGGGATGGAAGCCGTTCTCGTCGGCGGTGTACGTCAGGGAGATCTGCTGGCCATCGGGCGCGCGGTACGAGAAGCCTCCGTCAGCCGTGACAGCTGGACCCTCCGGACCTGGTGCGCGAGGTGAACCGCTCTCGTGCGCAGATATGCCGTTGCCGGTCTCGTAGCTGAAATAGTTAGAAATCCTTCAGTAAATTACTGTGTCGAGATACTTGTTTTAAAAAAATACTTGACAGGGTTTCCTGCGACGATAAATGGACCGATTGGGAAAGCAGTGGCCATATGATTGTCTTTAAATCTTACTGGGAATTTTGTTCAACACATGGATGAATACTGTGTACAGACTGTGACAAAATAAAATACCAAACAAAAAAAATTAAACGTGCTCACTGGTTGGATGAGATACAAGCCATTCATTTCAGAAAAGTTATATTAAAAAAAAAAAGCGAAAATTGTACCTGAATCTGTAGTTGCCGTCGCCATTGTTAACATTCTCGTATTTCAAGATGGGTATGTTGGCACCACCGCCGCTGCCACCGCTGAACGAGCTGGAAGTTCCTCCTCCGAAGTTGCCGGAGCTTCCGCCGAAGGACCCCGCGCCGCCGCCACCGCCGGGGCGGGGGGGGAGGTATTGGGGCTCCAGGCGACCGCACGAGACAATGGCGACCAGCGCCGAGACCAAACCCAACTGGAACACACAATCCGTGAGTTACTTTGAAGACGAATAGATTTGCTAAATTTTCTCTAGCATTTCCCATTGTTAGATAGATAATATGAACTTGATGATATTTATAGGCCGTTAAATAAAAAGGCTGAATGGAATGAGAGTTGGTATAGAAGAGGGTTTGAAAGATTTTATCAGATATTCAAAAATTGTACAGTTATATTTAATCCTGGCACAACCACCCCATCCTAGTTTTTGATTGTAATAAAAATTGCAATGCGATGTCAATTTCAAATTTTATTTGTTTCGCCGAACTTACCGAAGCGGTGAACATCATAGTGATTGTATAGTAAACAGTTCGATGTTCACTCGTTTTCTGAATACAATCCGTGGTGATGTGCCTGATTTTATAGTGCTCCGGATTGCCCTTTCTCGGTTGCTTCACCTTGTGCGTGCGCCCGCGTCGTCGTCTGCATCTGCCGTCCGCGCTCCGCAGCGCATCTGAGGATAGACGCCCAGACCATCAGCGTAGATGGTATTAGATCCATTATAAAATTGCCTTATATGGGTTCGATAGATGTAGTGTATGTATTATACGTGCATTAGCTAAATAAACTTAATCTAGACTGGATATAAAAAAAAAACTAACAAAAATTATTGCAAATAGTATCTTTGAAAAGTTTTGAATAGTTATTACGTGAAACACTGCCATGCCAACGCGACGTGACGTACACAAAGGACGTACAGGAAAGGGATACGTGAGAATTTTTTTTGCTGCTCTATGGGGAAATGTATGTATTTTACGTGCGCTGCTCGTTTGAGCAGTCTCAGCTTGCTGACACATGCTTGCTTTCACCCTTTACTTTTGTTTTTGACATCATCCTTCACATTGAAGATTTTTTCCTTCACGACGACGACGACTGTGAACGACGACGACGGCCCAATGATTTGTGCAATCCATATTAATTACAAATAAAGTTGTTGCTTTGGAAATGACTAACTTTAGATACACTTTTTCATCTATCCGTGTTTAGCGTGGTTCACCACACCCCCGTGTTTGATATCGCTGCAGTTTATAATGATAAATAGGTCAAATTACCAAAGTGGTTTGAACTTTAAAATTTATGCCAATACCTCGATAGCTGAATGGTTTCAAACTGCGTTGAAATTAAGTTCCTAATTGATGTTTTTGCATATTAATTTTCACTCCTTTGAGCGCTATTGTAGCTTGCATTGCATATGATAAGTAAAGTCCAGTCAAATAACACGTGCGGTACAATTAATAATGACGAAATGAAATAAATTGTACCTACTGAAAACTCATTTCAGCTATAAACTGAAACTGACTATAATTAGTTATCTATGCTTGCAAATATAACTAACAATGTTATAATTAAATTAAATTGGCAATGTCGTCACATTAAATGTTATATTAAATTTAATTTAATTTAAATTTAATGAAAAGAATCAATATTAAAATTCCAACTGAACACAATCTATCACCTATTGTCTCGTAGTTTGCAATTTTGATATTTTATTTTATTTTATTTATTAGGTTACCAACAGAGTATACATTAAATACCACATAAACTATAACACAAATGAAAAGCTAAATGCTACTCCAGTTACAGGTAACGACGACATGCACGATGTAAGCAAACAGAAGAAAAACATATATATATATATATATTATATATACTCATATACAGCACTAAAATCTATGTTGTAATTGCTAATAATTAGAAAAAAGTAAATTAAAGTTATATAAATTCAGACAAATATTAATTAGTTAATAATAAACAGGAAAGAACAGCACACTAAAGGTATTTTTTTCGATACACCTACGATTAACTGTAATTAAATTAAATTAAATTAGAGACTAGCGCATCGTGGAAATACAAACAATTTAAATGAAACCAAAGAATCAGCGAATATGTCGATGTCTTTAGTTTTACTCAAAGAATTATACTGTCTCATTAGCCGATTAAGTGGAGAGAAGAAGCCCAAGTTTGTCCTAGCCATCTTTTCCGAGAAAAGGGAATATTTTCCGGGTCTAGGTAATTGTCGTGGTATCTTAAAGTTTATATTACAAAGAAGTCCAAGGGAATCAATGTGACCTCTCACGACTTTCCATTTTCGATAATATTTGCGGTACCTATACCTAGTTTGATTAACATTGAGAATGCTTTTATTGCAGTAAGAGTATCTAATTTGGAAGAGATAAATAGTCGTGACGTCGTTTAAGAGTCTGACCTACACAATCTTGTTCTGATCACACTTCGAGTTCACGATCATTACCTTATACTTGCCGGCAAAGCACGGAAGGACACACTTTCCGCACGAGACGGTCTAAGTACAGCAATAATATAAATTGTCTCTTCATAACATTTTGGAGCAAAAAGGTCTTATTGTAGTGCGTGCCGACCTCAATTAAAACAATTTAGAGTTCATACGGAACTGTAATGAAGACTCAAGTGGTTCAAAGTGATTTTGGAAGCAATTTTATGCAAGGCTCTGAAATTATTAAAAGTTTTATCTTTAGGTTTATACATATATATGACAGAGAGCTCGGTATCGATAATCCTTGGTTATTATTTGCAAATTGCTGCAAGTCTATATAAAAGCTCTTGATTGTATATAAAAGTGCATTGGCATTCTTACAATAAATAAATGTTTGTGGAGTATAATCTGTCTTGGCTACTCAATGTCTATTATTTTGGATTATTTTAGTTCGGCAATCACTTAGCCGTGGGTCCCCGGCATTAGCAGCAGGTTGTTGCGCCAGCGCAGCGCCGCGAAGTGCTCCAGTGTGCCGCCACGCCCCCATTGGCCAACCTCGAACTCCTGCGCTGATCCGCTCCGTTTCGCGTAAACCTCGTGCTGCGTTCCTTCAGAGCTATGGCAGCCTTCAACTTCTGAACAGTGGTGACATTTTCATGTTTGTATCAAAGAAATTGTTGAAGATTGATTTTCTTGTTCTATCGCATCACACCACACGACCACACTATGAAAGATACAATCATTTCATGAAATGGGTATTTACAGATCGTTTATAGGTCTGTCTTTCCTCACTAGATCAATTACGTCAGTCAACGAAGATCAAAGGCTCGTGTACCAATGATGCGTGCTCGTGGATGCTACCATCGGCAATTCCATGAGATTGCAATCAACGCCCTACAGGTACAGACGCAGGGTTAAACTCAGAACTTGTAGTGTATCCTGAAAAACACCAATTCCAAGTTACCACCTAATTAATCAATTTTTTTATCCAAGTCATGTCCATGTCGATACCATTAAACTATCATGCCAAAATGAAGCAACCTCAGACGAAAAAACTCCTTGCTCAGCGAAAGTGTTTTTAATGTGAGCTTATATTGTTTTTATAGCTTCAGCACAAATGACGTCTTATCTTTATAATTTCGCTTTCTTACATTTTATGGAGTTTGTATTCTTCTCCACAGAACTAAGCTCATATTGTCGCTGAACGAACTGACCATGTCAGTATAAAAAAAACATTAGGTTTCTTTTGGTTATAAATACTGATATTCTTTTTATTGTGTGGGTTGAAAACTTGACTTTCATTCTGAATGTTATTTAAATCTCCCTCACGTTTCTGGACGCTATGGGTCCTATCTAATCGTGTAGTAACAAATTTTCTATTTATCTTGTCATCTGAATCCACCTCTGTGCCAACGCAGTAGTATTGAATTTCAAACGATAATGTCTATCGGAGTAGGTAGCCGGGGCTGGGCTGCCGCACCGCCTGTTCGATTCCGACCAGCAATTTTCCAGAGGCACTCACTGCATGGCGATGATGTACAAACTGCTGCAATAATTGCTAAGGAGTACAGCGTTCCCTATGCAGGTAGTGCGCTTCTGTTTGCAAATCTTTAGAAAGAGGTTAAGGCTTCTTTGAATGTAATTTATTTATTTATTACAATGAAATAGTTATAAAAAGGATATAAGAATCGTACGTACTAAACCAATATTTGCAATATATCACCAGTTGTCAGGAATTGAGCCAGTTTTGTCCCCGCTGTAGCATAATTCTCAAACAGATCTTTTTATTTGCCTTGTGAACGTGACCTTATATGCAATATTTTATTTATTTTTGTAGAAAAACCAGTAGGCGTTTGTAAATTGAATTGTTTGCTTCCTGGGAGCGAAAAACTTTTGGGACAAGCTGAAATTCAGTTTTCCCTTTTCTCGCATTATCGTTTTTCATAGCGAAATCTTATACATTTATGTTATTGTGTAGGACGTTATCTAGAAAATCAGTGTATTAAATAAACCCAATAATAAGTTGGCAATATCCAGAAGTTACAGGCTTTAGGTTCTGTGAGGTTTTTATGTAGTAAGTATTTAGTTATTTCAAATTACCCAGCAATTTGGGACTGAAAATTATTTTTTCCTTTCATCGTGTAAATTTATTCGTGAAGAGCGACGCTTAACGACCTTTAGGCGAAAAATGTAATCTGGCGGTCAAACGAAACATCAAAAATGTAATATCTCATCAAATTGTTCATGTTCACGAAATAAGAAGCCCCTAACATTTGATGGTCCTTGATAATAACGACGCCTTATTTTATTTAAATAGCGAACACTCAGATGTCCATTGATTATTAAAGTGTAAAAAAAGCAATACTTTCATTCCAAATTTTTATTTGTTTACCACTGGTGCTGACGTTACACCCTGTATTGTAACATTGAAACCGGTCAGTATGGGAAAGTCTGAAACTATAAGACATACGAGGTTTTTCTTGCCACTAAAATCGATGACGTGGTTCCTTAGAACAGATCTTCCTATGTGCTATAATTTGAGAGTTACCCATAACGACCGATCTAAATGTTTAAAGATAAAGATATATTTATTTGCCAAAAACATGTTACATTCTGTATATTAATATCCCTTCGGCCACATTCGAAACCAAGTTTCATAATAAGGGTGAAATGCATTATTGAATAGTATTACACGACTGCCCTAAAAGAGGAGTGTAACGTGTTCAAGGTTCATGTATGTATGTATGTGAGTTCTTTATTCCCTACGAAGGTTTTTATTCGTAAGTTATTCCACATAACTTCTAAATGCCTAAACAGATTTGGCTGTATTGGGTATCGTTAGAACCCTTACACCCGAGTGTCTATATTTGTTTTGGGTAGGCAGTCGTGTTTTTAATTTTCAGATGAAATATTTAAATATTACCGGTGGCTATGAGTCTCATATGGTTCTCCTTCGATAATATAGATTCTATCAAGTTTTGAGTAAAGATTGTATTGATGTAATTTTGGGAACCAAATTATATACGAGTAAATCGGATAAACATGTAACGTTCGTACTGTCGGGTAGGTAACAACTCTCTTAAAACTTAACTGAAGCATATTAATACTTCATTCATTGTGTGTACTTTATTTAATCGATAAGTTGATTAAATACCGTAAAAGCCTTTGCGCTAATTGGTACATTTTATGATGTTAATAGCTAAATTACGCGTAGCCTTTGATACAGAATGAATCCCCTTGCACTTGTTGCTTTACTCGTTCTTTAATTTTTTTGTGGTTATAATTAATATAATGTTTTTGGATAACGGGTTAAGTAAAGATACATTAAAGAGTAAGAAAAAAACGAAATTCAAATTACAATACGTACAGCTACCTATTATGTTTTTAAAACTGTAAAATTCAATGTTTGTTGTTGTAATTAAGAGTTTAGGCGTGTGTGTATTAAAAATATCGACAGATTCGACAGAAAACTCGATCTCTGTACATTGTCATATCACTGTATTGAGCTATGGCGAAAAGCAGTTTTGTCCATAGGCATCAAAGTCTTATTTTGAACTGCCTGAAATTACTTCGGTTCTAAACCGAATCAATTGAGTTCGATATTTTTGAATACGTGGAGCTAAACAACGTAAGTTGAGCTTTCCGCGTTTGTCAGAAAAATTCTCTTTGCGGGGCGCGTGGCCATGATGTGATGATTGAGCCATAGTTCAAAAAATTATAAAATTCATAAATCAGTTAGCACCGCGAGCCTCCTTGAACTTTCCACCGTCACGAAACACGCGGGTCTTTGTTGGGATTTTAATTCACGCGCTTTGCTCTTTCGGCAACTTATGATAAAGAATAACTGGAAAAGGAATTCGATTTTAAAAAGATAAATCTTCATTTTCTTCAGAAATACCTTACAGAGACATACCTTCATAGAGCTTCAATCAGCAGAATCCTGTATAGCGTGTATAGAAAAAAAACAGCGTGTTAGTTGGCATAAAAACTTTTTGTGTGAAAAATCAAACCTTTACAGTGTCTTTAACGTAGTCTTTGTATTGGAACAATAAAAGAGGTCTTTGTTGTTTTTAACCCCCGACGCAAAAGAGGGGTGTTATAAGTTTAACGTGTCTGTGTATCTGTGTATCTGTGTATCTGTGTATCTGTGTATCTGTCTGTGGTATCGTAGCTCCTAAGCGGATGAACCGATTTTCGTTTAGTTTTTTTTGTAACATAGATAATTTTACCCCGAGTGTTCTTAGCCATGTTTCATGAAAATCTCTTCAGCCGTTTGAAGATCATCAGCTCTTTTCTAGTTGATGAGGGGATCTGACGAACTTCCTTATCTCCGATCGATTCGAAATTTGGTACCTTGTTACTTCAATCATATTGAAAGTATATGGTAAGGTAACCATGACCTGATCAGCCGTTTGAAGATCATCAGCTCTATAATAGTTGATGAGGGGATCTGACTTACTTCCATATGTCCTATCGATTCGAAATTTGGTACCGTATTCCTTCAATAATATTGAAAGTATATGGAAAGGTAACCATGACCTGATCAGCCGTTTGAAGATCATCAGCTCTTTAATAGTTGATGAGGGGATCTGACTACTTTCCATATGTCCTTTCGATTCAAAGTAAAAATACTCTCCAATTTTCTTTTAGATATAACTGTACTCATATATCATAATTTATTTGTTATAAAGTTTAAAAATTATGAAATAAAAATAAATTAAAAATTTAAAAACCCCCCGAAGCAAAAAAGCAAAACATTAAAAAGTAAAAAATAATACACCTATATATTTTAATTTTATTAGAGAAATTGATGGATGGCACGATTTGGTTTGCTCGTTGAAATGACGCTATAATGTCACGTCGGGGTACCGCTAAGTTTAAAAAAAAAATATCGTATGAAATCAAGTTGGTCGGATGTGCTAACAAATTAATAGATAGTCAATCAAATGAAGCGTCTGACTTAAGCGGTACACCGACGCGACATTACAGCGTCATTTCAACGAGCAAACCAAATCGTGCCATCCATCAATTTCTCTAATAAAATTAAAATATATAGGTGTTACTTTATCGAATTTGATGGCTCAAAAATAGGTATTATTTTTTACTTTTTAATGTTTTGCTTTTTTGCTTCGGGGGGTTTTTAAATTTTTAATTTATTTTTATTGTCTAACACAGACCTTTTCCTACCACAGTTGTTATAACCCTTTTTCCTCCGAGTTATAACCCCTTTACATCCTCTTTGGTAGTTATTACACCCTCTTTGATCACAGGGTTCTCTGTGATCACAGTCGAAAACTGTCAGTTTTGGGTGACATGTTAAAATTTTATTGAGTTTTAATTTATTGTAAATTTTATTTATTGGTTTAACTGTAGGTTTATACTAATATTCAAGAAAGTAAAAATGTTAATACCGACATGTATGATAAAATTTTTGGAATTGGTGAGTAGATTACAGGTTCCAACATTATTACAAAAATTACAATCGACATTTATTTCCCTTCACCTGAGTTTATAAAAGCTGAAAATGTGCGAACAGGGAATAATAGCAGAACTTTATATAAGTTATAATAAATTTTGGAAGGTGCGGGTCGTGATGCGTCTTCAGGGAATGAAGCTAATATTTTGTGTTGCGTAATTTCAAAGTTCGCACGGACTAATCATAGTTTGCGGCTGCAAACACAACGGGGATAATATTTATCTCTGATTCGTTGTTTGTATCTTTCAATAGAATATGATTTCGATAGACGAGAAACAATGTAATCAGAAATAGGATTCAATAGCCGGCCTTGACTGGTCGCCTTTCCTTCAGACGCTGGCGGTGGCCTGCCTGACGCTGCACCATTACAGCTACGACCTGACAGACATTCCCACTCTAATGCTCTGCTCTGGAACTTATGTCGGCTACGTCATTGTTTTCTCCGGTGAAATTGTTGGTAAGCATAAATTTAAATGTACCTATTCTATTTTAGTTAGACACAAAGTCGCATTTATACTATTACGAGTAATTTACACTATTAGCCTAAAGAGTCAAAACTAATCGAATTTTAGTGTTCTTTTATTAAAATACTCTTTAAAAATAGCTATAATATTCGTGTAGTGTTTTCTTTTGAAACATTCAAACAAACCTGTACTTATCAATAACCCGGTTTATCTCAACCGTTCCTAGATTACTTTTTTTTATATTAGTTTTCCTTGCTGACGTTGGTAGTATTGATGGATGTTAATGTAATGAAAACGTTTTAGGGGAGATGCTATTTGCTCCGCTGGATCTCGTCCAAGACATATACTACGGAATAATAGGCATGGGGCTGTACGGCATATGTGGTTGCATGTTACTGTCGGGCAGGCTAAGAGAGTCTGCCATGCCAAGAACGGGGGATCCGATGGCAGCCATGCTCCTTGGGGCTGTGTCCGCTCTCACTGCGATCGTCATGTTCCTCGACCTCACCCTTGCTTACTTGGACTCGGAAGAGTTTGATGATGAAGTCAGCGTATGAATCAGGTGACTTTTGCTCTGTAAACTGCTATATATAGGCAGTATAAATGCGGCTTTTTAGTTTTGTAGATAATAAAAAATACACATAAATAAGTAGGATGTAACTACTTTGTAGTTTAGATTAAAATAATGACACCGACCGATTTCAGCCAAAGCTACTTTGACTATTCAACTCCTATTTTGACGCTCATCTGCTCATACTACTCTCAATCTACTGCAGATTTATCCATAAATTAATGCCAAATAGAAAACTTGACATGGTTGATTGGCTGCAAATACATTGATGGCTGGTTTGCCTACTCAATCGATCACCTTCCATCCAGTATAAATTATCTGTTGTAGGCGAGATAGTGTCGGCAGTAGCAGACGCGTACGTGGACGCATGGTGGTCGTCATCGGGCGGCGCGCTTTTCGCGGGTTGCGGTTACATGACATTGCGCTGCTGGAAGGACGTACCCGACTGCATGCGCCGGACATACGCACAGGTACGCTGCTGGAAGGACGTGCCTGACTTCATGCGCCAGATAAATGCACAGGTACGCTGCTGGAAGGAAGGGCTTGACTGCATACACCGGACATACCCACAGATACGCTGCTGGAAGGACGTGCCTGACTTCATGCGCCAGATAAATGCACAGTTACGCTGCTGGAAGGAAGGGCTTGACTCATACACCGGCCATACGAACAGGTACGCTGCTGGAAGGACGTGTTTGACTTCACGCGCCAGATAAATGCACAGATACGCTGCTGGAAGGAAGGGCTTGACTCATACACCGGACATACGCACAGGTACGCTGCTGGAAGGACGTGCCTGACTTCATGCGCCAGATAAATGCACAGGTACGCTGCTGGAAGGAAGGGCTTGACTGCATACACCGGACATACCCACAGATACGCTGCTGGAAGGACGTGCCTGACTTCATGCGCCAGATAAATGCACAGTTACGCTGCTGGAAGGAAGGGCTTGACTCATACACCGGACATACGCACAGGTACGCTGCTGGAAGGACGTGCCTGACTTCATGCGCCAGATAAATGCACAGGTACGCTGCTGGAAGGAAGGGCTTGACTGCATACACCGGACATACGCACAGGTACGCTGCTGGAAGAAAGTTCCCGATTGCATGCGCCCGGCCATACACACAGGTATACGCTGCTGGAAGGACGTGCCTGACTGCATGCACCGAACGTAAGCACAGGTACGCTGCTAGAAGAAAGTGCCCGATCGATCGTATTTGTTTATAAAACGTTAAATTTACGTACTTTAACAGCAAATTCCTTGCAATTTTTTTGCTTCCATTGAATGACGGAGTACCTAGTAATTTCACCAGTTGACCTGTGTGCCTGCAGGGGGCGGCGGCGTGCGCCCTGGCCCTGTCTGCTCTGCTGATCCTGGACGCGATCCTCGCGATCTGCTCGGCGCACCGTGACGACGTCAGCTCTCGCGTGCCCAAGCCCAAGCCCTGCTGAATTGTTGATGTCCTAGTCTCTACTGTTACTAACAGTGTAATAAACGTGGTGTCCTATTATTTCGTACTTTTTTTTATAATACCTGCCCTAATTTCCATTTAACCCTGCGATGGTGCGGGTATAACAATCTAGTTAGTGGTTTCTTCTGTGATAATTAACCCAAGTAATTAACTGAAAGCCATATTATTGTATATTTATTTATTTATTTTATTACTTGTATATATATATAAATATATATTATATATTATTTAGTAGTTAGTAGTTAGTATTTCGTTTTACGAATACGAAGTTACAGAAGAGCTTTGTAAAAAAAATGGAAATAGCGTCATCTAGACGAAAACTACTGAATTATAATGTATACTGCGGTGTGGTGTGTACGGTGAGGTAGGAACTTGTAGAACAAAACATCGTAACTGAGCCAGTTTTCTTAGTTCTGTAAATATGTGAGAGATGGCGTTAAAAATTAAAAGATTATGCTTTGTGGACTATTTACATGACTTATGTAGTCATGTAAATAGTCCTTTGAAATTATATTTGTTGGGAAAGGACATTCGTTATACACTCGTTAAAGTATTTATTTATATGCCTTATGCAATCCCTTCAGGCTCATAATCATTGTTCAGAGAAAAATGTAGATAAATATAACTTACATTAGGCTCTACCAACCATTTTTAATGAATTTGGGGCTAAATTGTTTAAAGTTGGTGACCTAATGGAATAAGTAATTGAGTAGCTATTTAGCAGTCATTCACTCGTCCGAGAACTGTGTTAATTGAGAGGCCCGTGTAAAATAGAGTCTTCATCATCGTTGTTAATTACACGACAAACATCTTGCCTTGCCTATTTGCTGAGATTTGATTTCCGTAGTTGCTCAAAATTATGTTTTGTGTTATGATTATGTATAGATATTTTCGAATTTTGAGCGTTTTTGTGTCGCTCTATTTTTTTACTCTTTGCTGTAATATAGCGTACAGTACAAGTACAATCAGGGCGGGTGCGAGCGTAGCGAGCACGGGAGTTCGGGGCACCCTGACATTAGGTTAGAATTCGCTCGCCTGGCCCCCTCCGTCATACCGGGGTTAGGTTTTCTTGTGACCACCCATGCAATTTGGGTAAATCTGATCGATAATTATTTCACTAGATTAGTTTAGTGACATGATCATATCCCTAGTAAGATAGTACATAGGAGCTTTCGTAGGACTATCATCCGGTATATGATCATATCCCCAGTGATATGACCATATTACGGCTACATTTATCTTACTGCGACAGATATATAGATAAGATTAGTGAAACAACGGATAAATAACCTATAAAGAGATCATAGTGGTCCCGGTGAATCGACCCATTATCGGGTCCATTTATGAGCTTTGCAATTAAAGCTAAGAAAAATTAATCGGTTTAGAACGTAATAAATAGTAACGTGGTGCTACAGTTGAGCTTTTCATTAGTAATTTGCATAAAAATATTAGATAGTAGAAATGGTGATTTATCAATAATCTGACATATCTATGATGATGTATAGATCATTTATGTGAATAAATGTGGATAAATCTAAATGCATGAATGGTTGGCATGATATATATATATATATATAGTACATATCAAAAGCATTAAAAATAACCATGTTTTTAACTACGAGAACTTATGATGATGTCATAAAGTTGCGTGGGCGATGTCTGTCTATGGGATGCTATGGGATATCATAATCATTTATGTGGATAAATCTAAATGCATGAATGGTTGGCATGATATATATATATATATAGTACATATTAAAAGCATTAAAAATAACCATGTTTTTAACTACGAGAACTTATGATGATGTCATAAAGTTGCGTGGGCGATGTCTATGGGATACTATGGGATCATAATTACGTAGGACGACGAAAACTCGTTAATTTCCTATTGTTTTGTCATAAGTATTACCAAGTCGGATATTTATAAGTATTACCAAGTCGGATGTTGTGTTAAATAATGCCGAATGCGTAATCAAATGAAACACATCTTCATGACGACGACCTTTGTTGTTATTTTCACGACCTGGACCTGAAGGATATTTTGGAAGCTGTCGCAAACTTATCTAATAAGCAATGAGTTTTTTAAGTATGCATTTAAAATGTGCTAAAACTAAACAAATAAAAAGTCGCAAACCAGAACTAGTCAGGTTTAGGAAGTTAGTTTTAAAATCTTTGCTTTATTTTAATGTTCTTTTTATTTCTCCGATAAGTACTTTTTTAATTTTTTTTTTAATTCAATACCTACTTATAAGCTGAATTACTTAAGTGATAAACAATATTTGTGCTATTAACTTATTTTTATTAACAACCTGGTCTCCGTTTAACCGTCCGGTAACTTTATGTGTATTGATATTAGGGCCTCACTCTTCGGTCCCTGTGATCGAAGGCCTCACTTGACTCCCATCATAGTGGGGTAGATGTGTTACTAGCCCGCAAAAACTGAGGCGGTCAAATGAAGACAATTGCTATATTTCAAAATAATAATTCGTAATTTGATTTAAGAAAACAAAAAAATAATTGTCACGTAGTAGAAGCAAAATGTCTGCCTGCCAGCAAAAGGAATCAAATTTAAACACTGAAAAAAAATGCCGAGTCACCAAAAGCTTTTTCATAATAGGTCGGGGAAAAAGTTTCTTCGTATTTTACATACAAAATGAAGACAATTTATTTCATATTACGTACATATTTAAATTTATTTATAATATACATGTACCATTTTGTTCAATAAGTTGTTGACATTATCTTGTGGGTAGTGGCATGATGCCTTTGCTGTAGAAATTTTGGAACTTCTGATTAAAAAACTGCGACAAGTAGTTTTAACAGTACTCTCTTGATGTCCCTTAGGGAATCGCGACCACGCAATTCATATTTGGAACGTATCGCCCTCTTCTGTAACACAAAGATGCTATTTATGTTAGCAGCTTGACCCCACAATAAAATTCCATAGGACATAATGCTGTGGAAATAGCTGAAACTTACAAGTCTGGCAGTAGCAACGTCAGTCAGTTGACGAATATTTCTGACTGCGTATGCCGCCGAGCTGAGCCTTGCGGATAACGCATTTAAATGAGGGTCCCATTGTAACCTTGCGTCGATAGTGATCCCTAAGAAAACTGTTTCATTTACATATTGCAAATTTTCGTTATTCAAGACAATAGCTAAGTTGTTGTTCCTTACATTAGGCAATGAAAATTTTACACATTTTGTTTTCTTAGGATTCAACATTAAATTATTTGTCGTAAACCAATCATAGATCTGGAAAAGAACGTCATTTTCGTCAATATCTTCGTGAAAATTAGAGAAGTATCATCTGCATAACACTATCCTAGTCCTAGACAGGTTTTGTACCATATAAGGCAGGTCATTTATATATACTAAAAATAGGAACGGTCCAAGGATTGAACCCTGTGGCACGTCGATTTTAATTCCCGCACACACTCCATTTATTTTGCTTTTCGAAGCAGTCCAAACAAACTTCCGTGTTCTCATTTTACTTTCGTCTCATGCACTGCATCGATCCAGGCCAGTGAAACGACGGATTATAGGGAGCTGACGTCACCTTTACAAAAAAGCGTCCCTTTGTGGCATCACCACACATTTAGCTATATTTAGGAGAGAAAATTTAAAATCTTTTAATTTTAAACGTCGAGCCATGAAAAAAGTTTGTACCTAATTATCGACTGAGGTTTTACGTAAATATCCACATATTTGTGAAGATGGACATTGTAGTATGACTATTTATTATACGAACAGAAGTTGTTTTCTATTCAATTCCAAATAGGTAAGATTTTTGCAAGTTGATTTTTTAAATGACTTCAAATTTAATCTCAAATTGATGCAAAACTTATTGAACATGTAACTGATTTATTTATTTATTTATTTAACCATTTATTGTACACAATAGATAACAAAAATACAAATACATTTGAAAAAAACGACACAACAGGCCTGCTTATTTCTAGAGAAATATCTTCCAGCAGACCTACGGAAGAGAAAAGAGATAGTAAGACGCAGATAAAACGTGCACAACTTTATAAACCGTGAAATATGCCAACTTTGCCCCCAAGGGTAACTTTGCCCGAAGAACAATTCATAAGCATTTTTTTCAATCGTAAAAATATCTTAATATTATGGCAACATTTAATGACTTTCGTGGAAAATAGATTATATGTATGGCAATACTCTCTATGGTGTTTGTTGCCAACTTCGCTCAGTAACTTGTTGGAACTCGTCGAGTGAGGTGCGCATTTTCGCGGGCAAATTACTGTAAATTATTAAAAGCAAATTCTGAGAGATGGCAAAAACACATGTTAGTTTACTTTATAATATTATGTTATAGACAATGCTTTGCTGAGTATATTAATGTTGGTGTCATTGCTCAAGGTCTTTTAAAACTGAAGTTATGATGATGGGTAAAGTTAACTAGTAATGTTCCGACCTCAGATTGACAACATTGCCCGTCGTCAAAAAAGGCTTAGGGTTGACACAGAATGAATTTTTTGTTGCTTATAATTTTACACATTAATAAAATCCAAAAATGACATTGGTTATAAATTAGGTACTGAGTTCCGGCTTCACTATACCTTTTAATTTTAACTTTTTTGTTTTTATTATACTCTGCCTAAAAAATGTTAATTTTAACATTAATTTTGAATTTTATTAAACAATCATAATGAACTTGAAACATTTTTATTTTTATTTAGGTACCTAAACAATAGACATATATATAAGATCATTGCCTAAACACGTATTTTTTGAAGATAGGAAAAAATCTGAATAATTCATGTGCCAGCCCTAGCACTTTTAAAAGGCGAAATGTTGATTGTATGAAAAAGATAAAAAATGTTCATTTTAAGTTAACATTGCCCAGTCATTTTAGTAAGAAACTTTTCTTAATACCATTTACATTTCTAAAGTATACGCCAACTTTGCCAAAATTCTTGTAATGGTTTTTATGTCATTTGCGTCAAAAATCGACGTGGGCAAAGTTGGCTAAAAGTCCAGATAACTTTGCCCGCTAACAAAATAGAGCAAATATTGAATGAAATGTTGAATAATAGTAAACTTAGCTATATCTACACATGCACATGATCTTACAGTTTTAGACAATGCTATAAAATACTTATGTCTCCATAAAAAAATCCTACTAAAATAGTAATTATTCGAAAAAAGTGGGCAAAGTTGGCATATTTCACATACAAAAGAACAGGACAATCACAAGAATTACTTATTGAATTACTGATTGATATTTTTGTTACAATAATATTGCGATAATATAAAATTCTTCCTTGCAGATAAGAATAACTGTAAAGATGATCAGCTGTACAAACATGTACGTCCAGCTTAGCAATCAATTGGTTTTAAAAGTACCAAGCGAAACCATCTAATGTTAATTCATATACATAATATATTGCTCCTAAAGTATTTCCCCTAGGAGTAAAACTACCTACGTATTTCTACTAAATACTTAAAGGTATTTGGACTAATCGAGAAAACAAGAAGGCAACGATAATGAATGTTATAATATAAAGTAGGCAGGTAAATAAACATTAACAAAACTATATAAAATGAACACGGATTTTGATTTCCTATTCGTTGATTGCTTCTTCGGTCTTAATAAGTAGTCGGTACGTTTACATACAACAACTGTATTGTTTTGGTCATCGTTAATTTGCCACGGCGGCGGCGGCGGCTCGGCAATTCAAAGCTTCTACAATCAAGATTTTAGTCTTAGAAAGTGTTATTTTTTTCATTATCACGTATCCTAGCAAACAGAGTTTTTGAGGTTCAAACAACAATGTAGTGTTGTTGAATATCCGGCTGATATAGACCTTATGGACACAGCAAAGTATGATGTCATGCCGCCATTCCTTGGTTTGTGAAGCCACAGTACAAAGAGTGCAAAGTAGGTTATCTTCATAAAAACGCACCGCGCGCGGCTTGTATGTGTGCGCCCATAGTATCTTATCTATGCGTCGCCGCACGCACACTCAAACAAAATCTCAGTGCGCGCCAAGGCTTGAATACCTGTTTGAATTTTTAAACCGGTTTGCGCGCATGTCCATATATTTTAAAAAGAGCTTTTTCATTAAAATTGGGCTCGCAAGAAGCGGTATTTTTTTCGGTTCTGATCATAGACCATTGCACATTGACCACAAGCTACAAAAAGCTTGCATCACCTTTTGGCAATGTAAAAGACTCGTCGGGAAATCCTGGGGTCTATCGCACCTTATGGCTATATACTTCTGTTATACGGCCTATAATCACATACGGTGCCATTGCCTGGTGGCCCAGGACCAAGCTAATTACCGTAAAATCCAAGCTACAGCGCTTTCAAAGACCTTGCCTACACAACAGTCACGGGCAGTATGCGCACCACCCCAACAGCCGCCTTGGAAATTATTTTAGGACTTAGGCCATTGGACCTATGGATCCAACATGAGGCGAGGATGTCGGCCCTTCGCTTAAAACTTTCAGGCGAAAGGATGTACCAGGACGGCCATGTCGCGGCACTCTGGAAAGATGCTATAGTATCACAGCCAATGTGCCAAGCTCCATGCGACAGGATCCCCAAAACCTACATATTCACCAAGAACTAGGGGTATTTTCACTAGACTTAAACATCAGAATATCACTGGCCTTAGGCGATTATAGCTTTATTTTCCAATGTGAATGTGTAGCAATCATCGAGGCAGCCACCGCCATCCTAAGAAGGGAGGTTGAAGATTTCACCATCAGAATACTTTCCGACAGCATGGCTGTGCTCCAAGCACTTCGAGGCAACATCTGCAGCTCAGTGCTTATCTTCGAATGTCACTTAGCCTTAGAACGAGCATGTGCAAAGAATAAGGTCATCCTTCAATGGATAAAAGGACACAGCGGATCACTGGGTAATGATGCGGCTGATGAACTGGCAAGAAGGGGATCGGAGGCTCCGGTGTTGGGCCCTGAGCCTCTCCTGCCGATACCGTTCAGCCAACTGAGAACATGGCTGCGCAACATTACCCGGGACGAACACAACGCCCAATGGGCTAGTCTAACAAGCTGCAGACAGTCGAAGGCGGTGATCCCAACACTATATCGCCGAGACTAACACACAGACTTCTCAGCCTAAACCGTAAAAACCTCCGAATAGTTGTAGGCAGTTTAACAGGTCACATAACTCTCAATAAACACCTATTCACCATCGGCTCGACGGACAGCCCTCTATGCAGAGGATGTCTGGAAGCAGAAGAAACGGTCACCCACATAGTCCTGGAATGCGTAGGGTTGACTGACCAACGGGCAAAAATCCTCCAGAATGTGGGGTCGCTCCGCGAAGCCTGTGGCAGTCCCAGGAGGTTTCTGAGCTTCTGGAAGGAGCTGGGCTGGTTGGAGTAGCCAGCCAAAACCGAACGCAAAACGGACCAATTTAGAGTCTAATTGCGGAAACGGGAGCCCACCAACTAACTAACTAACTAACATAGACCATTTTCATTTTGATTCCTGCTCAAATATCAGACTGATTTGCTTCACTCTTTGGTCCTCGATTTGGTTACGCTGCATTTATTCACAATTTATGCACAAGAAAGAAAGAGATAGAGCATAGCGCTTTACTCGTCACGTGCTGCTTGGGATTAGCCAGGTTTATCCCAGAAGCGATATCGCTCGTTAGTCGGTTTCGCTTTACGAGTGATTCGCCTGGGATCTGGTTTGAAACCGAAATTCACCAGGTTAAAAAATACTGGTTTCCAGCGTCACGCTCGCTGCTGCACTGAGAAACGGGTCGAGATTTTGTTTGAATGTGCGTTAGATACTATAATAATAATAATAATAATAATATGTGGGGACATCTTCACACACGGCCATCTGATGGCGCACACATACAAGCCGCGCGCGGTGTGTTGTATGAAGACAACGTACTTTGCACTTTTTCTACTATAGTGGGTGAAGCTGAATCGTAGTACGACTCACACACGCAGTAGTTGTTTTGACTCGGACGCGCTCGCTCGCCTTTCGTGAATTTCTTATCTTTCGGGTTAATTAAAACTAAGTGAACAAAATGTCGGTCAGCAGACTGTCGATCATCAAGTTCTTGGAGCTGGTAAGTTGACAAAATGTATGAAATGTAAAAAGTTAATAAGTAAACAATGGCGTAGCATAGCTGTTCTGCTTGATTAATGAGAAAGTTTACGTTAACCAAGAATCTTTTACCTTTGTAGTAATATAAAACTCCATCGTGGAATACTTTATTTATTTTTGTAACTGCAATGTTTGTTTTACCGGCAAGTCACTATAGCGAATATCTACTATTGTACGTAAATTATACGCGCGTGTTTTGCTTCGTTGAGGCGCGACGCGGCGCCGGCGGCGCGGGGCGCATGGCGGCGGCGTCAAGAGTAAGGGCTCAGGGTCATTGACTTCAATAAACCTTTCTTTTTTTGGGTTTGTTGTGTGTACCCTAACAGAACGGTGGGAGTGTAATCTTGGTCAGTTGAATGAAACGCTTTTAACTATTTATACATCTGAGAATAAAAAGGGTTATTTAAGTATTTATTCTTTCTGATTAAAGGGCGTATGTGTCAAATAGGTAATTTTTATAAGTAGTGTAAACAAAAAAATATTTAATTAAAATAATACTCGTAAGTATGGTCAAGAATGCAACTTAGGAAGTTAGTAAACAATAGGAGCTTGTTATGGCTCCCTTGAGTCAATATTCTGCGCATCTGCCACTTAAGGTCTGATGACTCGTTCTTGTTTGCGATTGGCTGGGCTTGTTCCTGCCCTTGAGCCGCAACAGTAACACATTACTGTCTCTGTTACTTACAACTTTTGCGCAACAGGATTTGAATTCAAAACACGTCGCTCTTACTTTCTAACTCTGTATTTGTAGTGTGATTTCTATACGACTTTTTCGTAGCACTATTACTACTACGACCACGTAAGCGTGTATACTAGATATTCTTGATGTGGTACTATTAGGAAAGTTAATTTGATATCATTTAACAAGCCGTTCTTCAAGTGTGCTAATATGCGTGTTTGTCAAAATTCTACTTTTAAATCGACAAGGTTTATCTAGAGGTGTGACAAATTAACCATTACCTCGATATCTCTTCAACCGAACTATATCTTTGTTGAAAGTTAGGACTTGTCAGTAAAACTAGGCAAAAAGTAGTCTAATTCCTTAATTATCGTCCTCTCTTGATGAATTTTTAATTTTGATATTTCTTTGTCAAAATAAAGTTTTGCAAGACGTGTACGAATATTTATGTATGTATTTCCTTTACAGTTTCCATTAACTCTGTGAACAGTCTGTTTATTATTATGTGCTGATTAAACATGTCAGGTCCATATACAACCAAATATTTAGCTGCGATCTTGGTTCTTGGTGGGCGTTCTCTAAATATACGCGGTAGATAGTTACTTCTTTGAGATGCGCGTGCTTTTATGCTGACGCAAATTTTACTCTATTTCCTTACTACAAAAGCATAGTATAGGAATCAACCCTGCCAGTAATGGGGTATGATAAAAAAACGGCATTTTTTAAATGATAATTTACACTGTTTTGAGAAACAAATTTTACTGCTTTATCGTTTAGATCATTTAAATAAAATAATAATCATAATAATAAAAAATAAATATATAAAAAAATATATTTATTTAAATTTTTGACCGTGACGACGACGGACAGCCATAGCCGTAGATTTGATTAACGATAAAAATACAAAATAAAATATCACCGTTTTCAATCATCAAACTTAAACAAAGCTTACTTTTTACAAGGTTTTTGTAAAAATACGAAAACGAAAACCATTTTGAGATTTTATGATTTTACATTATATTTTCGCACTTTTTAAAACTATATAGTCAAAAAATTTTAGCATACCCTATTGTCAACAAGTTCTATATCAAGCAAGAAGAAACCAGTTACTAGACCCCGGTTTCCTAAACGGCCGAAGCGGACATATCTACCAAAGTTTTGGTAGATAGACCACTCACAAAATGGCGAGGTGGTCTGTCAGACTAATACGAAGTCGTTCTTGTTGATTATAGGTATATTAAGGTATAGAAATAAATTCTACTTGTATATCCATCCAGTCTTAAAGCCAATAATATACTCTAAG
Organism: Carpatolechia fugitivella; assembly: GCA_951230895.1. NCBI lineage: Eukaryota > Metazoa > Arthropoda > Insecta > Lepidoptera > Gelechiidae > Carpatolechia > Carpatolechia fugitivella. The sequence goes on from OX579657.1 coordinate 11,300,143, forward strand.
CATCTGTAGCAGTTTTCTACGTGTCGTTAGTGTTGTCCAAAATTCCTTAGGTTCATCTCTACAGCATGTGTGGTAAACTTGTAAATAAAACAAGAGGTTAAGGTACAGCCCGCCCTCGCTCTCATGTGGGTAGATTCGAGATTAAATCCGGACGTGGCTGTAACCACAGGCACGTAAAACTACCTATATAAGCACCAATATTGGTACTGATACAGTCTGACGCAAAAGCAGATTTGATTATGACAATTGTTAAATCATTTTTGACTATAGAATCCCTAGTATGAAGTTTAGCGTCATATAAACACTCTAACTACAGGACAAGCCAATCTTACTACAAGTTTAGCAATTTCTTTTGTAGGTCTCAACCTGTTTCTAAATGGAGAGTGCTCCTCTTTCATGTCTCAGGCTCTTCTATTTATTTATTTACCAGTTATTGCACACAACAGAATTAATACTACTACTTGTATTTGTTTAAGAAAATATAAACAACATCGCATCATTATGGTACTGAAGCTGTGGGTAAAACTTTTTAGACACATTTTATCATTTTATGCATGGCCAGTCAATTCGAAAACCTAAGTAAAAAAAACCTGTCCTTTGTAGAAACTGACAACTGGCATCATGGTATCTCTGACATAACTCCTTTGATTGATTGTACTCGACCAGTTGAATGAAAGTACAGATGGGTTGGTTAGAGTGTAGATAAGAGTACTTGCTATGTATGTAGTAGTGCAGATTCAAGGACATGGTGAACAGATTACCTTGCCAAACTGGATTGCGATTTTCATTGACAACACGTAGCTTCCAGAGGCCAAACAAAGTGATATGAATCATAGTTAACACTGACCTTGTTTAAGCAAATAAAAATAACTAAAATAAGTAATTTCATTGAGGAAATATAAATTTTAGAGTACATTATCAGTACTTGTAAATTATTTTTAGACTATAAACATTACAAAAGAATATAAATTCTCAAGAACAATGAGTACTTAAATTATTTGATCAGTGGTAATACCACAAATGTATGATACAATAAATGATTTCTGATTCCAAGAAATTAAACCTACCATAAAGTCATCATCGGTTATTTATAACAAAACTGATAAACACATAAAAACAAGTTAATATTTTATTTTAATCAGTAAAGGATTATTGTAGTCTTTGTAAGTTGTCACTTTCCAGTGGTTTATCCATTATATTCAGGTCATTGCCACAATTCATAATACGAGTACATACTTAGGCGTAACATGAGTGCATGCCTTATAAAAATAGACGTTTACCTTTAATTAATCACTTCTTGATTTCTGTTTTATCTAATATACAATGGTGATTTGTCTACCCGTGAACGATGCGACGTGATGACGACTTGCTCGAGTTATTTAGAAATCTTGTATCATAACGAGTAGGTTAATAAGAATAGTCGTCAACTTTATAACTGATATCTGCGAATTGTCATATTAATTTATTACATTGATTACAGCGTATGTTTGTATAATAATATGGTTTACTAAGGCAATCAAAATTATTTTTACCACACAGTCTTTATGTGTACAAAATATTTTTTCAGTCATGTAGAAAAATCTTGTTTAGGTTTTCTTGTTCTTAGCCCTTGTCTTAGTTCAATTAACTGGGGTCGGGCCTTCTTGTACGTTTGTTTAGCTTGGGTACAGGGATTTTTAAAATAATTTCTTGTGTTCATAAGTGCCTGCAACAATATTTGTATTTTTTTAATGGTAATATTCTGATATAGGTAACTTACTTCATTTATGATTTGAATAAGTGTAAACGCCGATCTATAAACGTAACGCTTTATTTAAATTCAAAGTGAGTCATTTAAGAAGGAAACTCGTTTGGTCTCACGGGGCCCGTCTAACCTCTCAACATCGCGTACCAATATTTAATGGGTTGTTTGTTCCATTATAATGTCATACTTTAAATACAATGTCATAGTTTAAATATAGAGATGATGTCTGGTGCTGACTATAGATTGTGTCAATAGGGCATCATTGTTGATTTGTAATGCACCAAAGATTTCGGATGCGCGTCGTCGCCTCGCGCAGCGATCGTCTTTTGTTCCTCTGAGTAATGCACTAATTTCGTAGTACCTGGTTTTATTATTCAGTTGTGGTGATTGTTCAAATATACAAAAAAGTTATTATAATTGGGTTAATTTTCAAAAGACTTTGCCGTCTAACAGTTTGTTTTTATAAACTTTCTTGTGGCAATGTGCCAATAGGATTTTTGTTTATTATGCTTCTTGTTTATCAAAGAGAATTGATATTTTAACAAACTAGCGTCCAGTTATCTAGCCGCAAATGGTTTTGTTTTTGAGTGTGGTTGGTAAATGTGTCAACTCAAAGACCTAACTAGAAGTGCGTATACTTATACGACAGTCGACACACATTTGGGCCCGATATTTACCAACACACTTGTAACAAAAATGAATTCCAGTTTGACCTATAAATAGGACTATTTCTAAACGTGTCATAGTGTCGCATTAAAAAATATACAAAAACAAGTTAGCATTGATTTGATATAAAACTTATGACAGTTTACAATTATATAAAATATTGAGGAATACAATTTTCAGAAAATTGATCTATACAACCCAGCGGTTTAGTTTAGTCATTGCAGTGATGAATAATAACCGTGGAAATGATTCACAGGAACACATACTTATTTCTACAAAACACACAATCACAGAAAAATGAAACGTGTTACTAATATTATCATAGTGAATGAATCATACAACTCAAAGTAGAATGTAGATCACCAGTATCTTGTATAAAAATTTTTTTACTACCTTTTTTTTGTTACTTTTATTGTGCAATAAAGTGTTTATATACATACATACCTTATCGTATCGTTTGTGGTTTTATACTTACTTTGCTCGCTCGCCCTACAGGTTTAGTTTCATGTGCGGTTCACTGTACATTAGCATCGATATCTACATTATTTACGTCCATGATTGTTCCATTCGTTATTATGACATAATCAGGATGTAATGATCTTTGTAATTTTTTATGACACATACAATGGGAATAAAAAAATGCAGAATTTAATTGTCATAGTTAATTTCTTTTGTAGGTATTACATTGATGTTACTGAAGACAATGATTAAATAATTTATTGCGAAATCATTCAATAGTTATATACTACATACCAAGAATTATCTAACAGACTATGTTAGAAAATGTGAAATTAGTCGTGGACGCATATTCAAGTCACGACTCTCGTAAATGAAGATAGCGCGCTAAACGACTCAGGCGCACGTCATTTCAATGCGATTAGGCTATGTGTGGCTTTATTATGAGTACTTACAATGTACCATGAGTAATCCAACCATAAGTCCGAATTTGTCAAGTCTAAATATAAGAATAAAGTAATTTTCAAAAATAGAAATAAGTAACAGAAGACGCATTAATAAAACATAAAAGTCATGATCATTCATATTTAAAATAAACGATAACAGCTAGGTATTTATTAAAATAAGTGTCGTGCCTGATTATCGCTATCTCTAAGTTATAATAACAGTTTTAAATACATAGGAACGTAAGTGTTTAAATTTGTGTTTCCTCTTTATTGTAAAAATAATGTATCTTTATCATTATAAAAGTCAAATATTCGTCCGTTTTAATTTAATTGTTTATTAGTTTGTTTATTTAATAATGAGGTCATTGATATCATTATGTGCAACTTCTAATACTCGTTTTTCAATTAAATTCATTAAAATTATAAATTCATTAATTATATTTTTATTAAGTCATTTTAGTCAGGTATTTTGCGTCTTGTTATTTTGTTAAATGAATCACTCTTTTATAATCGTGGACTGTTATGTATTTTTTTACTCTTTTTATTTTATCCCTTATTATGACTTAAAAGTACATCTGTCAACAGAGGTGTACCAATCAGTTACCAGCTGAATAAGAATCTACTTAGTAGCGCTGATAAATTTTGCTTTATTTTTATTTTATTTTGACCTAGTTTTTTGCAAATAAACTAAGTTCTCGTATTTCTGTTTATATTTATAAGTGCAATTGGTGACCTCAATTGGGTCCTCGCTTTATCGCGCGGCAAGGTCTGCCGGCCTCGCAGCGCCCGTTTAGCCGCTGACATCACCCTCCGCCATATTTGTTCCTCCATCGCGTCACCTCGATCTAAAACAGACTCGCGTTCATGACGTCATTTTAGCACTCACACGCAAGGATCGTAAAAGCTTTGCTATGTGTAGGATGATACTTCCTAATTTGCTTGAGGCTATTTTCAATTTAGACTTGTTAGCGTTCTATTGACGTTATGTATTCTTACAAATTCTAACGAAGATACAACCGTAATACAACTCCTATCTATCTATCTATCTATTATACTGAAAGATTCAATAGGTTCTTTTAAATACTGCATTACGATATTGTCGAGAACCCTCAAGAAACAGAATAAATAAATAGTCAAGAAAGATAGGAAGATCTAAGCTCATAAAATGAGTTAAGCAACACTTATTTAGTGAATAGGTCCATATCACTGATTTACTGCGTATTTAAAAATAGAATCATTTTTATAAAATAAATAACTTGCTAACAAGCAAAAAGTGATAAATACGAGTCTTACTATTGGTTATTGTTTCATTGTTTTTAACACAAGTTTATTGATTAAAAAGCTACTTCTGTCTGTAACATTTGAACGAACGCTTTCTGTTTTTAATCAAAGTATAGGTTCCTAAAAATTTCATTCTCTTCTCTGTTTTCTCCGATTTCCTTATTAACTCGTATAGTAATGAATGATGCTTGCATTGCAGGCCCTGACATGCGCCTGTGTGGGCCTCCACTACAACAGCTACGCCGAGCCCGCGGACATCGGCATGCTGGTCACCGGCACCTTCGTCGGCTACCTCATCATCTTCGCCGGAGCCGCTGCTGGTAAGCTCAAACTTCCTTTACAATAAGCCTTTACGTGTACCAGCGCTTTTGTACGACTTCTTCGATTTGTTGTTCAATTCTATTATTCTATGATTATTGACTCGCTGCAGACTCTGTAGTGGATTTATCAAAGCGCTATATACCAAACATATGCTAAGTAATTTTTAGTTTCGTACAGAAAATTAATGAAATTTGATGTCCAGAACACGTGTGCCAAATTCCTGTAGGTAGATAGATTATTGCGGTGTTTAATAGACAAGACAATCCCTTTGGGGGGCTTCTACTATGTGATTTTGTTTGACTGTGATTGTGATGTGATTGTTAAATGTTACTCAAATACTTACTCATGTGTTTCAGGTTACTTAATGCAGACTCCCGCGCACAAACGCGTTGACATCTTCTACTCCCTGGTCGGCGTCGCGCTTTTCGTTGCCAGTGGAGCCGTTCTCATTGACAGGTAACCTAATTGACGCGGTATTATATTCACGGGATTTTTTCATATCCCTGTCGCACTTGTTCAACAGTTCAGAAAAGTTGCAAAAAATAAAATGTGCGCGCGGGCCTTTCCCTCAATGGCGAGATCATTATCATGCCTAAGGTATTTACTTTTCTTACATGTTTGAGCTCGGAAATGCGCGTTCTCGTATAGCAGCGAAAGAAAACTTTGTTGTGGCACATTGCTACGCTTGCTACGCCGTAGCAAAGGAGTACGATAAATAATGACGCTCATGTTTAAGCAGTTAGTTTAATTTAGTTTGTGTATAAATGATTTTTAGGTTCTAACAGCTTATTCATTAGCATTAATAGCATTGTTTATATGATACATCAAACGATACCTCCTTCTTCTGATTTTTGAGTAGGTACTGTAAGGAGCGACCTCCTTTGAGCGTACTGGCTGTTCGTATAGTTCGATAGAGTTTAAAGATTTTGAAATACGATTGGTTCTTTTTTGCTTTTCTGACTCGGGACGTCAGATCGTCTCCGTCTGGACGTTCGTTCTGTGTGATAGTGTAAAAAGTGAATAAATCGAATTGCTTTAATTAATCAGTTGTGTCTTTTAAACTAGCTAGCGCCCATCTGGCTACCGCCCCCCGTTTTACTGTACCTAATACAATACAATGGTATACTACACTGTTTAGCGTTCAACCTACAATATTATAACCATCACAAGTAATCACAACATAGTATCTTGATGATGATTCATGCATGTTGTAAAATTACGAGGACTATTATACTATTTAATTAAATGTAAAGTTCAACTTTATTTGTATGATGGTTAATAAATGAAAAAATACTAGGTGCATGGCAGGTAGCAGGCAACAATACAGTAGCATCACATTACACAATTCGTTTTAATAGTATATTAGCGAGGGCCCTAATAGTTCGAGGCGCTAAATAAGTCTTTAACCAGAGGTAAACACTGTGTTTTTCATTACGAATACAAGGAAAGTAATCACTGCTTTCCCGCCAATTTTTATTTTTTCTGTGGCCGAGCCGGCCAGCTTTTAAGCCATTATTTTTCATTGCCATCATTGAAAAATGGTAAATATTTTGCCCAAATTTATTTTATTTTAAAGAAATAGTTGAAAGTCAATTATTGCTACGAAGCAATAAGGCCGCCTAACTGTACATGACTACCTGTTCTTACTTCCACTCTGTCATTTATTATTTCTGTGTGTGCAATAAAGTATATTCATTCATTCATTCATTCATTATAATAAAGTAATTTAAAAATATATATTCTTTAATTAATACTTAACTTTATGTTATTTCAATTTAACATTGCGCTGCAATTGAGTGGCTGTATAGAAAGATGGAACATAGATCAATAGAAATGTGAAATGAGAACGTTTTTTTTTTTATAATTTGACAGCTGTCAGTTGAAAACGATTCGAGTGGGGTTCATGCTTGTTTCCGTTTTTTACAGACCGTTTTTCGTGTTACCGTTTTGTACAGACAGTTTTTTGTGTACTACATGCTTGCCTTGGACGGGAAAAACTGTGCGAGCAGATTTTGACCGACCCGTTTTCAGCAGCCATTTTTTTTCCGTTCACGTTTTGCGCACTCGAATTTTCCAACCATTAGCCTTTTTGAGAAGTAATCTCCTGCGGTTGCCGGCCGCTGCCGCGGCATGCTCGCTCCGCTCGCTCGTCTCCCTCCGCCTGTTGTTGACAACAGTCTAACCTAACTTAACCAAAGTGTATTCTTCCTGGGTGGTTTTATTTTTATAGCGGGGGGCTGCGCCCCCCAAACCCCCCCTTCGGGTGCTGCCTTGTAAAAATCAGCGAAAAAACACAGATTACTAAAGTCGACCCATTATTTTGACATGTAATCAGTGGCTTAGAAAAACGCGGCGTACCAAAACAGTTGCGTTCAAAACTGCACGAACACTTTTTGTACAGATCTGTTTTTGGATGCAAATTTTTAGGCATCCTCGTATTGAATGAATACGTATTCGTTGAAAACCATGTACATCAAAAACGTGGCGTACAAAACCAGGGGCGGTCATGAAGGTTTCCCAACGATTCTCCCTCCGGGCTGAAAAGTGTTACCTTCAATCCGCTCCTCGGGCAACTTCAGACATACTTTCCGAGTATGAGTAATGAAAAGAATATTATCAGATTTTTGGGGACACTAGAGTAACGAATATAACCTGACTTGCAGTTCTTTCGTTACTCATGTTGACTTCTATACTATCATACTATAAATAAAACTACGATATATTGCTTACTTTACAGATATCAAGGACAAACCAGCGAGGAAGCTAAAAAACGGTTAGCTAAAGCCTCACTGGCGATCATCAACGGGGCCGTATTGTTGTGCGACGCAGTTTTCACTCAGCGAGGTGGATAAGCGCCATCTGTTCGCAGTGCCGAGGACTAGCAACACAAAATACCAAGCAGCCATTTCTTAAAAAACAAAGATACTTGCTAGAGGGCGCTATGTCACAACAGATTATTATTAACAATCAGGTGATTCAGCCTGCAAAGTCCTAACCAAACTGGGGAAAGTCTAACAAAAGACTTTTGATTGACAGTGTCCCCACCGGGAATCAAACCCGGAACCTCCGTAATGAGCGTCGAAATCTCGACTACTCGGCCACGTAGGCTGTTGAAGCTTACAAGAAACACAGAATAAATAAATATTCAAGAACGATACTACTTTTGTAATTCTAAATGGGTCTATATTTTTTTGCTTCATTGTCATCCGTCTATCTACGAGTATATAGCTATAAGATAGGTATATTCTAAGTAACATTATGTATTTTACTGAGGTTTAAGTCAATAATTTAGATACATGTATTTCAACGATACATTATAACAGTTTAAAAAATTACAAAAAATGTAGAGGAACGGTACTGATTTTTATTTTCGTAACGATTTTTACTTAACACTCGACTTTTACGACACGTACACATTGATTTACAACAATGCTCGTACATCTAAACGAACCCTATTAAACACTTTCTAAAATATGTTTGTCACAAACTTATTTATTTAATAGGTATATTAACAGCAGTAATATGCACACGGTTTACATGGTATTTTACAACTAGGTCTTATTATTATATGGCTACCGGTTATAAATGTACACAACAACACCAACTTATAAAAACTTTAGAATTTTAAGCAAGTGCCTAGACTACGCTAGATTTTAGAATTAACTTATTATTATTCCTGTAAATTATCGTCTGCCGATATGATTGTTCAGTTCAATGAATGTGTTCAGAAATAAATATGAGATTTTACTTTACTTATTTTTTATTGTTTTTCAATTTCAAGTGGTTAAAAACAGTATTTTTTAAAATTAAACACAATTTCACTCTTTTCAAAACATGCCTTCGCTACAATATAAATTACTCTTGCTTGGTCATATTATTATATATAATGGACGACACTGTTATTTATTTATAAATTTTCTCCTACCTAATAATTACGTGTTTGTTTTATTCGACACACAGCAATCAATACCAATACCATGCACTATATTTCAATCATGCACTTAGAGTTTCCTTCTATGGGTTTATTTACCTACAGGACGATTCAAATAAAACTGCAAGAAATATCTTGAGCTGGATGCAAATAACTATTTCATCTCTCTTGCTCTGAAAGTAGTCCACTAATGACCCCAAAGAAAGGATGTAAGTAACTTTGAAATTGGAACCTACAAATTATTTGTGTAAAAAATTGCACACCATAAATGGCAAAGGAATAGACGTATACAGCCTAGATAATCCTACAATGCTTATTTCTAAAGAAATGTCTCACAGCGGACTTTGAACAATATGAATAGTTGTCTTTTTTCTTCATCCTGTATTTGATCTATCTTGCTTTAAGCAGCAGTAATCAATCATTCATTTGGTAAATATTCAATAATTTCTCAATAGGCCCAGACATTTTTATTCTATATCAAGAATTGTTCGCAACAAAGTGTGTGCATGGTATACTTTAAAAAAATTTAATGACCTATTTATATTAAATTTAAAAAGTTACGTGCAAAAAATCTGTGGTTATAATATGAAGACAAGCTATCTAAGAAGTAGATTTACAGTATTTCCAATAGCAATAATCTTTCTAGGTTTTTGCGTCGATTTCAACTTTGCCTACAATTTAAGCATGATCGATATGAGTAACAAATCCAATTTAACAGATTTTGATTTTTCAAACTTAAACGGCACCATTGAAAGCGAAGAATACATCAGTAAGTTAGATTGGCCAGATAAACAAAATACTTCTAAAAAGCTAATGAGTGATGACATAAATAAAAGTGATAAGGTCAACAGTATTTTGCTTAATATAATAGATACTGCTATGTACAAATGGAAAAGAGAGGAAGGAGAAATAGACAACTATGATTTTATAGATACTGCAGCTTATATAGCAGAAACTGAGTTTAACCCTGAACAAATGACTATAGTAATATGGAGACAAGGTGATGTTGTCGACGCCTCTCAGCTTTTGGTTAAGTATCGTGGCTCTGTCGTCACAGCGCCGATACAAACCGATTTCAACACAATTGTACACAATTTGTATTTCACTGTACGAATAACACAAACAATATTTATTGCAAGCACGCCAGAAGATTTTAAATACTTGGCTGAAATTATTAAAAAAGATGTTGTAATACCGATTCGTGCTATACTTATACTAACCGAACCTATCAATGAAGATTCTGAACTGTCTGATGCTACAAAAGCTGCATGGGAAAATGATATCGGCGATATTGTTATATTAAGTATCGACGCTAAAACTAAAGAAGTACAATTATGGACCTATTTACCATACGGTAACGGGGGATGTGAAAATTTTACAGCCTTGCTTTTAGACTACAGAGAAGGTTTTTATCCCAAAAAATTTCAAAATTTCTATCAATGTCCTATTAGAGTAACACTTTTACACTTTTTGCCTTACGTTCTGTTAGAGAAAGAAAATCATACTGTTTCGTCCATCAGCGGAATTGATGGACAGACGCTAAATTTAGTGATGGAAAAATTAAACGCATCATTTGATATAGTAAGTTCCACAGAACATGGTGGGATAGGTACATTCTTAAATGGAAGTGGAACAGGATCTTTTGGAGATCTTGTAAATGGGATTGCTGATATATTTTGTCCAGCAATTATTCTAACTGACCTTAGGTATCCCCGAGCACAAATTTCTTATGTTTTTGAAACTCTAGATGTGTATTGGTGTGGTCCGAAACAACGAGAGGTATATGCATGGGCCAAAGTATTATTGCCTTTCTTTTCCAACATCTCCCCTTTTATAGTTTTATCGTTTGCAGTGTTTGTAGTAGTAACTAAAATAATCCGACGTTATGCTTTATGCCAGCCAGAACGGAAAAGAGGCATCTTTTTCATGTCATTTGTAATGTTCCTAGGCCAAGAAGTAAATTTTGAGACTAAATGTTGGTTGGTAAATAGCTTGTTCGTACTTTGGATTTGGTTTTGCATGGTTGTAAGAATTGGATATCAAGGTGACCTTGTAGACGGATTACAAAAAGATATTTTAGAGCCTCCACTAGGAACTTTCGTTGAGGCTTTAGAAAAGCTGGAAGGTTATGGAGGCGTTGAAGTGTTTGGGCAATTTTATAGAGACACGACAAGAGCAACAAAATATAAAATTCTGCCATTGGTAGACATTCCTACCTATATTCAAAAAATTGGTGAAGGGAAACGGTTTCTTCTGGCGACAGATATATTATTAGTGAAATGGTTTCGTCAGTCTCTGCAGGTCCTGGAAGAGCCTTTGACACGTGCGGCAGTGTGCCTGCAGATGCGTGCAGGCTGGCCAGCAGGACATGAAGTAAGAAAAATCACGTATAATATTGCTGAGACGGGGTTAATTCAGAAAATATTGAATGATTTTCAATACGAATGGCAGATACATAGTGCAAATGACCTGGCTGAGGTACGGGAAGCCCAACCACTCGACATGGCAACATTAGGTGCATGTTTTTACGGCTTGTTAGTTATGTGTGCAATTTGTTTTGCCATATTCTGTGGGGAAATAATTTGTCACAAATATGAAATAAAGTCTAAGATTAAGCGTAAATTTAAAGTAATATAAAAATGTATTATTTTGGCGGTATTTATTTTCCTATGGTTCCTCTTTTTTGTCAAACACAACGTATTGGGTGAACGTATATATGTGAAGGAGGACAACATTTTTAATCAAAGCGAATGTGTGTGTTTTTAAAAGAGGAGTATAATATTTCATATTAATTGTATCTTTACTATAGTAATAATACTAACATAATATACATGTAAGAAAATACTTTATTAACGTCAAATTCAAATAAAAATTCTTTATTGCATACCATGTGTACATTTCAGGTGGTAAATAATAATAATACTCGTAAAGTTCTTAAAAACATGGACCCTGTCGGGCAAAACAACATAAGGAGACAAAAACTATAAAAAAACTTAAAGCTAACTTAATTGTAATATTATAATCCGTGCTCTTAGAGTATCCGGACAGTTATTTTTATAGTTCACAGTCGAAATATTCTTTTAATGTATAAAAACTTTTATCAATTAGGCGGTTTTTTAAATTCGTCTTAAACTTTATTATATTTTCTTCATCACGCAGTATTTTTGGGAGCTTATTATACATTTTTGCTGCCATAGAAAATGGTCCAGAATGGTCCATTCTGGACCATTTTCATTGTAGAATTTGGTAGGGCCAATCTACTTTTTTAATGATTGCTTAGCTTTTATTAAATACTGTTAACATAGAGCATATTACTGTTAATATGCTCTTCATAAGCCTTAATAAACTAAACCCTAGTTGTAAAGGACAAAACAATAAGCTACGAGTAGTGGAATCAAAATAGCTTGTTTAGATTAAGTGGCAGACGGACGGACACAGGCAATTAGTCTGATGTGTTATCCGCCCAACCGTCCTACCAATCTGATTTCACGTAATGAATTATTCTAAGCGATAGAAAATAGCACGGCGCTTCTGAATTTTAGATATTATTGAGGATAATATTAATTCGACTTTTGAACTCCAGAGGTATGAAACACATAGTTTTTAAATAATGTAATACATTTAATTAAAAAGGACAGGTCAAGTAGTGTCACTTGAAAACATTATGTATAATGGAAATGTAACTGTATTACATTATGTATTTTTGCACAGTTTAATAGCATTAGAGTTTTGTGTGGAAAATAAACAGCTTCAACTGCAACGGGTAGTTTTAATATTGCGTTGTATGCCGGCTGGCGAATGCTTTCAGAGTCTGTGAAATATTCAGCGAGTCACATGCAGTGACCGCGTGGCTAGCGGGCATATTACTGAACTAATTCATCCTTTTAAAGGCTTAGTTTTCATTTTGTTGGTGGTTCAACTAGTTCCTTCCCATTGGCTTTCGCGTCTTGATGAAATTGCCATGCAGTTTTAGTAAGACTATTTTGTTAGTCTGTAAGGTCTATTCAGAAATCGGTCTATTTGAAAGGTGTCCACTGTTCACTAAAATTGTGTCCAGATGGAACTAAATTGTTGCTATGTCTACTGGTCATTGTTAATTTATAGACATTTCAGTATTATATTGGTAACAAAGTGAACATCAATCAATCAGCCTATTGCAGTCAGTGGACTACAATAGGCTGATTGATTGATCCAGCAGTGGCTGGACATAGGCCTCCCCAAGGGTACGCCAAAGCGCACGATCACCCGCTTTCCTCATCCAGCCATCACCAGCGACCTTCCTCAGGTCATCAGTCCACCTGGCAGGGGGGCGTCCCACACTACGTTTCCCGAAACGCGGTCTCCATTCGAGAACCCGTCTGCTCCAACGCTCATCGGTTCTACGTCAGACGTGGCTCGACGATATCAACCACCTTGGTCCTCTGCCGGATGATTTCGTTTCGGATTTTATACCGTAGCGGAATACCAAGTATAGATCTTTCCATAGCTCGCTGAGTGACATGTAGCCGGTAAGCCAGCTTTACCGTCATGTTCCACGTCTCGGCTCCGAATGTCAAAACGGGTAGGACACACTGGTTATAAACCCTGCTTTTCAGGCATTGCGGTATTGGCGACGAGAAGATATGGCGCAGTTTCCCGAACGCTGCCCAACACAACTGTACTCTTCTTGCGATTTCACGCTCGAAGTTGTCTCTACCCAACTGCAATGTCTGCCCGAGGTAGACATATTCTTGGACAACTTCGAGCACTTTGCCATGATCGAGATCGGTTCCGGAATGATTAGTTCGTTGAACATGACCTTCTTAGTCTTGTCCAAGTTCATCCGGAGACCAACTGACATTGAGGCAGCGTTAAGACTAGGCGGCCGAAGCACATTTTTTGCAGATCCTGCAACGATTCAGCCATTATCACTATGTCGTCGGCAAAGCGGAGCGGAGGTGACTGAGATATTCGCCATTAATATTGATGCCCAATCCGTTCCAGTCTAGGTTATCTCCGTATATTATATCCGTTTCAGTCTAACAAAGTGAACATAGCCGTACTAATTATGATATGCTAGACATACCTAATGTTTTGAGTCTGTCACCATTAATTTCTAGCTTCAGTGCTGTGGAGCTAACAGTTTTCGCAGTTAAGCGGTGTCAAGCTAATATAATTCGCTCTAATGGTTTTAGTGGCCCTTGTAAATTCAACTTAGCAGGACATTTGAAAATTCGAACTTCAGTTCTAATTAACTAAAGTGTGATATTGCTCAATTCACACGGTATATTCAGCTACGTTAGATAGGATATAATCAGGTAAATTGTGTCAGAGTCCCGAGCTGGGCGTGGAAATTGGCAAACACAGGCAAACACCGGCCAACCCCATTTGCCAATGAAAATCAAACATTGTAACCCACCTTTGATCAGACCATACTGAAGTTACACTACGGCCTGCATAATTTATATTGCAGTGGAGTATCTTCAAAGTTAGAACATTTCTGATAACTGATGCATCTCATAATTTAAACTTCAGCCAGAGAGATATAAATAAAGCCATGATAACATTATGTGATTCGGGTCAATGCAAGTCTATTTTGAAGGATATATGGATATGCCAAATCTTTTTTTTAATATATATAGCGGGTGCTTAATGTGGAATACGTCTATTTCATTCATGTTTTTCGTGTCATATTTTTTAGGGTGATTTTTAAAATTCATTCAATATAATTAAAATTTTAAAGTAAAAAGAGTATGGATTTTGATGCCTTCAAATAAACTTTTTATATAATATACAACATTGAAACAATTTAGTAGCAGAATCCTTTTTGTATTATATTGTTTCTCGTATCACTGCAAATATAAAATTTACATTTTGACCACGAAAATATGTAAATGTGCGTTCATATTGCTCTCAATTTATATGCGACGCTATGAATTCGCTTCTTGAAGATTCTGGTGTTCTGTTCGCTAGACAAAAGCATTGAGTTAAATTGAAGATTTGCAACTGTACCTATCACATAAAATAAGCCATAGTCTAAATTATCCACTAAAAGTCCAGGCGTATGGCAGCCATTTTTGTTTTGTTATCAGTGTTGTTAACTTTCAGATGTTTATTTAAAAAGATCATTATAGTTTATATAATTTACTTCAATATTTATTTACTTGTTTTCACCGTCTTCTGTAAAGCACAATTGATTTAGGAACCTACGAGCTATAGAACTGTACCTAAACCTGTATTCGCAAAGGGCAGTAAGGGCCCACATTTCCATACAGATGAATATTGTGGCGGCGCGTATCTGAACCACGTATCTTTAATAACCATAAATCTGCAAATCGACTCCGACAATTATTTATGGCGTAGAAAAACCGGGACATTTAAATTTGGCTATCCAACCACACTGATTGGTGCATTTCGTTTTCCAGAAGTTGCCAGCAGCGGCTACTTTCTGAGGTGCGTGAAAAAGTTGGTGATAGTGTGCTAAAAAATAACCACCAATAAATGGAGATGTTTATACCTATACATATATGTATTATGCAACTTAGCGAAAACTTTACTACATATGCCTGATAATGCTTACTCTATTGTTTATGACTTCAAATTCACTGAATATAAATGAAAATTAATATAAATAATAAGTTTAGCGGTTTTCTAGTAAACTAAATGAATTATCGTCGCCCAGTTTATTGCAGTTTCTGTAAGACCCGTGGAAATCCGAGCGGAGGGCCGCCGTGTTTATGGTGGCAGGCAACTTAATCAAGTGTAAGGAAGTACCTGTTCTAGTTTTTTTTAGTTTGCATGGTAGTATACGCAAAATATGGTCCTTGGTCATGTAGTACAACACTTTGATTAGTAGGTCTACAAAGACACTCAAATAAAACGTTGTCACTACAAAGCAAATTGCGCGTCGCAAGCAAACACAGTACGTAGTATTTTTGGTATTTGCCGTAGCCATGCGCTATGCACCACTGGTGTCGTCCATACAATACGGCGCAGCGTTAGCGCACTGATTTATGTATGTCGATGGCGCGACGTACAGCGCCCGCCTATGCGCTATTGTTTTTGGACGATTTATCACCGACGTCGACACGGCTATGGCACTCTACTACAGGACACACATCTCCATTACTAACTTTAAGAAGACAGGTTTGTGAGATACTGCGATTGATATTAACATGCTTTAAGACAGATACGCTGCCGCCGTCTCACACAGCAATGGAAATCGAAATCTTAGCAGTGAGGTACCTACTAGGTGTGTTTCGAGTGCGTTCCAGAGTACCTAACCTACAATCCAAGTTGGCGGCCAGTTTGCTTGTTTACGTCGTCTGTGAAATTGTGTTAACTATTAAAAAAAATACTTTGTGCTGTGTGTCGTGAATTAATAAAGTTCTCAGTAGAACGCCTCAGGGCATTATCGCTATCCCGTCAATATATCAAGCCTCACCACACCGTAGCGAGCATATGGGCGAGACGCCGGAAGTCATCGTAGACCTTTGCGACGGCGTAGCTGCTACGATCTATAGATAAACCAATATGATTTAGTACACTGTTTTATATTTGACAATAAATATCGTTTATTATTTAAATGTTTAGTCACTTACTTATCTACATTAAATGTTACAATCTGCTTTATTTATTTATGATAGTAGTAGTAGAGTTCATAGATTAAACTTAATTAGAATCCCGGTCATATTGACCAACTTGGATATGTAGTGAAATTAGCATACGTTGTCAGTCTGCGGCGGTAGTGAGTGTACGGCCAAGTAAGCAGATGTAGACCACTGTATCACCTAATTAACTTATTTTATATACTCGTTCCACCGACTCGTAAACAAAAATAATATTCAATGAATGGAACGTACTTGAATAATTAGTTATTTTACACATATAGATAGTTATATACACTTTTCGTTAGTACTTTTTTAATAATATTAAAATATCCGATAATGACGATTTGTTGCTCAATAAGGTGCAAGTATCGAATTAAGAATATATTACTTTGATATCGGGTAATGCAAATACCATATGAAAATACAATAAATTAACAAACGTTTTTAAAATCTGCCTAATTATAATACTAAAAATCCGATCGAACATCTCTTTCGTTTGAGAGGGTCGTTATATTTCTGTCTATAAAAAGCGGAGACACAGCTGATTTTTTAAAGTCTACATCCACCCATTATTTCTAAATTATCAGAGTACTGTTAAATTTATTATTTGTGATACGATATAGGGATCGTGTATAGAGTAAAGGCGTTGAGGAGCCAACAATCCAGCGGCCCTGGGCACGCTTTGATGGCGCGTGGGCATTGTCCACTTTACAAATGAGCCGCTGGAAATGACTTGTATACAGGTCTAAACCTCACATAGATCATGCGATGTATTGTTAGCTAAAGCCTACTACAAAAGTGTCATTTATGATATATCTGTGCACCCTCTCCAAATGGTTCACGGTGTGAGGAAAATGTATATTTTTTAAATCAACAAGATTTGAAAGAAGAAAGTATAACATGATACTAACCAAGCAGGATAGAGCCAGGGTGGCCTAATTGGCAGACAAAAAGATATGTAGTTCGGGTGCTTTGGGTTTAGAACAAATTAAAGAGAGAAAATACAACAAATCTTTTTCACACGAGTAATATAACACTATCAAACAACTTCTATTCTACACTAGTCACTTCAAAGCCCGTAGGTAAATTACCCTATTAGACCTGGACAAATGTAGTGTAGCCCGGCTATTTGCTGAGCCGCCGCCCCTCGGGACTCCTGGGACATTTTAATTGTTCTCATTCCGTAACATATTTCTGGAACAATTATTTACCAACCCTTTATTACACTAGTTTCACAATATCCTTCGAACTCAGAGAAATACTTTAATTTGGAACTCTCCATCGCGATTTACTTATTAACTTTGCAAAAGGCTGTCTAAAAATGTTCTTTTCTGCAATGTTACAAAATGTAAACTACCTAATTAGCTGGAGCAATTAATTAAACTCATTGAGTTAGAAGCAGTTGCTTGGATGTAAAAAACTCAGGCTGAGATTCTGCGACATCTGTAATGAAATGGGAAAAAAATTGTCTGAAGAGAGTCTGTTATAGCAAAGTTAAGCACTGTTTTTTTTATTATTTTGCACTCCAATGCTACCAACCGGATATAACTTCTTTAATATAATTTATTTTATATTTAGGAAGAATTTTGTAGAAAAAATCATAAACAGGGTACGGTCTTTAACCGATTAAGATTAGTTTTTTTTTACGATTTTCAGATGTTCGATAAATGCCATTGTATTAAACATTTCAAATAAGAACTCATGTTCGTTGTAAATATTGTAGATTTGTAAATTTGATAGAAACATAGAGCTACCTATACAACACATACGTAGTTTATCTAAGTTAACGTTTTCAATGCTTGTTGAATTTATCGCGTAGTTCCGGTGGAGTTCACTCCTCACTGCCGAATGTTGAATGTTTACACGTGATACCTGCCCAGCATCCCCGCTAGTTGCGCCTCTGAGTTCGACAGTTCAGACTATGCACAAGTTTACTCTGAAACACGTTGTACTTACACACTCGGCGAGTTACGATATGTGGTACAGATGAATTAGGTACAGGAAGAAGAGAACACTAACCTGACACAAATAAGATTATGAATTAGAGCGTTGGTGCAGTTGGTTATTGTCGCTTTCTTCTGACCTGAAGGTTGCAAGTTCAAACTATTTCATATCCATTATAATAATTATTATTATATTATTTTTATGGGGAAACTTATTTTTATTATTATTTCCATTATTATTATTAATTATTATTATTATTTCTATATATATATTTTTTTTAATTATTTAATCCTTTATTTGATGCTAATTTATTATTTATAAACATTATGAGAAAACTTACTTGCCAAGCCTGCTTACGACCTGCCAAATGTAACGTTGAAGAAATCATAAAACATGGAAAATAGTAATGTAGGAAGCGGAAAGTCTAAACTGTTTACAAATGAGACATCCTTTATTATAGTAAACTCGTAAACTCTGAAGCTGTTATGGCACGTTCGTTGTCATAATAATATGACCGTAAAAATTGTAGTAAATATATATATATAGATGGGTATACCGCACCATTTGATCTAAAGTTTAAAGGAGCGTAATTTTATATGTGTGAATGAATATTTCTAAAACTAATTTGCAAAACGTCCTGAGGTAGTCGAATGAGTACGAGTGATTGAATAAAAAATAAAAAACTTCTTCTTCTGTGGCAAAAACAACGCAACCAGACTGGGTATAGGTACCATCCAAAGTACCATCATATTATTTAGTTTTGGGATCAATGCTGTTCTTTTTACAAAAACCACATGAACTGTCTCCCAACTGCTCCTATATCATCGATTGACATTACGATAAAAATGTGGATTTCTGTACTCGCTCTCCCAAGCGACTCCGGAACTTCCTCCCTTTTTAATACCAAAATTATGCTTGCACAAGCACTTCTTCTCCCCATTCTCGACTATGTTACTTGGATGCAACTTAGGAATACGCTTGAGCGCTTACAAAACTTGGCAATTAGATTTGCAAATACGATCATGTCTCGATATTTCGCGCTCAACTGAAATGGCTTCCAATTCGTTTTCACCGCGATGATCTGTTCATCCTTTCTATCCTCTCGTTGTACCTGCGCTCTCGTTTTCATCTAATGCCCCCTGAGGATGCTGGAGCTTCCTAGAGCGAACGCCAAATTCTTTCTCAATTCCTTTTCGTTGTGAGCAGGAAAGCTGTGGAACAAGCATACAAAGCAGCCCAAGTATCCACTCTTTAAAAAAATGAGTAAAAGAGCACTTCATCTCTCAGTTATCATAATTCATTTATGCTTATATAAGTATATTACAGTGGCGAAGGATCCATACAAGCCGATTCCCCTCGGCTTACCTTTCAAAAATCCGCTCCAACAGCCTCTAATGCTGATAGTAATTTACGTACACGTGAGCGCAAGATACATTGCTTTTTTTAATACAAGTCGAGGGGACGGCGTTCTACAAGCGCGTCAATGTATATTCGATCACGCACGATTCGCCCGACCGACCGAGTTCGTGAATTGCCGTATACTCTGTCTTTGGCGCTCCAAGGGTTTACTTCCATGTATGCCTTCTCACGCGCATGTTGCCGGCGCTGTTAGTTTGATTTGAAACACACCCATAAAATGGCGCCATAGAAGCCGAGACGGGTCGGCTTCCCATAATTTATTTCTCTTTCTAACGCATAACGCATACGCGAGAGAGGAATTGATAGCAAAATTGAAAAAGAAGAGTTGCAGTAAGAAAATACATCGTGGGGTCGAAATTGTGTGATTGGTTAAATTAGGATTTATATGGGGAAGTAAAGGGATACAATACATTTAATTAGTAAGTACGTGTCCGCCAATTTAGTGTGTGCTTGTTTGTAAACAGTGAAATTGTTGTTTTTACTGTGTTTTTCACGATCTGTTCAATACGGTAATGTTGAGTGAGTGTTGTGAGTTCTGTATGCTATTATGGCATTAATTCATATGGATTGCTGATCAACTGACTATTTGACTACTTGTGTAGCGATGAATTCCATTTTCCGAACTCACAGTTTTGAAAACAAAAAGCATGTCATTTTGTTAGGTAGGCCGCGCTCTTCCGGCTTACATTTGTCAAAATTTCTCCCTTCGCCACTGGTCATACTAATAGTATTTTTACATATTGAGTAGGTATTATATTTATTTATAGTTGGGTACATAAATCTATTTATGTACTCTATTGGCATGTATGTATGTATGTATGTATGTATGTATGTACCTATATTAATTCAGTAAGTTATAGTTCTAGTACACGTTGTTGTCATCCCACTTTAATGACGTGTCTCTCACCACATTTTGACATTTTTATTGTATTTTTGTGATTTTTTTAATTATTTGCAAGTATGTACCTATTTAAAAAAAGTTTTTATGACGTGCAAGAAATATTTTGACAATTGTAATTTTGTGATCAATTGTATTACACTATGTTTATAATAATGTTTTTGCATGCTACTATATTTGGCAAATCATGAGTACCTTTTAAATTATACCACAACATCTTTACACCATGTTTTTAGCAAATAAAGATTTATCATTTATCACAAACATTGGTTGGCTGGAAGAGATCTCTCTTTAGAGATAAGTTCGCCTTTGCTTCTAATAATATTAATAATATTATTTCTGTATGGTGTGTTGTAATAAAGAATATATATAACCAAACCATGGAGCAGAAGTTAGCGAAGCATTTCATAAACAACAAAACGGGTTCTAAGCTATAAAATGTTATAGCAAATATCCGTACTATTCATATTCCAGTTTTTATGGGGGACGGCATATCTTTGTGTTTCTGGGGTTTATGTGACCTTTATACGACGACGACGTCTTCACGGATACTGACCCGCAAAATTCGTTTAAATTTACGTCTTTATAAATTTTGGTTTTGATATTTTATACAAATGCTGCATTAACTGTTTACCTACATCGATTGTTTTGGAAATCTATATCTATACAGGGTGTAAGTAACAGGCCTCTACAAAATTATAGGGTACATTCATTCTAATCATAATCCATTTTCCATTGGAATTTATTTACGGAAAGATATTTTTTTGTAATCGATTTTTCAGTTTTATTACATACGATAACTACACACACACAGTACTTTTTGCAAATAAAACTGCTAAAGAAGGCCGCAATGTATGTAATGTACCCTGTGCAGTCTAAATTGATTCAGATTAACTAAACGGCAACTTTGCTACGGCGTAGCTAGATCGTAGCTAGGTGCTACAAATAACGTTTACGCTACGTTACTTTTTGACGATATAAAATCAAAGTAATGACAAATTAAGAATTTTTATATCTAATATAAGTAAATAAATATAAATTAAACGAACAATCCCTTGAAACATTTAACTTTTAATTTATAAACAATCAACAGATCCACGCGTCTAACTAAACTTACAACATTTTTACATCATAGTTTTAGGTACTTCTTTGGCAAGTCGACCCTTTACACAGATAAGGTAGAGACATACTTCACGAACCTAATAGGGTGGCGTTATAACTAGAAGTTGACATGTAAGAAGATGAATGTTGTTAAAAAATAGACACAACAACATTGATGAAACAGGATTTGTTTAAAACAATATATTTAAAATTCCTTATTACATTCAGTTTCATAAATACATTCACTTATTAATAGATCACTCACTAGAAAATACCACCCTGTATTAGCAGCATATTTAATAAATAGGTACCGGCGAGATGAACCGCCAGCGTCGGTATCATTCGAATTAACTAAGAGTCTTTTTAATCAACCTAAAAGCAGAGCTGCAAGTTAAAAACTAAGGAGGCCAAAGATATCATATTTTTGCAAAGCAATGAAACAAAAATATCCATACTTAAATGAGATACAGTCCAACTATGGTAATAAAATAAATATGCCATGAGATCAACCTCGAGAGATAAGAGTATCTTGGAGTAGGCATAAAGATCTAATGATATGTTTATGAAAGATATGGCAGAAGTTATAAAAACCTGTAAGTATGGGAAAAACAAAGAAAAAATGTTAGTAGTTACGTGGGTAGTACGTAGACTGATTGCATTATTTATTGTAGCCTCTTATAGTAAGCTTAATATTACTTAAATCCTTATTAAAAAATCAGACGTGTTCCAACTATGTGTACCTCACAGCTTATTAAAAGCTTACTTAGGATATGTACCTTCTTGAGCATCGAGCCATGGTAACAGACTTTCAATAAAATTATTAAAGTAGCAAATAAAATACTTAAAAACTAAATTAACTCTTAAAATATACAAAATTGCATTCACGTAGTAAACACGTTGGTTATGTACAAACTGATTGCGTCACTGATTGTGTCATAAATCCTTGGTCATAAACTTTAACCACATACGTCATTATTATATTAATCTCCAAAATATACATAAGTAACAAAATATTCAAAAATATCCACAAATCAATCGCTTTCAAATGTCACAAATTTTAAAAATTGTAGATATTTAATTTTATTTAATAATACAAAATGTAGTCATGAACGAAAACATTTTTCACAATTTGGCATACAATGGCTCATCATAAAACCCAGTGGAATGATTTAAGATTATGCTGATTATTTGGATGATCTTTGGCACTAAAAACCTTATGTCTAAATTGTCCTAAAGTTAGAACCAAAGACGACAGCTCATTTAAATCATAATTCACTATGTTGCATTGATTACAACTCCTACTTATGCTAGATATTTCTTAAGTCACGTCACATCATATAAACTTTATAAAATACGAGAGAGTTCGACTAGTAAGTCATTCATTGCACCAACCCTTGTACCACAGCTATCACATGATATCACTTGAAATACAGTCATTCTCAGTAAACGGTATCTCCTTTGCATTAAAGGACTGCTTTGTTTTAAAAAAGGAACGCAGCTTGATGAGTTCACGAGACACGCATTTTTACTGGTTCAGTTGTTCTGCCAAAGTAGATCAGTCTATATCTTGAAGAGCAATCGACATTACGTTCGTACCTCTATTCCTCTGATACAAATAGGTATTCGATTGTTTTCATCAGTGAGTGTGTACAGGAACATTTTTGAGAATCCAAAAATATGTGTCGATTTCTCATGTAAAAAAAGATGCCTTTATAAAATCTACATCAGCTTTACAATCCGGTCGGTTAGCGTGGTAGTGGTCATACCACGTCGAGTTCGTTGCCGACGGGCTCGCCGGTGCCTTTCTCCACGCACTTGCGGATGGCATCCAGGATGATGACGATGCGCCGGTCCAGTGCTGCCAAGTGCGGCTCCCAAAGCACTGGATTGACAGGGTCTGCTTTCAGCGACTCACGGAGCGCCACCGACAGAGGGGTGCCGTTGTGGTATCTGTGTTACGCAAATATCAATTATCAGATTACATAGGATTCGTTTTAAGATCCAGATTTTTGCAGTTTATTGAAATTAATCTTAATAGATACGTATGATTGTGTAAGAAAAGTTGTGAAAGAAAGGTTTCTTGAATGCTTTTTAAGGTACACACTGTATTTAAAAGAAAGAAAATTGCCTCTTACTATCTATACTCTTACTCACTTAAGCCCCTACCAGGCGGACCGGGCATTGTGGAGATCTTTGGGGTGAGAGGCCTTAGTCCAGCAGTGGACGTCGTTCTGCTAAAATAATGATGATGACTTACTTGAGCAGTATGCTGACGGTGGTGTGCCTGACGAGGCAGCACTGCAGCAGCGGCGCGAGGATGCTGAGCTCGTCGTGGAACGGCTTCCCGAACGCCCGGCCCTGGTCCAGGTGCAGCGTGAACGTCTCATTCCCGAACATCCTGGAAAATATAAATCGTTTATATCTAAGCTATAGTTCTTGCGTTATGAACTGAGATGTCGGATGATGGCCGTGTGTGAGAAATGTCCCAACATTTTTTTTTATTGACAGTGAGGGAAAATGTAAAGTTGTTTGTAGTTTTGCAAGTTTACTCTTGGTTTGGTAGCGGTATTGATAAGTATGTGTTATGTATTGGAATTTTTTTGGAGGACGTTGTTTGTATTGTATTGTTTGTATTGTTGTTGTTTGTATTGTAACTACCTCCAAAAAAAAAGATAAATGCTGTTTAAATATTATGTAGATAGAAGAACGTTATTAATTTGTGAAAAATAATTTTGTGGTACTATTAAGTGCTTATTTGCTGTGCCCTGCTGTAAAAATTATTGTAAGTATTGTTTTTTTTTTTTCATTTTTGAAATAGATTTTAGGATTGGAAGACCTGGTCACCCATAGTACGGGTATCCTAGTTTGGGGACCAGGCATTAGATTTTATAAGTTCAAATTAAATACACCTGTTTGTAATGTTAAATTATGTATGAGCTGCGTAAATGAATAAAATTTACATTTTCATTTCATTTTTGTTTCACATCATTTGCTTGGGGAAAGTTGTTCAGTGTAATGACTGAGTGTTAACGAAAACTAACGGATTAAATTTCACGGTGTATACTTGTATGGGCCGACATTTCAGTTCATAACGTGATCACTGTAACGATGAAGCTAACCCTCAAAAACTTTGTCGATCGTGCGAGAGCCTGAACAACGGCAAATTCATATCTGACGCGAGAAGAGAGCTCAGTATATTAGCAGTATAGTTCAAGACCTCTATAAGGTTTAAAATTTATACACTCACTTAAAAGTCTCATAATGATGTCTGTCCATGTTTCCTGTAAGGAAGTCGAAGATAGACATATCCATGAGGTCAAGCAGTCGCCGGCCTGAGTCGTAAGGGGCAGTGAGGCGCACCTATACAAACAATGGGTATGTATTAGTCAAGAAAGGGAAGATAAGTACATCGTAATATGGAGAGATAGGATATTAATTTTAGCTTACCCCGTCACAATAATCAGACTGTAACTCCCACTGTGCTTTTCGTCGTTTATGATACGATCGCCTCCAAGGATGTCGCCATACCTGCAGACATTGTTATTCAAAGTTAAATGTAGAGTCATATTTACAATCACACTATTATAAATGTGAAAATTTATTTGTGTGTTTAGATGTTTGTTTCGCCTTCACGCTTCAAGTACTCAACGGATTTGGATGAAATCTGGAATGCAGATAGTTTGTACCCTGGATTAACACATAGGATACTTTTTACGGGAAAAAGTCTCATTCCCACGGGAAACTCTTACAGAACGCGAGCTTAGTCGCGGGCGGTCCGCTGGTATTTAATATATACAAAAGATAAGTGAATCGTTAACATTGGAAATTGATCTCTAAAAATGAATGTGTTATCGATCTAGTTATGACAAGGCATTTCTTAAAATATAACAAAAAAAGCTGTTGCGGTTAAAGCTCAGAACAATTACTAAAGCAAATTGTTCTGAGGGTTAAAGTTATATAACCACACGTCATAGTACGTCTAAAGCAAAGAAATAAATATAATTTAAACATTAGAATACCTATAACTATCAAAAAATATTAGAACAAAGAAAACATAAGGATATAAAAAGGAAAAAAAAACAAAAGAAAAGGTAAAGAAAAAAAAAACATAAAGGAAAGGATTGTAAAAATCATAAAGTATATTATTATATTCGATTTATAAAAAAACCTATAATGGAATAGAATATAAGACCTTTCGTTCAGCTAAGTCAGAAGACGGCAGAAACGCGGCGAAGCTTCCTTCCAGCATGTCAGGGTTGCCGCAGATGGCGTGTCCCGTGTCGCAGTAGTACGAGCATTTGCCGTGGAAGCAGAAGTTGTTCGCTGGCGACACGAAGAAGGTCTTGAGGATGTCACCTTCCGTGACGTCATAGATCTCCGTCGTCATGTTTAGGACGCGGCCGACCACCGGCATCGCGCGACGGAACCCTAATATCCTAGAAAATATATTGTTTTTATATAAAAAGTAGGAAACTTTTTTTTATATAAGCAATAAGACATATAATTCATAGTTTTTCTTACCTATCTAAATGAAAAGCAGCAATCTCAGCGTTGTGTCTTTCGTAATCCGAAAAGTAGAAATGATTCGGTAGAGTTTGAACATGTCGAGGAAACCTGTGAACAAACGATAACTCAAATAAGAAATTTAGATAAATAACATTGAAAATCTCAGTGCACATTCTATTACAGACTATCTGAGAAATATCCAAGAGGCACCGCTTGGTTGTTCCGCCACTAAATCGGAATGTAAAGTCAATTCTTTTTAAAAACTATCCCACTTACGGGCCGAGCAGAGACAATAAATCGAGTGGCACTCGGTGCCGTATATTACCGGGATCGCGCTATCTAACCAGATTCACGATTTAAGACCCGCTATGCTCGCTTTAATCGTTTTGTTCCCATGAAATTGATAAAGAGCCACATTCGAGTCATTACACTTAAAAGGTAACCCACCTACTTACTCCATTACTGCGGACAAATGTAAGTTATGTTTCTTTTTCGGTATCTTCGTAATAAATTTAATCGTGGCGGACAAGGGTCTCCATCAAAAGCCGATATTTGATATTGCTCTTTATGGATTTATGTCGCTTGGTTTCAATTTTCGCCTCGAATACTGCCGAGGGTGGGGAGATATTTCATTTGTCATTGCAAAATATAAAATTACGCTTAACAGCGTTACCTTTTTTGTTTCTGTAATTCAACAAGCGTCAATGATACAAGAATTCTAGATGCTTTTAAAATATCAGTGACTTTTAAATTAATAATTTGTAGAGCAATGATTTAAATAAAAGTCAAGCATTAATTGTAAATGTAATACAACATGTCCTCGTACTTTATTGGGAAGACGTTATTGTTACCTAAAAAACTGAATTATAAGGTATAGGTTATAAAACTATGTGTCCTCATCATCATTCGTTGTTTGGACCGTAATATTGCTATTATTTTATTTGGGAAGCTTACAGCTAAAATTTACAATGAATGTATCTGTATAGATAACACAAGAGCTAATTACAAGCCTCCACATGTAGGAAACAGTTTATATAAAAACAACAACGGATTCAGTGGATTTTAGAACAATAATACCTAATAACAAAATCTAGAACTATTTCGTACCTAACATTCTTTTAACAACAAATAGAGTAAATGTTAGGGTAATTATAAAAGGAATCTTATTATCAGCAGTGAGTTGATGTTAGGTAGTTGCTAGTCAAGGATGTAATTCGACGATTATGAATTTATCTCACGTCAAGCATTCTCAGAAAAACAAAGACAAGGTAAGGTGAGATTCATTGTCGTTTTTTCATAGCCGCAGCTCTACAGCTTTATAATAACCGTCAGTGTATGCTTGTCTTACTTTGCTCAAGAGCGAGAAGCAGCTCTCGAGTAAGCTCGTGCTTTATCTCGCATCGTTTTATCTCATCTTTCACTTTCACGATCAAGTGCAGCGTTTCGGAATATTCTGCTCGTCTTTGGACTTTAGTGCTGATATGTTTTGTATTTACTCAATCTCTTAATAGTGGCCACAGCCATTGAACATAGGCAATGCAGTATTATAGTATAAAACCAACTAAACTATCCTTTAGTTGAGTTTGAGCGTCTAAGTTGATGTTTGCTGTACATCTTGTCCCCTTTTTTCTCATACGAAGTACTTCAAGTGTAGTTTCTAGCTTTCGAGTAGTGCATGCTCGAACCTCGAACTTGGTTGTCACCTCCGAGTTAGAGTACTGTTGTGTGTTGTTGGTTCCACTCGCGAACTTGGCGGCCATTCTTTCGCCCGATCGGCTTAGCGGCTTCTTGTTCGCAACTAGGCATAAGTGTTATTGAAGTGGAAGTAAGTTTCCCTAAGTTGTACTTGTGCTATTGTAAGAAATGGACTGTGTTTTCTTCTATTCAAACTAGACGTAAGATAATACTTCACAGGTTTTAAAACTTGCTTATACCAGTTTTATTTTATTTTTCACGCCATTATAAAACCGTGAAAGAACTTTGTTAGTAGCACCTATAACAGAAAAAGAAGTGACTTACACCGATTATTTTTGAAACAATTTATGAGGACTTTCCTATATTCTTTCGTGAGATAAAATGACAGTGCCTTAGGGCTATCGAATAAAATTTTCGTCAAGACAAAGGCGTTCGCAAATCCACTCCGGAGAGTATCGCCGCGCTTGTGGGCGTTCCCCGAAGGTTTGCATTTCGAGTGCCAGACGTCGCGGCTCGTCAATTTCGCCTAACACTTTCTCTTTTGTTTCTTTTGAATTGATCAGTTACTATATCGATGTTATTTTCGTCAAAGTCTATAAATCTTCTGGGGATAAATTATTCTGCCTTATTTCAAAAGTTGTAATAAATAAATCAACTAGTGATTAACAAAGGCAGGAAATATAAAAAAAGCTTCACAGAGCCTTTGTCAATATTTGATTTCATACTTGAGCAGATAACCTCTTTGTTACTCCATAAAAAACAGAACACTATCTGAAAAGCAAACCCCAGTATAAATGTTCCTTGAGCTGACCCGGACGTGGGTAAGACGTAAGACGTGGTAACCTTTAAAGTTTTCTGCCGGTCAGGGGCTTGCAGAATTATAGACTCGAGGGGTTATCCCGACGACGTATCGCAACCCTGAATCGGTCACAGGGGTGCGGTAAATTACGCGACAGTCGATACCGAGAGCAACCCTTCCCCTTGGAACAGTTACTTACATGAGCTTAGCTATGATTTTTTATAGCGAGATTTATATTAGAAAAGAGAAGTGATTGAACCAAAAATATCGATAAATTTTTGGTTCTTTTGTTTTAGTGTCAATTAAAGAATAAAATGATAAAACCAATATTTAAGGCGCATTTATATTGATTGAAATTTTAAAGATAATTCAGTAAAACTCCCTATTTTCAGAGAAAAGCTGTTGAAGTATTTTTTTTTTCACATTTGCTACGGTGATGAAAAGTAAACATTTTACAATCCCGACACAAGAGACAGTTTTCTTTTGGCTTGAAACTAATTAGGATTATATGTCATAATATACCCAATAACGGAAGCGCCTTCTCGGATACGCGGTTGTCAAGTTCTTACCTCATTGGCTTGAACAAAGCTTGGATTCCGTTCGGATAGTCCATGATCAGTTTCAGTTGCGTACCGCCTTCCTTTTGCTCTGTCAACAAACAATCATGAATTAGTCAATATTAACAGATGGACAACTGAAGCGCCAAGCAAGTCGTTTAGAGATTTTCATATTTCATTTGCCTATATAGTCAGGCAGGCAGGAACTTAAAATATTATATTCACCTCAAAAATCTAAATATTCTTTGAAATAAGGTTTTCAAATCAAGTCTAACATTCTAATATTTAGCAATTCAGATTTGATTAGCAATATCCGTTCGAGTTCAATTGATAGTCCTACAAATAAGTAGATATATAGTAGAGCTTTACGATAAAGTCGGCTTTAACAATGAAATCCATTTAAGTGATTTAAATATTTAAGTCCAATTCGAAGTAAAGGGTGAGATTGTTGTGGCACTATTGTCCGACGACCGCCAACCCGCAACTGATTGCAGACCCGACTTCATTTAATATATATATTGCCTTGAGCTTTTGTATGGGCACAGGTGGACGCCTCTGTGAAGCCAGAGGTGGAATTTACAATAAGTACGTACGTGGTAGTAGAGGTTCTATAATTGAATGTCGCGGTCTACAGAATCTTTGTTCTTTTTAGTCCTTGGCGCCGCAATTGCAATGAAAATTGTCCAAGCCATTAGTAACTTTGGGAAAGCTTTTTTCTCGTTGGTATCACTATATCTCCCAAGAGTTTAAGAACAAAATGAATTTAAAATGGCACGTAATTTAAGAGTGTTTTTCTACTTATAGCTGCCCGTCAGCTTTACCTTTATATTGGGAATATGATATTTTCCCGGAGAAATAAGTTTATACCTATTGTATATTTTAAGTAAAACAAGGCAGACAAAGCTCCAAATTATACTATTATACACTACCGGTGCCCGCAACTTCGTTCACGTGTAAGCTTCGGTACGCTCCACCTAGGGGCTCGGGCCTACTCAGTTGTGTATATGGGTAATTTGTAAATATATCGGAAAACAATGAAATCGGTTTAGCCTATTAACGACGCCAGTGTTCGGCTTGGACAGGTAAGAGCCCTTCTATTCCTTCTGACCGGTGGTAATTGCTTTTCTAAGTCCGATCAACAGAACATGAATATTTTATACCCACACTTTAATTAAGACAGGGTTTAAACGCACGATTGCGTTGATCGATAAATCATTAGAAACAGATCAACTACTAACTTAAATTGATGAAGGAAGGCAAAAGCGCGTGTAAGATATTGTCTTTTAAACAAACGATAAATTTTAATTTCCAGGAACTATTTCGTAGAATGACGATACCTTCACAAGACTATTAAAAAAATAACTCGTTATCCGAGTAATTAGTCATCTAGTTGTTTTGTTCGAGCCGCGGTATTAGGTAAATTTTGAGGACAATTATTTATAATTGTCCTCAAAATACAAACACAAACTACAACAATTTATTTTCTTGTCAATTTACACAGTCTGCACCTATACATATAATATATAAGATGTCATTAATTTGGCGTCGTTTTGCTTAATATTAAACATGGCAAAATCTGTCTACAGTAGATATTATACAAGGCCTTATTGTTAATTTATTTGCCGCGCCTATATTGTTAAAACTTACCTGCATGTAGTATAGGCAGTGAGACCATATCCTTCAGCACAGCGTCCACCAGCGGCTCTTTATCCTCGTACAGCTCGTGCTGGGCTATCTTCAGCTGGAACTTCTCTAGGTTCGATGCATTCACACTAAAAGATAAAGAAGCGTATGATTTTGATTGTTTGTTTGTATATCCGCATGATGATTAGACATACTGGTTTTGTTAAAAAAAACATTACACAGCTATATATTATTAACCTATCTTAAGACTTATTTTAGGAGAAAATCTACGTTGCCGTCTGACCTTCGCCAAAGACACAAATCAATTTAAAACAATCAAGTTTACACAAAAGGCAATCGTGTCGAATAAATGCTTATTGATTCTAATAATGTTTCCTAGTGACGCATTAGTCCTGTCTTCCACGTGTTGTGAATTAAAAATGAACTATTGAACGAAAAATAGCTCGATAGAACATCTTCTTCACAGTTTTAGCACATACTCCTAAACCTGGTCGTTAACGTTGAGATTTACATGGAAGATTTTCCGGCGGTGGCGTGTTGGTTTTGGCTGCGTGGAACACATAAGTGGACGTGATTTGCCTACTAGAGGCACCAGCGAGACTCCAGGCGACACGGCGCAAGACCGAACTGAATACTAAGGAGCCTACGTGTAACGTTCCCGATTTGTGGCATGCTCCGATAACCTGCATTTAGAAATCAAGCCGCCAGCTACTATAAAATTTATTGACTCTCTTTTGATGTGAATTGTGCTCGCACCGGCTGGGAATTCAAGTCTGATTGTTCCGGTATGGGACAAATGAACGCTTAGAATCTAAAATGACGACGATCTAGCGCCGCCTCGCTACACGATAACAAAAACAAATTGTAGCGAGGAAAAACATCTAAAGAACAAAGTGCGCTCATCTCATCACATTTACGTGGATAAGGCAATTTCTGAAAGAATACGTTCGAATTATCCATGTATCAAAGAAACCCTTCCCATAATATGATACATGAATTTTGCCATAAGAGGTCCCGTCATACCGTGGCAACGCCCGGGGAAGCCTTCATGAATTCATTCCATTTAGTTTTATTGTCGAAGACCCTCGCCTATCTCGGCTGGGCCCGTAACTGGATTTTAAATAAGATGTCTTGTGAAATTTGCCTTACAAGATAAAGAAAAGGTCACCTCCTTTCTTCTATACGACATCGGTCTGTCGTAGAAGTATAATATTATGATCCTATTTTTATAGTTCTGTATAAAATGAAATCCGTTCAGTCGTGTCGCAGGTCGAGCGATATGTGATATTCTTTTCATTTCTTTCAGAGCGTCCTGGGAGACCGAGTCTAACATTTGCTTTGGAGAAATTACGAGAGCCGCTTGAGACCGGCCGCTACCAACCTGTTTGATTTTGATGCATAGTTCAGCGCGCGGCGTCAGCGGGCCGCACCGCCGCCGCCGGAATGAAAGCACGCCCTCGCTTTTGGGTTTTCAGCACAATCTCTACATCGCAATTTGAAACATAATATCGACACGGAACATTAAGCCTTCAAATTTGTCACAGAAGCTGTTCCCTGCAAGCGGCGATTACGCGAAAATTAGTACAGTTGTCTGCGGCGATGTTCGCGTTGTCAAAGTTTAATTGCAGTAATAACGGGAAAGTAACTAACAATTTAATTTGGAGACTCGCGGCGGGCTACATAAATCGTACTTGTGGATGTCAGCTGTCGGCAACTTCGGAAAATTTTCCTTGTAATGTCCTTTTCTAGTCGTTTTTCGCGGAACAGTTTTAATTAATATTTCTTAACGGGCTGAATGTTTCTGGTATTTCTTTTACATTGCGCGCAATGCGCATTAACAGCTGCTGTTTCTTTTATTCCAGAAAGTGTTAATCTTTTTAAATTAAAATCGAGGTAGATATAATAAATATGGATTTAAAACACAGAATATTATCTTAAATATAATCTATATCTTATATTTTACAAGTATATAAGTACTTTAAAACTTAAAAAGAAACTTAGGATAATAATTACTCGTAGATAACATTTTTATTCACGTTGTTGTAAGTTAATATTTATAATCGAATTAATAAAAATTGTTCTTTGACTGTAATTAATTTCTACAAGATACAGAAAAAGTTGTTAAGGTTCTTTTAACTACAAAAAAAGCCACAACAGTATAATAATAGAATCCTTTTGGTCGTAAAAAGGTGGCCTCTCTCCCACTCAACTTGGAATAGCCGCTGCAGGTTCTCATAGCAGTCCGGGGGTCTCTTTCTCCAACTCACCTTGGCTGGGCCGATAAGCTTTCCGCAGTCTCCTGCAGTTGCACGATCAGCAGACGCTGCAGGTCCTCAAACTAGTCCACAGGGAATCTCTCTCTCTTTCCCACTCACCTTGGCTCCAGATCTTCCATCTCGCCTATGGTGGGGTTCTCGGTCCGGAGCACGTTGAGGTCTCGGCTGGGCGGCACGATGACGGTGCTGTCCGCAGTCCCCTGCAGCTGCACGATCAGCACCCGTTGCAGGTCATCGTAGCGGTCCGCGGGGGGGGAGGGGCTCTCATGCGTTCGCGACTCAGCGTCCGCGCCGCTCGTCTCACTCGGCGCCGACTGCTCGTACTCGCGAGAACCGTTGCTGCCATTGCTGTTCGAAAATTAAAATCAAATTATATTGGATTCCCGGAAAAGAGGGCGACAACTGTACTGTTGAGAGATAGCCCGGAACCTGAAGGAATGGAGAAATAATCATCTCAAATTAAAAACACGACTGTCGTTTAATAGCCTAGTCATTGTCGGTTTAGTATAATATACCATCTATAGATGGTACTATAGTTACAGACTAGTAATTTCATCATCTTATTTCAAATATCTCGACTTTGTAGGTTCTTGCTACGAAGAACGCTACGCCGCCGCCGCCGTAGCAGTAGTACTCGTAGCAGTGTAGTAGCAAAGACCAGCAGGTAAAATTCGTATTGGTTGAAAATAAGCAAACGTTAACCAAACAATAGCTCTAATAATCCTTATTTACATCTGTATCACATTATCACTTCATTCGTGCATCAAATAAAATGAAAAAGAAAAACAACATTACCATCCATAACGAATAATTATACTAAGTAATACTCGTTAAATAACAAGAAAAAGCAAGTTGTCAATAATTATTATGAAATCAAACTCATTGTTTCTTCTTCTATAATAAATTGTGAATGAACGGTTTATATTAAAACCACTCTTCAAATTCTGAATGATATTCGTAATGTACAATACAATTAATTTATGAACAATAACTTAAGGTCGTTTCCAAATAATTTGTACAGATGTTTTCAATACCTACCAGAAAACAAAGGCAAAGACGTTCCTTTAAGAACTTGCCTTTTGTTTTGATTTTCCTTTTTTGTCTATTAGCATAAAAAGTGCTAGCTAACCTCGCGAAAACAGCGCGCTGAAATTCGTCACCATAAAATATCCCCTAGTTCAAGAAAATATTAATTTTAGTTAGAATCTTTTAGCTTTTTCCTCCTAACTCCAACATTTTCTATTTTTTAAGCACCTGTGGAATGGAACTGTGTTCAAAACTACGCTAATTGAAGAAACAAAAATCTAATCTAATTTTGTTTCTCTTCCAAATTTATATTTTATGTTTATTATTAACACTTGCAAATCTAACGTAGTGAATAATTCAATGAGTGTCTCTTTAAAAGGAAACTTTTCATTGCAAATACGAGTGATGACACACCTACACCACAATACCTACTGCAGCATTACTGCAGGTTTTTTAATAACCTTTTTGGTATGGCTCTTTTTTCTTTTGGCCGGTTTTTATGTCACATTTTCAAATTTAAAATTTTCTTGGTTTGACCTTTTTCTAAATTGTTTATTGTTTTCTCAGTTGTCGTCTGTCAGGAAATGGAAACGTTTTATCCCTTGAACGTGGTTGAATTTTACTTAATAAATATCTGTAAATGATATAAAGCCTTGGGACACAGTATCGTCTCTTGCTAATGCGAAAATTTTTGGGACAGGCTCCTACTTTGGACTGGCCGGGTAAGTCTTGTGCTGTCTTCCTCCTGGTTTTTATCGACGCACTTTTCTCTCTCCCTGTCTTGGTTGGATGGCGATTATTTCTTCGTCAATCTTTACAGTGTATTTCCGGCCTCTGCGGCACACACACGAGGGTCCCTCCGTGCCTTTCTCGTTCTCTCGCCGTGGTTCCGGACCTCCGAGGCCACCGGGCGTTGGACGTGCCTGGACCCCTGCGTTGTGTGCGCCCGCGCCCGTGCCAGCTGAGTGCCGCAGACCCGCGCACCGGCGTCCTCCCTGGGATACTGCCCATCATTTTTTTAGCCTTTTTTTGTATCTGTTTTGTAATTTTGTATGCGGATTTTGCCAAATTTAAATTCCTTTTCCAAATTCTAAAAGGCCCTTTAGGTTTCTCTGGCCCACCTTTTTTTGGTTCCCGTTTGGTAATTACTCTCTCGGGGTACTCCGCGGTTTTGGTACACCTTCCTGCATCGATACACCACAACACAACACTAGTACAGCGACACGATATCGCCGGAGTCCCCTCAGGACTCGACTCTCGGCTCATGCTTGGCAATTTCTAGGCCTTTTCAAATTTATATTATACCGTTCGGACAAATTTAACTAACTCTTTCTTTGTACACCTAAATTTCACGTTTCGCCTGTGGTCGTCGACCACAGGTTAGCTAGCTTTCTTTTCTTAACGCTACACTACACAATAATTTACTTATATACACACTACCTTTCCGCCCACGGTTTCACCCGCGTTTAATGGGTTTTTCCGTAGGAATGACGTACTTTCCCGCGGTAAAAAGTAGCCTATGTCCTATTCCAGGGCCTAAACTAAATGTGTGCCAAGATTCATCCCGATCCGTCCAGTGGTTCAAGCGTGATTTGGCAACAAACATCCAAACTTTCGCATTTATAATATTAGTAGGATTAACCGAAATAAACATATTATTTTCTTATCACGGCAGGTCAAATTGAAATATTTCTTATCTATTCTATTTCACGACGAGTTTGTGTGATGTTATAGAATTTTAGTACCGTAAAATCGAGTTTCTGGAATGTACGAACACAGGACCTTCTAACCGTCTATGGAACTTTTAATTCCGTACAACAATCAGTGACCTTTTCCCAGGTATTTCTATCAGATATGACTGACATACCTCCTTAAAGAGCATTGAGAGGCGGATAACATTTTTTGCATATTCAAGCTGAGGACAATCAGTCATGAACATGGAACACCTAGCGCCTACGCCATTGTGTTATTATGGTACTTTTTCCAATGAGAAAACTTTGACGTGTATTTATTTAGTGATTTGATTCATTGTAGTGCGATATGGTTTAGCTTGACGCTTGTTTTTAACTGACTTCAAAAAGAAGGATGTTCTTATTTAGTCAGAACTACTTAATTCTATTATTTG
Organism: Carpatolechia fugitivella; assembly: GCA_951230895.1. Classification (NCBI taxonomy): domain Eukaryota; kingdom Metazoa; phylum Arthropoda; class Insecta; order Lepidoptera; family Gelechiidae; genus Carpatolechia; species Carpatolechia fugitivella. The sequence continues at coordinate 11,336,567 of OX579657.1, forward strand.
ATATGCTCGCTCAGTGATTTTCCCTTAATACTTTGTCCAGTTATTATACATATATTTATTTATATTTATTAATATTATATATATATATATATTTGTTTGAAAGGGTGTATTTCAAGTATGGTCTCATACATATAATAATTTGGTCAAGTCTGAGGATGGGATCTATGAAAAAATCATCAAACTCTTAAATTCGCAAAGGAAAATCATGGGTTCGGAACCAATCGGTAAAAATAGGTTTTTGATATGGCAACCCTATCGATGCGTAGACAACGTGACGTCATTGAGAACTGTCACTTTTTGGCTGTAATCTTGAGCTCACTCGGATTTTTCTTGCCTCGCATATTAGATGTAATTTTGAATCGAAAATAGTGTTTATAAAATAGGTTTGTATGTGCACTTGTATAACAACTTGAAATGTTTGGTGTTTTTATTATTATTAAGTATTGGGTCCTGTTTGCTGACTAGGTTTTGCTTGTAGTCCAGAGGGCCTTATTATTATCTATAAAATAGTACATTGTTATACGAGGGGTGAAAGTAACTTATTTAGCGCCAAGACGGGGACCTAATAGTTCGAAGCACTAAATAAGTCTTTAACCAGAGGTAAACACTGTGCTTTTCATTACGAATACAAGGAAAGTAAAAATAAAAACATGAATCAGCTAAAGAAAAAATGAGTGACTTCTATATCTGAATCAGATAAACTCATTGTAAACAAAACCCTACCCGCCTATTTTTTTATTTTTTTTCTGTGGCCGAGCCGGCCAGCTTTTGAGCCATTATTTTTCATTTCCATCATTGAAAAATGGTAAAATGGATTTGGTATTTTGCCCAAATCTATTTTATTTTAAAGAAATAGTTGAAAGTCAATTATAATAAAGTCATTTAAAAAATGTATATTCTTTAATTAATACTTAACTTTATGTTATTTCAATTTAACATTGCGCTGTGATTGAGTGGCTGTATAGAAAAATGGAACATAGTTCAGTAGAAATGTGAAATGAGAACTATAGTTTTTTTTTATAATTTGGCAGCTGTCAGTTGAAAACGATTCTCTCTCCGGGCTGAAAAGTATTACCTTCAATCCGCTCTTCAGGCAACTTTAGACCTACTTTCCGAGTATGAGTAATGAAAAAACACAAGTATAATAATTAATTTATACTGAAAGTTCGTGTTATTTTTTGTTCCTTTGTAAGTTCGCCGTTTATTTGTGAATGTATTGTTCAAGAATAATGGCGAAGGCATCGAGTGGCGGAATCATATTTCGTTTGCTTATAAATATTGCGCAGGCGGCGAAAAGTTAATTAATGTGGGCATTGTTTATTACAAAGAGTAAGACGAGGAGCCTCCTGTTCTAAGAAATTACATAAATATAGATCAGCAGTTCTACCTTAAAATGTGAACAATACGGTGGAAAACAGCGATCTCTTTGATTTTAATCTATACAAGCGGTCCGCCGCCCGCGGCTATGCTCGCGTTGTGTAAGATTTTTCCGTGGGAATAAGACTTTCCCGTAAAAATGTGTAAGTCCAGCTTACAAACTATCTCCATTCCAAATTTCATCCAAATCCGTTCAGTAGTTAAGGCGTGAAAGTGGAACAAACATCCAAACATCTAAACATCCAAACATATTTTCGCATTATAATATTAGAAGGAAGGATAGGATTGGATAAAAAAATTATTTATATTGGCATTCACGTTTTTCACATTCCGTTCATATTTTACACAATTTGAATTTTCTGAATGTAGAAACAAACAAGAATATTATGTTTTCCATCAAACGGTAATTTGTATTACTTTAAACAACAATATTTCAGGCAAACATTTGTATAAACTTATCTATTAATTAGTTAATACGTGTGTAACCGGAACAAAACCTAAACTTACCGTTTATTTACCTACTATAGCGGTCCGCCCGCGGCTACGCTCGCGCTATGTAAGATTTTTCCGTAGGAATTAGACTATTCCCGGCAAAGAGTATACTATGTTAATCCAGGTTACAAACTATCTTCATTCCAAATTTCGTTCAAATCCGTCCAGTAGTTTAGGCGTGAAAGCGGAACAAACATCCAAACATCTAAATATATTTTCACATTTATAATCCTACCAATATTATAAATGCGAAAGTTTGGATGTTTGTTACTCAATCACGCTTCAACCACTGGACAAATCGGGATGAAATTTGGCACAAACGTCCAGTAGTTTCAAACGTCCAGTAGTTAAATCCGTCCAGTAGTTTAGGCGTGAAAGCGGAACAAACATCCAAACATCTAAATATATTTTCACATTTATAATCCTACTAATATTATAAATGCGAAAGTTTGGATGTTTGTTACTCAATCACGCTTCAACCACTGGACAAATCGGGATGAAATTTGGCACACATATAGGTTAGGTCTTGGAATAGGACATAGGCTACTTTTTATCGCGGTAAAACACTTCATTTCTACGGGAAAACTCATTTAACGCGGGTGAAACCGCGGGCGGAAAGCTAGTATTATAATAATGTGATATATCACATTTTATAAGTAAGTGATTGAGCAGTATGACTGTACGTACCTGCATACAACCTGCATTGATTGAGTCGTCAACTATGCGAATAGGAAGTCGCTATTTCAATATAATAGGAATGCTACAATACTTACAATAAGAAAGTGAATTGTACGAGTATGTATTGAATTCTATACCTATTTAATTTACTTGTAACCTTATAATGTATTACAAATAGCAACAGCAAGTAAGTATGATAATTCACAGAGCAACTGACTTAGATGCATATTCAAGGTTTTGTTGATGAAATATAAGAATATTTTTAAGAAATTCGCCTTATTTCGCCGGTGCGAGGACGCATCACTTGTTAGATGGGTGCCAAATATTTCAAAACCTACGTCTTGTTACGTTGCACGGACAGATGCTTCAACAAGCAACAACTTTGATAAAATGGTGCAATTACGAAGGGACGTAACTGAATTTAGCAATTTTACAGTGGAGAAATTAATTTAATACTAATTTTCCGTAATTGTATAAAACCCTTTTTAACATTACGGTCTTATAAACTGCGTTAAATCTTTAGGTAAACATTTATTAAACATAGTGTATCAAAGGAATTTGCAATAAAATTCAGTTGAAAATATCAGTTACGCCCCTACGTGATTCGTCGTCGATAGATCAAATTGGGTTGTGTTATACGGCTATAACGATATTTTAGTTACTTTATCATTGGTATAAAACATATTCCTCTGGGTATACCCACCTATTCAAGAATTATGTCAATAATCAATACTGTCACCATCATCTTGTATGGAAGACACTCTAAAATAAAATCCCTTATTATTTAATGTTATTTAATGTACCAATTTTAAAAGGACCTGTACTCGAAAAATATGTCATCATGAAAGGCAAAGTTTTTAAAAGGCTCTCAGCGTCAGAATTTGTATTTAATTAACCGTTTCTTTTTAAATTAGTGAAGAGGTAGAGTAGATGGCGATGAAGCCGAGTGAGGCTATCAGGGCTGTTTATTACCACTTTGTTACGGCAAACCGCTACCGCTACTACTTTAACTTTTTAATTTGAAAGTGGTTTTCTATTAGGTACTCAGTAATTAGCGAGTAATTAATCATGGTGAAGCACAAAGTTTATGAAAAAAGATTAAAAAGGAAGTGTTTGCGAGTATAAGTACATCGTTGCTATCATATCGTCACAATATTTTTATATTACATTACTTATATATTACGACAAATTGAGAACCTCTTCCTTTTTTAAAGTCCGTTTAAAAATAAGTTCATACGATCAAAAATTAAAAAAGTTCTAGTTCTAGTAGATATCGTCATAATCCAAGTATTTCATTTACTTTGTATGAGTTTTCAGTCAGTTATTCAAACACTTTTGTATGATACTAACGTTATTCTATGTCAATCTTAGGGCGCATTCTGAATCAGACTTTCAGTGCTGTCAGCGATAAGAAAAGCAAAAAAATGTATGGCCAACAGTGATTCGGAACGCGATTACGGGTACTTTGATCGATTTCAGCGCGTCTCGGAACGCAGGGTTAGGTTAGTGATCAATGTAGACTTATCAAAAACTTAAGATTTAACAAAAATAAATTCACGACACGTCAAAGTTGATGCAAAAATCTCGTCGCTCACTAATTACATATTAAATTCTACACGGTTATTAACATATTATTAAAGGTAGACATTATTTATTACATTATTATTAAAGATAGGTTTGGTTCAAAGTATGGTTGTATTTTAGACTTATAGAACGTAATTTTTAATTTGAAAAGTGAAAAGCCTTTAGCTAATTTCGAATTCATATGTACGTTTATTCGACGCTCTTACGGTGAAGGAAAACATCGTGATGAAACCTGCACACTCCTGCGAAGAAATTCAAAGGTTGTGTGTGAAGTCGACCAACCCGCACTGGGCCAGCGTGGCCGACTAAGGCCTAATCACCCTAATTTAGGGTAGGCTCGAGCCTCTCGGTGGGGACGTATATGAGCTGTTGATGATGAATTTAGCTATAGGTTGTTCATATCAGTAGGTATATATATAGATAGGTATCAGTTTTGGAGTTTTAGTTATTCATAGTGTTGAGTACACACTTGCAAGCAGAATATTGGTTTATCTACGTACGAATAATAAAGGTTAGATATAAATGACTGATTGTGAAACAACGACCACTTCGTTTCATAAAGTTATTAATGTATTGATTTATATGTATAAACCCGAAATTGGACTAATCTCCGATAAAGGATCCGTTTATCAACATTTATCTTAAGTGGTAACATGTTAAAATTAACTTTTTCCTATCTCGTTCGTGCTATGCAGTATAAATACCTACATTATATTCATTGTACAATCGAATTAATAAATGTTACCGTATTTTTGCGGCTAAAATGTTATATAGATTGAAAGATAGATCCTTTAAGAAGGCTTTATCGCTACAAGGCAATTACGAGCCCCTAATGTGTGCCATGAGCTGATACAAAATATATATTTTTATGTTGAAATTGAAAGAAGTTGAGCTATAAATAAATAACATTATTCCTTCGAGTAGCGTAGAAAACCAAATAGCAACCAAGATCCGATACATGGTCACTGTTATAGAGGAACGCAAGAGGAATTGGACTGGGCGGTCACACCCAAGCCCGCGCCCGCTGTTATTACCACTTTGGCAGAAACAAAGATGAGGTCCGTTAAAAAAAGTACAAACCGTTAAAAATAGCTTGGATGGTAGCTGTGAAATGTCTACAAAAGTTACTTAAATGACGACCACAAACAAAACATAATATGGTCTGGTCTAGACCATGTGGAAGACCACTAAAACGAGGGATAATGAGACACAGGAAGGGTGCAGTATGACTAGATGCAAAAGGCACAAAAGTACCAGGAACGGAAGATGTTAGTAGCCTGTGTTAAAAAATGTAAGAAAGTGATAGGGGCTAAAATACTATACATAGGTACAATAGAGGATCGGACTGTTCACCATATTTTATTAATTTACCATATTTTATTAATTATTTTTAAAATATAGATTAGTAGCAGACGATTCGCAAAGAAAAAAACAGAATTGGTTGAATAACGAATTTACAGTGATTTATTAAAGTTTCAATATGTCTGTCTCTTTCAAAAACGATTTTTTGTATGGAGAATATATGGCGTTATTAACAAATGACGTCACAAGTGGGTATGTGCCTCTCTGACTAATCTTGAATTTCAAACCTTTATAACTCGGTCAATTTTAAAGATAGAGCAAAAATTATTTTAGTGTTGGATAGCAGAAACTAAGAAGTTTGGATTTATAAAATAAAAAAAAGTAGTCCGATCCGCTATTACGAACTCGACTGTACTTTAAGTAGGTATATGGAAAATATTGGTGATGTGATAGATAATTTTGTGTGCTTACAGATTACTAGAATTTGGATAATGGAGGCAAAAGCTAACAAAGAAAATGTGTAGGTAAACCAAGTACCTATGTCATTTTCGAGTAAATTATTATTACCTACTAGTAAATAAGTAATTGGGTTTGGGGAGGGCTACGTCCAGCAGTGGACTGCAATAGGCTGATTGATGATTGATGAAGTAATTGGGTAAATTACATTCCGAAAACTACTAAATAATTAATTTCCAGTGTTACTAGGAGCTTAAAAAATCGTGTCGCTCTGCCATCGTCTCCATATCTATGGTCATCGTGGAAGACGAAAATGGAAATCCCATTTTATCAGTGTTGGTATACTGGTAATCATTCAAAGTACGAGTAAATTAACAAACATGAAACTGAAAGTTGTGTAAACAACACACTTAACAAAATTATTTTAATAATTTGTTTACCAGCACCAACCTGCTCATAGATTACAATATTCATCACATCACACTCACACTAATATTATAATGTGAAAATAAATTTTGAATGTTTGGATGTTTAGATGTTTGGATGTTTGTGTATTTAACGGATTTGGTTGAAATTTGGAATGGAGATAGTTTGTAACCTGGATTAATACATAGAATACTTTTTACGGGAAAAAATCCTATCCTACGGGAAAATCTCACACAACGCGAGCGTAGCCGCGGGCGGACCGCTAGTCTTCTTCGTCATAGCGTTTTCCCGGCCTAGTGCTGCCGCTTTCCTCTTTCCTACTTAATCTTCTCCATTTTGCCCGGTCTTCGGCATCCTTAGGTGTGAGATTGTTCGGATTGGGCGGACCGCTAGTGTGAAAACATATTATATTTGGATGTTTGGATGTTTGTTCCGCTTTCACGCCTTAACTACTGAACGGATTTGGATAAAATTTGGAAAGAAGATAGTTCGTACCCTGGATTAACACATAGGATACTTTTTACGGGAAAAAATCTTATTCCATCGGGAAAATCTAACATGACGCGAGCGTAGCCTTATAGTCTTTCATATTCACCATCATAACGTGTGGGTTGTAAGATCGACGACCGACCCCACGACCCTCCCTGACGTCAGAATTATTGAGCCTTCAAAGGCTTCTATTATGGCCCAAGTTATTACTATTTCTGTAGATAAATAGACGAGACCTGCGGCTTAACGTACCTTCTGAACCAAGAAATCGTCTTACTCGGACAATTTCTGGCCGTAATTCTCCGCAGCGTGCGTTGCGTACACTGGTAGTGAACGTTCCATCCATGATAGCTTTAATATCGAATAATGATTTGTAAAAATCTTAAAACTAATAAAATAATTTTGATTTTTTAAATCCGCTTATTTAGGTAACTACGCTAAGGCTGTATTGTAAATAAGTACGTACCTGTTTTTTGAAATAATTAGGAAGAAAGTAAAAAAAAAACTATATTCAAACCCCCGAGTCAAGCTTGGTTGTGCATTATAAGTACTGTAAGATTATTGATTGATTATTTTAAGAAAGTTCTCAAAATGTTACCCGATGTGATTAAATAATCAAAATATGCATGTTTCTTAATTTGTACGCTTCTAAAGTAGTTACTGCAATACATTCACGCTTATCGCATTTGCCACGCTTGCTACGTCAACTTAATATTAATTTACTACTGAAGAGGAAACTAATACAAATATACCTTAAAAGTAGATACTAGAGAATGATCCACGTCATATATTATTATGTGGCGTTAAAAAAAACAGTTTCATACATATTTCAATACAGATGGACTGATGACCTGAGGAAGGTCGCTGGTGGTGGCTGGATGAGGAAAGAGGAAAGCGGGTGATCGTGCGCTTTGGTGTGCTCTTGGGGAGGCCTACGTCCAGCAGTAGACGGCAATAGGCTGATTGAACAGGGTACAGGCAACACTCATAAAGTAACGATACAGGTCTAATGCAAATTAGGCTCAATAAATGCAGCGATTAAACCTCTCCAGATTTAGTAACTAATTCGTATTGCATTGTTGCGTTTGGATCGTTATGGGGCATGCTATTTCTTGACTATATAGAAATACGAAAACTATTTCGAGATTTTATGGTTTTACACTATATTTTCGTACATTTAATGAAAAAAGTTAAAAAATAAAATAACCCATTTGATCTTTGTGACGTCGTCATCTTCTACACAAACCTTCACAAATCTAAGTTTTTACAAAAACAAAGTATACAAAGTAAGTCTACATACAAAACTAGACAGTGTACATATTTAATAATACCATAATTTTTTTTATTTTTCCTAATTTTTAATCTATAGATATTTATTCAATAACCGCTTTGAAAATGTAAATCAAAGGCATCTCTAGCCGCGTTCTGCCGACTGCGTACATGGAATCCCCTAAAGGTTTGAAAATAGTCCTTTTTCTGAGAACTCGCAAATGATGCACGTTGTCCTTTGTCACTAGATTTTCTTCGATTATTTTAATTAGTTTATGAAGTTTACAGAAAGTTACTTTATAATATGACTGTGGAGTCCATTCCGCCATTCAGTTAGCGATCCTAAAAAATAAATGTAATACATATACATATACACATATACATATGTGGGGTAATGATGAATCTAAGTGATGTAACAACATCCTATGGAAAAAAACTACAATTGTGTGTATAGTATGGCATGTAAGTAATTTTTTGTCTAGCTTACTACAAATGCTGCGATCACAAAATTTGCGAAGAAGTTGGTTGATCCGCTCATCTCGTGAGAAAACGTGTTATCTTCAGAGATTCAAAAGAACATACAAACATGTAATGATAACAGCAGTGATAACAGTGGAAGGTAAAACATAGTACACGTCCAATCTGTTTACAAGGAATGAATTGTTTGTTTAATTCACAACAAACTTGTAGCAAATCCAAAGTCTAAAATTACCAATTAATATGCATAATAGCTCAATGTTAATATGCAATGATGTGAGCAGCTTTGTTACATGTGCTTGTTCGTTTTAACTAACAACTAAATTATAAATTATTTAAAGTTTTTATTTTTTGCTTTATAAACCTTTTTGGAACAGATCTACCAATTCGTATGTTGAATAAGTTTAAGTTATTTTTACCGTAAGAAAATATCCTGTATCCGGTTGGCGGTGGCTGATATAAAGAGATATACAGAAACAATCTGCTAAAATAATTTAAGCACAGATTTTTGCTCTAAAGTTTTTCAATTTGGAGCACCGCATCAAAAGTATTTATGATTTATAGGATTTTCGCTCAGCGGTACTAAAACAAAATATAATTAAATAAAACAATGATCTTATACCTATAAATCGATAAACACTTTTGTCATGTTTTAATTTTCCAAGTTGTTAAATTAAACTGGATTTACTTTTAAAGTGATTAAGAAGTAGTTAGTGGCAGTTGGTTCTTAAGAAGTCATTATCGACATGAGTATTATTTTCGTATCGTGTTCGAGCGCTATCAAAGGGTCGTCGCTTGAATTTTTGATAAGATAATTTTAATTTAGTGCCTCACTTTGTTTATTATGTGGACCATTTCTTAGCATATTCATGATAACGACAGATTTTTGTGTGAAATACGTAATGTGTATTAATTAATATGAATAACGAACACCCACGCAATACAAACGTTAATAATAAAAGTAAGACAAAAGGAAATAAAATAATTCTTGATGTTATCTCATGTCCAAGAGCTGGATAAAAACTAAGAAACATACTAAAACTACTTACCATTAAAGTGTTTCTGACTCAGTCCAGGCTTATAAACCATTATTAGCGATCACACAAACCACAACACTTGATAAGATTATCCACAGGTCACTACACCTCACCTTTTCTGCAGGAACCGCTTCCGAAACTCGATGTACGCGGAGCGACCCTTGTCGGCGTCGTCGCCGATGCGCACACGGCCGTGCAGCGGGACGCGGTGCCCGGAGATGCCATAGTCCATCTGCAGGTCCACCACGAGCATCAGCGTGAAGAGCACGAGGAAGGCGCTGATGGCGAGCGCGAGGCGCTCCTTCAGTTTCATGTTGAGCATGGTGCGCGCGGTCGGGCGGCGCGGCGCGTGCGGACTGCGCGCGCGCGCATGGTCCGGGAGCGCGCACGGCGCGGGCGCGGGCGTCGGCGAGCGCTTACAGGCGCGCGAGCTGTCGCCGCGCCGCCGCCAGCGCCAGCTGCGCCACCACCGCCGCCAGCGGGCGCGCGCCCACCCGCTTACCCTGCAACAACCAGGGCGGTTATTACAATACTCTCTACGTGATAAGCGAAGCTACTAAGAGCGCTGTCCTAAATAATTTTCGATAAAAAAATGAAAATTATCTGCAGTAATACACAACAGCCTAGGTTAATGGGTTAAGTATCTTTCACTCTATGTACCTATTCATATTCACTCTATGTGTCGTTTATTATACCTATATAGGTAATGTTTACGCGTGTAGAGCCCGAAGATTTAAATAGTTAGTTATTATTTATTTAATAGTATTTTTTTGTCTCAATTGATTATTATTTCAATTACTGTACGATATTTACAGATAGATGCTGTATTTGTGTGGCATGCAATACGACATAAGTTTCTAAGCAATGTACTCAAGGGATAGAAACATTCTACAAAAATACAAACATTTGTACTTGTGGCAATAACCTAGACATGCATACTACGTATAGTGCAGATAAATGCGATGCAAAGTCGCTGAGGTTAAAGATCACTAGGTTATATTTCTATTGTACTTACGTGGGACATAATGAAAGTCTCTGGATCTGGCCACTTACAATAAAAGAATGAAAAAACAATTATGGAATTCGAAAATGGAACTCTTTAGGAACATGTTACTTTTTAATTTGCGAGATTGTTATTTGTTTTTTGATTGCGACGTTATTTCGAAAATTGTGTGTCGCTATCAAAATGGATTTAACTCCTGAACATTTTCGTTCAATTATTTTTTATGATTTTCGTTGTGGCTTAAGTCAACAAGAGAGTTGTCAGAGACTTCAATTGGCGATGAAGCACCATGTCGCAGCTCTGTGTATTCGTGGTTTGGAGAATTTAGACGTGGACGTGATCATCTCCCTGACGAGGTACGTGAAGGTCGGCCGGCGACTGCGGTTACAGAATTTATTATATATAATCTTTTATTATAAATATAATCTAATATTGACACCGCCGTACGACAACTTATTGAAACTGACAAAAAAATAAGTTGCCAGCAAATTCGTGCTTTGTTAGGCACTGGAATGAGCCAAGTGCAAAGCATTTTACATGTGCATCTGAAGGTTCGGAAGCTTCACACTCGATGGATACCGCATGACTTAACGGAGGACCAGAAACGACTGCGTGTCCAGTGGACAGAAAAAGTTTAACGGAGGACAGTCATTGGTTGTTTATAATATCGTGGCAGGTGACGAAACCTGGGTGTACTGCTTTGAATGCAAAAGAAAAAGCCAGTCGGCAGAGTGGGTCTTTTCTTTTGAAGATTTGCCGACGAAAGTTAGGAAAAGTCGAAGCATTGGTAAAAAAATTGTTGCTTCTTTTTTCGGCAAATCAGGACATTGTTATGTCCTGATTTCGCTTGAAGATCAAAGGGTAGTGACTGCAGATTGGTACGTCAACATCTTGCTTGCTCAGAGTCTAAGAAAAAGTTCGCGAAAAGCGTCCTCGAAGCAATGGAATATACAATGAATTAAAGTAATAAACGATAAATCTGATGTAGATAGAAATGTAGAGACGATCCGAGTTAATATAAACAAAAAATAAACAATCTATAAATGTTTAGACGGAGTCTCAGTTTCAAAGAGCTCTATTTTGACATACATTTCTTGTTAACCAAGCAAACAACTGCAGACATTTGCACAAAAAGCAATGTGTCAACAAAATATGTAGGTATATTATGTTGCTAAAGAGACGGAAAGGATATCGTTTCGCAACACCTACACGAGGCAAGTTTCTAACGTTGCACATAATATTATAATGAACATAAAACTTTTATTTTCTTTCCTAGTCAGTCCACTGTTTAAAATGTTTATGCACTTATTTTTTTTTCTTAACTATTTGATTTTAAATTATGAGCAACCTCAAATCATATACAACCCAAAATATATGAACTGTACCTGCATATTGGGTGTTCCTATATGAATACTACACCTATATATTGTTTTTTTTAATTAGTTTTATTTGATAAATTAATTCAATAAATATTTGGCAGCGCATTTAATAATAACAATTCTTCAAGTCTTGGCAACTGCCGATACCAGCGTTTTGGAAGGTTTTTTTTTTATGTAGATAAATACATACATACTTATATACAACGTGTTAGGTAAATAACGCAAAACCCTCTCAGGTGGTGACTCAGTCCATGAAACTAAACAAGTTTGGTTCCAGAAGTTCCACAAAATCTAAAAAAAAAATGAATTTTCATACAAACTGATCAACTGATCGAGAACGTTTGTATGAAAAAACAAATGCGAATTCTAAACAGTTGTGGAACAAAAGTTGTTCAGTTTCATGACCACTACTCAAGAGGTTTTGCGATTTAGCTAGCATGTTGCAGATAAACAATTTCCAGACACAAGGCAAACATTAAGTGCTCATCAAACAAATCTTTTCCAGCGCATCCAGGGATTGGATTCGAACCCGTGACCTTGCGCTTCGCTGGCAGGCGTACTACCAACTAGGCTACGAATAGGTCTAGGGTAGATGTTGGGTCGGTGTAGTGTGGTGATTTCGTTGTGTGGTGACGGCAGAGTAGAATACATTTGTCACCAACCCCTACTCTTCCCGTGAGTGTCGTAAGAGGCGACTTAGGGACTACACATTGAACAAACAGGGAACGGGCAGCAGCGCTCTCTGATACAGTAACCTTTTAATCTGCGATCTCCAACCCGCCTGCCAAGCATAGAGATTATGACAAAACCCTCCACTTAAGTGGAAGAGGCTCATAGTCCAGCAGTGGACTGTAACGGGCCGTTGATTTGATTTGATTTGAGGTGTAGAGTAGGGTAGAGGTAGGAAAATGGCAGGACAATATTTTTCATTTAATTTGCGTAGGTAGTAGTGAGGTAGTATGTAAGTTAAAGAGTCCATAATGTAAAGAATATGATTTTTGTTTTTGACGATGATCTCCGCGCGAAACCCGGGCGGGCCGCTAGTTAGTAATAAATAACCTACACGAAGAAGAAGAAGTGTAATAATAATATCTTTGGCAGCCGCTAAAGCCTAACTCTAGAGGACCTGTAACACGTGATTATACTGTCGTGTGTTTCACAATGTGAGCGGTATCGGATGCGCCGTGTCGCCGCGCAACAGTAATACGACCCCTGCAGTTCAATAGCCCCACTCCATTTGAATTTATTTGTCATAGATATTGTGATCTACACGTGCATTCAACCGATTTCAACATTTGCTGGGGAGAACTGCACGCTTGGTAATCAGAATTGAAGAAAAACATCTTGTTGTGAACTTAGTGAAGAGACCTTGTTAAGAGGTGAGTCGATCATTCGTATTGGTGACATGTGGCTGACAAAATTTTTTTAAATTGCTGTACTCGAATTTAAGCTTTTGTGAAGATTCAAAGAGCTGATTATCACGATAACGTAATGAGGGTGAATTAAAATAAAAGTCTAAATAGCCACCAAAATGCTTTTGCAACTACGAAACTGTACAAAACAATATCGGTAAACTGTTCTTTTGTACAATACAATATTCTTATTGACAACAAAACTTGAAACTTTGTAACTTATTTGTAAGGGGTCTTTGGAACTGATTGATATTTATTTTTCTTACTTTCTAATAAGTATGGGATTAGAATATGTCCGTGTGTGAGATGTCCCCAGTCCCCATATTTATATTTATTTATTGTATAGTGCTGGTATACACGGTGTTGGCTAAATAACGCAAATCCTCTCGGGTGGTAGGCAGCTCATCAATATAAACAACTTTTGTTCCACAACATTTTTTTAATTCGCAAAACAAAAAGATTTTTCATACAAATGAGGGTTTTCACGAAAATTTACGCCACTAATTGGCGCCACTTAGGCAAGAGGTCTCCCGTACCAATAATGCGCGCTGTCAAAACGTAGTTTCTGCACAGTTCCACCAATCGTATTTCAGTGTTTGATTTTAAAACCTATCTAATGTTATTTAAACCGATCTCTATGAATGGCTACAAGCCATTGTTTTAAATGTATTTTATCCTTAGGAAACTTATGACCTCCCGTTTTTTTCAGCACTTAGGAACTGCACAACATTGGGGCATTTCGATTCTGAGAGAACTTTTATTGTACTTATTTAATTTTATAAAAAAATACTAAAAACATCAGACACGACTAAAGGAAATATAGACGCTCTGACACTTTTGACAGGTTTCTTTCTGGAACTGACGTCTTAGTGCTGCCGCCTAGTGGCCGTTATTTCAGAAAACCCTCATTGACTCGATCAGCTGATGAGTTTGTATGAAAAGTCAAATATATAGGTATAATTTTTTAGATTTTGTGGAACTTCTGGGACATAAGTTGTTCAGTTTGATGGGCTGAGCCACCACCTCATAGGTTTTGCGTGGTGTAGCTAACACGTTGTATTATTAAAAAATATTACGTTAGGTATCGAAAACAAACTCATTTAAACAAGGTATTCCTCAGACGATTAGGGATAGGCAGGCACGGAAATTGGGTTGAAAAATTAATCCCAAGGCAAGATAAACCTAATCAACGGCGATGTACTGGGAAAAGTTTAGGAATCAGATAATATTCTGTTATAGGTAGACTTTTGTGGAAATATGACTCTTCAATAAATTTGAATCTGTAACGTATTTGTTGTTTTATTAAATAGTGCGATCAGATCACATCACACTAATCACCAGAGCCCGGAAAGGGTGAGCTGTTTTACGTCAAATTTCGTCATGACGTGTTGATGTTAATATGGATAGGTACAATATGTGCCCTACAATAAATAAAATTACTGAAAAGAAAAGAATATAGTCCCCTGCATTCACTTGTTAACTTAATAGTTTGTCCTCGTAATTTACATAATCTAATAGTTCGTGCTACAAATACTGGCAACTTGTACCTTATATAATAATAAAATCATATAGCGATCACGAAATTTATTACTACAGAAAAAATTGGTATATCCATATTAACCTTACTTAAAAAAATAGCTTACCCTTTCCGGGCTTTGCTAATCACATTTCATCATCACATCCCACTCACACTATCCTATCCTACTATAGGTATTACAAATGTGAAAGTATGTTTGGATGTTTGTTCCTCGTTCACGCCTAAACAGATTTGGATGAAATTTTAAATGGTGATAGGCAGTCAGTACCCTGGAATTAACACATAGGATACTTTTTAAAGGAAAAAGGATTTTTTTACACAATACGAGCGTAGCCGCGGGCGGACAGCTATTATTAAATGTAGAGCTGTTTTTTTTCATCTTCTTAATTCTCTTATTACTTAAAATTCTTTCTATTAAAGTTGAAATGTATACATTGGAAAATGAATAACATGAATCTTCTCGGATGATTGCTGACTCCAATAAATTGAACACCTTTTGTCCCGCTTCGGAGTAAAAACACGAGCCCTAGACAATGTTATGGAATCATTTCACTTTGGTTCTTAGAATAACAACAGTAATGTAATAAAAAACTATTGTAATTTTTAAGAAAAATATATTTTTTAAATTGATTTGTTTGAAATACTTTTTCACGAAACGGCAAAATATGTTTTCTAATTTTACCTAAACCCCTATACTTTAAAAAGAACGAATTCTTGCACTGAGTGAGCTGTAGACGTTGGACGACAGATGGCCGAGTAGTTTAGAACATACAAAGTTAAGGTTTGCAGCCATACTGTTTCTCAGCTGTATACTATAGTTATTGTAAATAATACAAAGTAAGAACCAGAATTCATTTCTAGTTGCGAGCTGAAGAGCTGTTACAGTTGTAATGTAGTAAGTTACATCTGAGTCCCTACTCACGCAGATATAAAATTAATGAAATTAGTACTTAATAACGTTTTTGTTCTATTATACTTTGATAGTAATTAAACTGCCCTAAAACAAACGTCCATGGTGCAGTTTTTGTACTTAAACTTTGGTTTGCGCGTAGTTTTTGGTTTCTGAAGCAAATATCTATTAAATTTTTAGTTACTTAGTTTATGGCAGAAATAGGAACCATCTCAAGAAAAACAACTGTGTTCAAGGCGGCCGAATCCCCGCCATCTTTGTTCACGAACAAAAAAGGTTTTCATCCCGCTAATGTGTTTTCACCGGCACCCGCCAGTTATGAACCACAGCACCAAAACACGTTTAGTATAACGACATCATAAATAGAATAGCGCAAGTAGTTCAAATTATTGCTAAAGTATTTATGTAAATTTTTTAATTTTAAATTAATAGACATTTGTAATATCTATATGCATGCTAAGTGATGGATGATAACGTACCTACGAGTTGCATAAAAACGCTCTTTACTAGTGTACGAGAGGTTTTGCGTTATTTTGTTAAAGAAAGAAAAGAATAATAATATATCATTTATTTTCAGACAATGAGTGCATAGAATTATTAGTAGTTAACACGTTGTATAATGGTTAAGAGGTCCTTTGGATATGCAAGCAACCACAATATCGATTCAACGATTCTACGTGTTCATACTGAAACATTTTTGCGAGGTTCTTTAAATACAATGTGTACTGCAATTAACAAGTTTTGCTTTGTAAAAATTGGTTATTTTGCAGCTCTTCTCCATAGTTTATTGTGTCGAAGAACAATTGAAATCCAATTACCGACACAGCTTTGTTTCTGTGACACATATACATACATACATGTAAGCTAAGCGCCACCGTCTTTTCAATTGGACTTGGGTAAAATAAAAAAATCATTTTAAAAGTAAACTTAAGTTAGCATGTCATGTCATTTATTATCTTTACTATACTTATTTTTCAGGTTGGTAGCTAGCCCGACTCTGTATTGTATTATCCCTATAACAACTATACTTTCTATTTCACTTTACTCGTTGCAAAGGTATATTTGTAGTATTAGCGTGGTAGAGCTTACACATTATTATACGAGTTCATAACCGGGCGGAACGAATAATAAAGATTTGTAACTGAATTTCACGCCACTAAGAAGGAAACAACCATAAAGAGTTGTTATAGTGTACCATGGAGATATTACAAAAGAAACTGTTTTTTATCAGCGTACGTATATGAATGTATATATTTTTATGCAAACAAATTATGTATGTTATTTTATTGTGCTACCTATAAATACTATATTAATTCTATGACTTATATTAAGAATAACTTATCATAAATTATATTAAAATATATAAATAGGTTACATGGTTTGAACTATCCGAGAGTTTTTGTATTGCGTTTTTTTTGCTAACACATTGTATAACGTAACAGAACACCAATTGTTATATCTATAATATGTTATAGATTGACTTCACAATCGCGTTGTTTACTCAACGTTTGATGCGGGTTATGCCAGCCCTAACCAGCGCCTGGAAATGAGTTGCAAAGTGCAAGTGATGATTTCACGGCGTAAGCGCATCTGGTAGCTCATTACCGGCGCATCGCCCGCTGCCGTGCGTCGGCGCATCGTTCATTCATTACCGACCACCACCGCCGCCGCCATTAGACGCAGACCACACTGCAAGCTAAGCTAACTTCAAGCGGGACAGGTATATAAATTAGCATCAATAGTATGAGTAAACGAACCTCATACTATTGACATAATTATCATATCAATATCGTAGAGTGATCGAAGACCACATTCACAGACCATCAATGTGCAAAATACCTTTTTATATGACCTTAAAGAGCCTTCCGATGCTTATATATCACAATCAACTCAATTTTCGAATAATCAGATTATTCAGTGTGCAATATCTTAACCAATGTCTAGAGGCATGTAGGCAGCTGTCAGAGATTCAAATTTAAAAAGCTTGGAACCACTAGTTACAAGTGCCTTTTAATTAAGTTTTATCTAGTGCTGGCAATCGCAAATAGTAATCTGTGTGTGATACCAAAGAATATTAGAAGTAACTATAGTACGCCCTTAAATTTTTAGTTAAATTAGCATAGCTGGCAGTGTGGCCTGCCTCGCGCGCCTGCATTATCATTGCAAAGTGGTGATGTCAACACTCGGATACACCCAATGAGATGCATTTAGTATTGTTGCAATGATAACTACTCATTGTAGGGTCTATCCGCGGGATATTGAGAGAATATGAGTCAATTTTGATTAAGTCAATGTTTAAAGTTAAAAATACTACCAGGTTTAATATTATAATAAATATGTATTATTTGTTGTAATTTTGTAACCAAATACATTATCCACGTCGAGATCATCCAAGAAAAAATACTCAGTGCGTGCATCTAATGTTCACTGATCAGCCTTATTGTAGGCAGACTTGGCTATAGTTCGGCTATATTTCTTTTAAAAAGTAAAACATTTGTGAGTTTACCTATATAGCTAAAATAATAATGAAATCGTAGGTATTAATGGTCTGTATTTACTTAGGTAATGCTATCATTACCTAAGTAAATCTCTATAGAGGCAAACATTGTAATAGGTATAGCTGTAGAACATTAGGAACAAAACCTTAATACGCTGGCTATTAGTAAAATCCACATGGAACGGAAAGACGAACAAAAGATTTTCGTGCAATAAAACAATACTGGACGGAACGTAAGCAGCGATAACATGCAATGATATAATTTAGCTATCTGTATTATTTTTGTGTGTAGAATATTTATATGATAGTACTATCTTACGAAAATAACACAAAATTTAGTTTAGATGATAGATTTACTTCAGTTTACGAGTATTACCCATCTTGTGCTACATTCATCACAATCTTTAGACCTCTAAGATGTTAATTAAGTGTGGTTGCTTTGTATGGCCTGTGTCCAACGAACTAATACGATAATTCGTTGCCTGTGTCACTGGAAATTATGGTAACCCGGAAGCTATGGTAGCTATGGTAACGGGTGTGACGTTATGGTGTTCGTCTGAGCAACTTTTGCAATTTGTAATTTCTAACAGTTGCATTGTTTCTCGTGAATTAAGCTTTAGTGTTAAAATTGCTTATATTTTAACTTGAAACGTTATAATATTTTATAATAAACTCTCAATTGACGATGTGAGCGGCAACTGTTAGTTTCATATAATAAAAACTTATTAACTCTAATAGGGCAACCTATAATAATCTAACGTTATATACAACGCGTGAGCAAAAGTCATA
This sequence comes from Carpatolechia fugitivella, assembly GCA_951230895.1. NCBI lineage: Eukaryota > Metazoa > Arthropoda > Insecta > Lepidoptera > Gelechiidae > Carpatolechia > Carpatolechia fugitivella. The sequence goes on from OX579657.1 coordinate 11,355,681, forward strand.
CACCGTGATTCCGCTCCGGAACCATGTATGGACAATTTCACGGGAAGTTATGTAATTAATGAATATTTGCCGCACACATCATGATATTTCTTCAAATTTGTGATGATGCAGCTAATAATTTACAAGAGACCATTGGCGCTAATGGTCAAAACTGAATGATGCTAGTTTACGATTAGTGAAGGTTATAAAGTTTTAACTTAAACTTTAACTTTTTATTTTAGACAAAAAACCTGTTGTAAAGTAATATAGTGAAGTCAAAAGTGAGGTACATAGTTGACAAGTCATAAATAAACCAAAAACGATTAAACTCGTTGATGTAATTCATTGTGATTGTAAATGTTACAGTGGTTGCTACAGAAGCATAGCTTTCTTATGATACTGTGACGTCAAGCTGACACTATTCACCCCCCCGTGATCGAGTGTGATCATTATATCATTATGAAACAAAACAATATAGAATACTGTAAACAATAACAAGGAAAAATCATCGCCGTGTGTGAAATGGGTCATTTTTTACAACAAAGCACGGCGCTTTACGTATAGGCCTAGTCCAACTTATAGACGAAGAATCGTATAAAAGCAGTAGACTGAAAATTTTAATCATTTTTAATTACACTTAGCAACTGCCCGAACAATGCTAGGCACTGCTGAAAAAATCGAATACACATCGCTCCCATAGTAAATCAATCAGCCGTCAGTCAACAGCGCAGTTCCGTACGAGAAGTCCAGATATTTATGGAATTCAGTTTACTGGGAAACGTGGATCAGTTTCATGTTTGTTTCAGAACCCTTTCTCGAATTGTTTTTTGTTTACAGATTGTAGACGACGTGAATTTTATTTATATCTCTACGGCTTTGTAGAACATTTGACAAAAAGCTATAAAATTCCACAACCGAGTTGCTTGCTGTATATTGGTTAAGTACTTCGTTGCTTTTAGTTATCAAAGTCAAAATTATTTATTTCCATAGGATGTTATTACATCACTTAGATCCGTCATTAAATTTTTTTTGGGTGAGTTCACTAACACAATGGCGGAATCTGTGGAGAAGAGCTCACCGAAGAAACTCCACAGTCGTCGCATCTGTTGCGTTTCTTTTTTTAAATAAAAATATTGTCAATTACAAAACATTGTGATGATGCTACCAACTGACCACGTCATTACAGATTGCTTCCTCTGGTTCGCTGCTAGTGTTCTTGTTTTTACATCTTTTAAGGTTGACTTTCTACAAGATATTTATTTCATTTGTAATCATACAAAACATTATAAGTAAATTGTAACGTTTAAAAATATTGCAGCAAAGTATGCAACCCGAATACAAACGTACTTTTTTTTAAATTAAGGAAATACCAAATGGCAGAGTTTTTTTTTAGATTCTCTATGAAATACCTACTCACGACACATGTGCTGATAAGCTGAATGTAATGTGCAGGTTTCAAACATCTAATACAATTATAAAGGCCACAAAATTGGATTAATTAAACGTAGTTCTGATTTGTATTAATCGGCATGGTCAATTTTTAAACTAATAACACTAAATAAACTTCAAATCCAAACAACTTTGTTTGCTGGATAAGTTATTATATTCCTAATGACAGAACCGACGACGTTCAAAATGTTAATAACTTAAATTGTCTAATAAATGAGTCCTCAAGTATTCATCTAAAAGGACGGTCTGCTGATCCTGGGTTTAATAGTAAAATTGCACCAGCACGGCCGATTCAGCACCGGAACAACATTGTTTTACTCTAACGCATTTAAGAATGCTAAAAACTCATCCAAATAAAGTTCAAGAGCAAAACTAACCTACTGCTATATTCAAGCTCCTCAGAAAGGACATACCATAAACTGGAGATTTCGTTATTATAAATATTCCTAACTAGTTTTGCGCCCGCGGTTTCACCCACGTTTAATGAATTCTCCCGTAGGAATGAGGTGTTTTTCCGCGGTAAACTCTATATCCTATGTAGCCTATATCCTATTTCAGGACCTAACCTATATGTGTGCCAAGTTTCATCTTGATCCGTCCAGTGGTTCAAGCGCGATTCGGCAACAAACATCCAAAATTTCGTAGGTATAATAATTAGTAGGATACAAACACATAAATAAAATTTCACTTGCGCTTAAAATTACACTTTAATTTTTAAAATATTGAGCAATACTTTAGTTGTCTCGCAGGTACGAGTAGCTGTGCGAAATTTTGCATGATTATGTGTGTATGCACCTAAACGATCCCTGATAGTATTTAAAACAATTTCCTACCAGCTGTGACTGTGATCAAATTAAACAAGCATTTGGGTTTAGATTGATGGGCAGATTGAAAGCTTTTTCTTGTCCGCTCTCACACGAGCAGCAACGGAATTAAACCTCCTCCCTAGACGCTCCAGAAAAGTGTATTTAAATGAAATGTATTGAGAAAGTCGCGGCGGAAATGAACTTCTTTCACGGAGCTTATTCAGCGACTGTTTTAAAACTCAGAAAGGTTTTTTAGCTCACTTCAACGTTGGTCGTTGCGTTTTGTTGCCATCAAAATTAAACTCCCGTTGGAATTGCATTCGACCATAAATTGAATTTTCCAATCCGGTTCATAATTTCTACTCTTCCGGTGCAACTGCTGCAATCTTTCATAAATCAAATATTCAACAGTTTAGAACGAAGTATATAAACGCCGTCTTGAACAACAAAAACGTCAATTTTACAAGTTTCTAAAAGCTTTATCACGAAATAAATCAGTCATCCAAAATATATGGAATACTGGAACTAGTGTCTTCTAAGATGATACTTTCATACAGAACCATGAACAAATATGATTATGTTAATAATTACAGACTATAAAATAAAGAATAATATTAACAATCATTTTGAAATGGGTAATCTACTCGTACTATTGAATAACTTAAGAATGTTCGTTCACTCACTCGTTATATTTCTTGCATAATGAATAAAAAAGACAAAGTTATTAGTTACGGCATTAGGTAGTTCTATTATGTTATTTAGAACAAAATGAACCAAAGCACGTACGTGCCAAAACAGCTTGAAATGGTCTCTTGTTTAGTGAATGGTTGACATTGGCCGGACAAACACACAATGCTAGACAATATGTGCATTTGGTTTAACGCTTTGATGTGAACACAAAGATACCTTTGACCTAGGGGACACCGAATCAAACCCAAAGTCACATTTGTTAACAGTTCCGATTCATTAAAATGGGTAAACGCACATACTGTATCTAGTTTTATTGAGCGCTAAATAAATTGTCCAAGAATGAGCGTGCGACTAATACAAAACACAAGTCTAAATTATTTTGTAAGGCGTGTTACGTGAAATCTTCCGAACTGTTGCATAAAACCACATCGTAAAGTTAATATTGTACTTGGAAAGGTTTGGTAATCAAAAATCGATACATGATCCTTGTGCTAAATTGAGTGCTTTCGCATAAACTCATCCACCTACGTAACAGCATTCAACTTCCACCAAAATTAATTTCTTGCAAAATGATGTGACTAATCGCTTACACACTCCTCGGTAAATTAAGCCCAAAAATTAATCAGAATTCTGATTCTTAATCATTTGTGGCAATAGCCATACTTAATCTTGATACTTAATCTTTTTGGTACATTCAGTTTAATCAAATGCGTGGCAATCGTTTAGCAGATGGAAGTAATTTTCATATTGGTTTTGGTAATCTATTTTGTTACAGATAATTACAATCGGCTAAGGAGTATGTTCTAGAGATTTGCCGATCTGCTTCTATGCAATTTGTAACCGAAATTAAATATAGCATCAAACATAACTTTTCTATAGAGTGTTAGCGGGCAGCGCAGAACAACCGCTGCTGTGGAGATCTTTGAGGGAATGGTTACCTTTTAATCTGAGAGACAATTACTATCTAACTAACAAAATTGATATATTTTTTATAATCGCGGGGGAAACCTCACGACCCTGCAAGTGCATCAATTTGTCTGTGTGCAAGTATGTCGGTAGTTAATAACCCGTGTAGGTATCCGTGTATTGTGCGACGCATGCTAAACAAACGACATGGTTTCTAAAGGTACCTAGTTTCACGCGCCTGCGCATGTAAACCACGGATCTTTATCGATGTCACGAGAACCTTCAAGATATTTGGAGAAATGCCTAAAATTGGCCATTCAAATTCAGTGTTAGTATCTGTTGTACACGATTCACGTGTTTTGGCATCTAAACGTGGAAGAGAATGTAGCTGTACCTGACTGAGCAAGTGAGGTATTCAGAGAAAAGTACAGCAATGAGTTTATCATTCAGAGCAATTCGGATTCAATGTCGCCAGATAAGTTATTCTCAACCAGCAGTCGATAATGTATACGAAAACTGCCTTTTGCATTATTAACACAGGATCGCCAATCGCCAGTACCTGCTCCTATATTGCGAAGATACACAACATGATTCGAATACTGGAATGTCGTTATGTAGCACTACCTAAAAAACAAGTGTCAAGAAAGTAGCCACGCACGATTGAGGCGTTTTTAAAAAGTAGGAAATAGTTTTTCTTGTCTGGCGTGTATGAAACTTTTTATCATTTAATTTTTAGAATAAAATACGTTGTGATAGATGGACACTCCGCCAGACTTCTTATAAGAGTTCAGTATTTTCATCTCAAAAAAAGAAAAGTTATATCGTAATATGTGAAAAGTAATAAATCCCGTAATTTATTATAACAAATCAATTCACCATACTTTCTCGCCAATACCACTCAATAGTAATATTATGTGACGAATGTTGTAAGTTAAAACTAATCGTTATGTAGCGTAACATTGTTCGTTTGTTAAATGGTGAAGTAATATTTGTTTTTACTGTGCATTCACAAGCTTTATCTTATGAGTTGTGTCAACTTCTGTAATGGAAAGCTCTTTAAAACAACTATGGTACTGCACAAAGGAAATAACAGAAAGTGCTTGTAAGTAATTTATATCGCATTCCAAAAAAAAACATTAGAAAAACAAAATTTTGTAAAAGAGTCAAATCAATGAACGCTTTATAACTAGAAGAGGGTAATTCCACTTGAAGGTATTGTCGAAAGTAAGGAAAGCAGTCATACTTATAGAGAGAAAATGAAAGCGCTCTGCATCGCAACCGACGAACAAGAAAACTGCATTTCTACACTTGGGTAGCATTCTATCAAGGTTACTTGTAGCACGTGACGCGCATTACTTGATTCAGAAAGTTTATAAATAGAAAATTAAAATATCTTTATTTATTTACTTACATATATTAAGACTAATACCTATAGATTGCAAAATCTTAAGTAAACCTTGAAGTACTATTTTGGTCCGCCTACATTTTGTCACTTCCATAATAAGTGACACTTGTTAGCACCATCCACACCACTCTAGCTAGCCTTTAATTGCACAATAATATTTGAGAATATCCCGGATATCCAAATTGATCGATCACATATTTTATGATAACATTAATGGCATGACAAAGAAAAGAAATACTCACAGCACCTCTTAAAAATTTCGTAGCACAATAAAATTATATTTACTAAAGAAAAATAGATTTCCTTTGTTACCGATAAATTTGGATCTTAAAACGTTCAAGTTTAGTCACATTCGCGTTCTCGATTAGATAAAGCAACGAGATGAAGACACATGTAGTGAGGTGATAGAAGTTTCGATACGAAATCTGAGAGATGCTAACAAACGATACTATTGGCAGACCGCCAGACGCGAGCTCTTGACCTAGAGCCGCATTTATACGGAACAGAAACAAATGAAAGTGTGTTTACATGAAAAAGGCATTTGTTTTTCTTAAAATATTCGATAGAAGGTCTTTTAAGATATCATAAATAGCTCATAATATATTATGTCCCCACTATGGGGCTTGAGTGTACTGTAGCATCGGGCCTCGTTGGTCCGAGTGCTATGTAGTTTGATACTGGCGATAGTATTCTTTTTGCAATATATTCGTTCTCTTTTTAACTATTCAGTTTAGAAAGAGAACGATAGAAACTTCAGACGGGCTGGGGCCGTGGAAGTTTGACGGACTCACTCTCCGACCGCCGTCGTGGCAGGTTGTTTTTTAGTGGGCCTAGCCCACGGGCGAGCCCTGCCCGGGGCAGTGGGCTTTGTATAACTAAGGAGTTTATAAAAAATGGTTAAAATGTGCTACAGATCTCCGCTATTTTTCAAATAACGTGAATAGAATAGATATAATGAAGAATAAAACAAATGAAGAGCGTCAAGAAAAATATATTAAAAGAAGCTGTTGTTGCTGCTGTTGCTACTGCTGGCTAGTGAGCCAGAAGCTGCTTTGGAGATTATGCCGTGGTTTCTTCACTGAGCAATGTCTGGAGAAAGAAGAGATGGACAGCAACAGTTCACCCCGCCGAGAGGGCTTTGATGATGATGAGTGTCGTGTGATGGAGCTCGTCGAGAGGGAGGAGTATTCCCAGCGAGTACCCCGCAGAGTATTTTTATTGATTTATTGAGTATAAACGCACGGACGAGGTGGCCGGGAGGCGATTGGTGACATCGTCAGCAGGGTCGCAGACATAAAAATGAAAGTTCCAAGTTATTTTATCCCAGCTAATATTTTATTTATAATTTTCCATTGTCAGTTTCAAAAATGGCAGATATTTTCTTTGTTTAATTCTTGACAGTTCAACTATTTGAATGTTTAGTCTGTTATAAATACTTCTTGGAGTAAAATGGCGATCCGTTTCGTCAAAGATAAAGTGTCGTGTCTTGGTCTGTCACTTTTGTAAACAGATGTTTACGTATTTATTTTTATTTATATTTTATTGAATTCCCTTTTATTGTATTGAGGTAGGTAATTTCTTTTGGGGTTATGCTTAGGTGACCTGCATAATACAAAATAAAACATAAATGCATTATTGTCACTAGTTTTTACGAATTGTTTGTATGTTTTTCTAAACGGATTGGTAGTTAGGTAGTTGAGGTTTCGTGTACGAAGGTTAGGTTGAGATTGTTTGCGCTGTTAGTTGGCTGATTAGGCACAGTTGATACACCTGCTTTAAGAGACATAGGAGCTTTGTAGGGTGGTCTGTTTAGGATCACACGTATTCTATCTGTCCTTTTCTAGGTTAGTAAAAGGTTGAGATTTCTATGAGTTATGATGAGGTATGGAGTTAGGATATGGGAAGAAGTGATAGGTAATTTTTTTCAATTCATTATATATACCAATCCAAGTTGTTGTCATTTTCAAATCCACATATTTAATAATTTGAATATGATATTGTATCTTGTAAGAAGGCATTAATGTAATGTACTTGTATCTTAGTCTAAATAATTATTTTTCTTCCTAATCGCTAGTTATCTTGATATTGTTGTTACTATATTGTTTTTTTCTATGTATTAATCCAATTATTTGTTTCATGTGCGGGCTGATAAAACTTTTATATTTAAACAACCATTAATATTTTCTTCTACACCTCCTTACTGACGCGAGATGTACTTCAGGACATCAGTGATGCCTGAATGAAAAGAAAATAATTTTTCATATTAAAAAACAACATTTATATCTTAGCTCTTCTGATTGTTTTTTTCTATATGTTAACTTCTCTTTCTTTGGAAACATAGCTTCAATTTTAACACCTTAACTTCTTTTTCTATTTTGCTTTTAAATTAAATATAATTTAATTCTTGAGATTCTTGAGTATTGTGATTGGTGTTAACATTGTTTTGATTATCTTGATTTAATTTTTTTATCGTTAACTTAAATGTTTTAAATTTCATTTTAAGTTTTGCATGCTATGTCTTTGAAGAATTTTATAGATTCAGGTTAGGGTTTGCATTTTGTAATTGAGGTAGCTGTTAGCTTTGGTTTAGGATGGTAAGATATGGGTCCTGTTTTAAGTATTTTTGGAGAGGTTTTTTATTTAGAAAAATTATTAGAAAATATTTTTCTGGTAATTAGACTTTAGCTAAGTCCAGGATCTAAGTCTTCCATTGTTTTTTTTTATTAGATTTTTATTAAGTGAATTTTTCCCTCTCTTAGGTAGGTAGTTAGTTACTAGTAGATTGTAACTAGCAAAAAAATTTTTTGGGTCTTCAACCAAAAAAATTTTTTCAGGGGAGACCGGGGGTAGTTGTAGCATCGGGCCTCGTTGGTCCGAGTGCTATGTAGTTTGATACTGGCGATAGTATTCTTTTTGCAATATATTCGTTCTCTTTTTAACTATTCAGTTTAGAAAGAGAACGATAGAAACTTCAGACGGGCTGGGGCCGTGGAAGTTTGACGTACTCATCTGCCGTCCGCCGTCGAGTGCGGACCATAGTATTATTTCTAGTGCTAAAGTTATAAACAGTGCGTTTAAGCTATAAATAAAGTATCGTGTTATAAAAGTGTCTTTTATATTTAAAGTAGCGAGTTGTAGCCAAGGAGGCTACAGCCGCTACAGTACCCTGGATCCAGTGCGGGCTAGTCGACTTTCAAGACTATTAAAGTAAAATAATTATTCTCATTTGAGACAGGAGTAGGCAATGATTTCAGTAAAAATTGCAACTGAAGTTTTTAGGATTGTAACATAAGATGGCAATCATGTTAATAAATAACAGGTGAACTTCCCATTTAGCATGATAACAGAACCAACACAGATTATCTACGCTCTGTGAAAACCATCTATTTATACTACTGCACTACTGGTGTGAAAATGACAAAATACTCTTGTCTATTTTTATAGGAGTAAAATGACCGCTGCAAATGCAAACGACAGGAAATGAGGAGTGATTGATGCCTTTTTGTATGCGCAAGCGCCTAGTGGGACAATAATGCATTGTTTGACGGGACAGAACTTTCACTAAAAGCCGAAGAAGGGTAGATTATGATAATAACATATGTTATGTTGCATATACATGAGCCAATCCATAATATTGGCGTTATGTTAATAGTGACAATCCTGATTAACGTCCAAGAGTGGCGATTACAAAAAAACCGACCACAGCAGACGACAGACGATAAAAAGCCTTCCGTGTGTTACCGACCGACAGCTGATGACAGATGAAGACTAGATGACCAACGACAGCTGACGACAGTCAATGAATAAACGATAACTGAACATGTCTGTGTGAATCGGAATCAATGATAACCTAAAACAAGGACGTGGCTGTCAAATATTTTTCAGTTAGATGTTTTACTTCTTCTCTAAAATTGTGCAGTCGACGTGTCCATAAGATTCAAATTCGATGTTTGACTGCTCTAGTATTAAGATAGGATGTTTCATAATTTTTAACCTTCAGCAAAAACGAAGTATTAGAGCGCGACAGTAAGACTTAGCCCCATCTATCGACGCTGTTTCAAATTGTTTCATACTAAAAACAAAACCCTTTTCTACTTTGGACATTAAGATCAATTGTAATATTTGCTTAAATAATTATTGCATATTTTTATGCAATTTCTAACGAAATGTGATACATTTAATCAAATAATATTATTAATATTCAACGTATACGTATATATTCGCTTGCCAATTCCGACGAGCGCATAAGCAAATAGTGTGACGTAGTTAACGCTGTCTTAACAAATTAGTGTCTGATTAGCGAGTGATATCTCCCACAGGAATTATTGGTGACACGACACCTTTGTAATATCTGCTCGTTGGCGATGTGCAGCAATGTGTGACAAACCAGAGCAGGATTTAAAGTTTTTTTTTCTGATAAATAGGAAGTATGTCTTCGCCTTCATAATTTTCAGTCTTCAACAACCCACTGCTTAACTGGTTTTTTTTTCTATTACATCATGTGGACCTTCATCTTTTTAATAATTAAAATATTAGACAAGGGCTTTGAAAAAAATTAAATAGGTATAATTATTTTAAAACAGTTTCAGCTTCAAAAATCAATGTTTGTAGATCTAACAGTTCTACTAGTTTGGTTTTGTTAGCTACCAAAATTCCACAAACAGATCTACGTACAGTTCTTCCCGTTTTAATAGTAATAGCCTTTAAAGCCAATCGTGAAAAGTTTTATATATTTCATGGTTTGACTATTGCCTATCGAAACTAAAGTAAATAGTGCCTCTGAATCCAGCCCAGGGTAACACAAGACGCTACAGGTGTCGCTGTCTTTATCGTGACGCCTTATGATATGAGGCACTTTATAATCGTATAGGCGGTATCGGAGCCTCTTCCAGTCTATTAATACGCGCCGATATTAGTACGTGTCTCATGTTTGATTTGATTAAACGCCTTGTCGCGTGCACACTCAGGTGCGCAAGATTCGTCTCGTAGGAACGCAGTGTTGATAGCGAACAATGTAGCACGGTGTCATAGTAACTCAGGAATATTGCCAATTCTACCGATCAAGGTGTAAAAGATTTATAACGGCCAATCAATATGAGATTGAAATTATAATGTTGTTCGCGACGTTGTTGTTGTTTGAAAAGCAATAGTACTTACGTAGTATTTTGCTCGACATTTTCACCTAACTTGCACCTATTTTTTTCTTTTTTTTCCCTAACTGCCCTAATTTATTTTTCTTCAATATTGCTAATATAGCAAGCGCAGACTTGACCCAAGATGCTCTAGTTCAAAATGAGCGTAGTAAACGCACGCGTTTAAATTCGTAGCAAACTGCTACGCTCGTTACGGCGTAGCAGAGGTTACGAGAATATTAATTCAGTACTTATTTACTGTTAAAACTAATGGCAAAAGTTGAGTGTTTCTGTTATTCAACAATTTAAAACAGTAAGGTTGATGCAAGCGATAACATATAGGTACATTATAGATGTCCAAATATTTATTATGATTCTGTTGGACATAGACCGTAGCACGAAAGCACAAAATACAAAAGTGAAAAAATTACAGTAAAGGAATAAATCTACGATTTGGATTTAGCGTGAAAAATAAGTTTATGCGTCTGAATGGTTTAATCAACCGCGACCGTTGTACTTAATTATATTATAATATTAAACTTTTATAAGAAAACGGTCCAATTATATAGGTAGGTAGCTAAAGAGAAAATAAGTACAGACTAAGTACACAAACGCATCATGCTGTGAAGTAAATTCATCAAATAGTGCTCAGCAGGGATCGAATCGAATAACAAGCGTCGAGAGATCTAATGACCTTAATATAGATTTTTTTATGTCAATAACTCATCGGCCTTTCATCTCCGGCTTTTTAGCATAATCTATACTATTATTATAAAGAGAGAAGTCCGTACTGATTGACTGACTGACTGACTCATCAACGCACAGCAGAAACTACTGAAGCTAGAAATACCAAATTTACAAAGTAGGTTACATTTATGGCGTAGGCAAGCAATAAGAAGGGATTTTGAAAAATTCCCCCTCCAAGGGGGAAAAAGCGGGATTCAAGTTTGTATGAAAGTCCGTCATTTTAAAAGTTGGGATCATGAAAATTTGGATTTAGACTGCGATTAATAAATAATTTGACACGTGTTTTAGCATTTTATCAAAATTTCTATTTTGAGGGGAAAAGTAGGGATTAAATCGACACCTCCTATGAACAACAACGTAACTTGAGATACGTGACTTGAGATACAGAATGACTTTAGTTAATATTATTCCTTATCATAATTTTATTTACTCTTTTCTGTCCAAGCTTTTCTGCCTAAGTACAATAGAACTGAAGATAGCATTAGTCAAAAAAACCTAACTATAGGTAAAACGTATTTTTATTTCTCTTTAAACTGCTGTACTGATTAGTTGCTAAAATTAAGTTACGTTGTTGTTCATGGGAGGTGTAGAAATGTTTGTATGTAAAGTCTGTCATTTCTAAAGGTAGGAACTTGAAAATTTTGGTTTAGGTAGAGATTAATAAATCATTTGACACATTTTAGCATTTATTCGAAATCCCTATTTTAAAGGAAAAGTAGGGATAAATGTTATTTGGCACGTGTTTTAGAATTTTATCAAAATTCCTATTTTAAGGGGGAAAGTAGGGATTAATGTTTCTATGGAAAGTCCAGTTCTAAAGTTAAGAATTTGAAAATTTGGATTTAGGCTATGATTAGTAAATGATTTGACACGTCTTTTTGGATTTTTTCGAAATCCCTATTTGAAAAGGGAAGTAGGGATTAAATTTTGTATGGTTTGTCTGTAAATTTTGTTAGGAACTTAAGAAATTGTATAATAAGACTGAATTATTCGGTTCGAGTTCCAAACTGTTTTTGAAATCCCGACTTAGAGTAGGTATTTAAATAAATGATAAAAAACGAGCCTCCTCCATTTTGAAGTTGGTTAAAAATGTTTTAAAATATGAATTAATCTACCCGTGCGAAGCCGGGGCGGGCCGCTAGTAAACAAATAAAGCAGGATGTGGAGATAAATTACGATAACATGGCCCACTCCTACATATTTGAATAAATGAATGAATGACATTTTTCCGTCTTACAGAAAATTATGATGTGGTCGAACCATATTAAAGATTAAATAGCATGTTCAGCTCAGATTAAACAACTACGAATCGCAGCCAGCGCCATAACTGGTCGCGGTTCCTTCAACAGGCATCTGTTTAATATAGGTTTCACGGACAGCCATCTATGCAGAGGATGCATGGAGAAGGAAGAGACGGCCGCCCACGTGCTGTTGGAGGGTCGGGGCGTGTCATTGTACCGGGCAAGGTATCTCGGTTCGCCGGGAACGATCCCCGAGGTGCTGGGTAACATCAGTGGTATGTTGCAGTTCCTCGAGGAGATCGGGTGGCTCGAGTAGTGAGAGCCTATTTTGCGTGTGAGTGGGACACGCAAAATAGGCGCATCAGACGTCGGTTCACGGAAACCAGCCCGTCATACCATACCATACCATACCATACCATAGCACGTTCAGAGTAGGCTTGAACTCCTGGGTAGAAGGACGTAAATGAACTATAACAAAGACAGATACTACGTTGACGGGAAGCAACGTGTAGGGTAAGCACGCTTAATCGAGCTAATTTTTTCATGCAATTCATAATAATACTTAACAGATTTTTCATATTATTATCACAAAATATCAACCGCAACCATTTAAATTCAGAAGCGTTATCATAATATCATCACATCTGGCACGTGAGCAACGTGCAAACATGTGCGTAGTATATTATTATGAAATTTTCACACGGTTTGGCACACTCCGCAACTCTAGCGCATCTTCGGAAGCGGAACCGCGCAGGCGCCGCCGCCGCCGCCCGCACGCGACGTCACGCCGTGCGTTGCGTTACGTGCGCTTGTTACGCGAATCAATCGTTCATACAGTTAACCAGAGCTAGAACAAATGTTCGACATGCCGCACTGAGTTTTTGATAGATTTACAACCTTTTTTGTGTTATTTCCACTATTTTTCAGGAGCGATTGCTACGAATTTATGACTTTGTAATATTTTCTGTTTAATGTCGCATGCTTTGAAATTAATTTTGCGCTTTTTATAGTAAAAAAAGAATAAATTTAAAATAATACCGCTCAAGTCGGCTTGACTGATACCATAATTCTTATCTTAGTTTCTTATCTTATTTAGCCCAGACTGTCCCACTGCTGGGGAAAGGCCTCCTTCTTCTTCCACCTCCCTCTGTTCTAGATTTCCTTATCCCGATTCTTAAGAGGCCATAATTGCTATGATTAAATTGTTGTTCTTTAATAAGTTATCGTAATAAAATGAATAATGAAGACTGCCGCCTTGTCTGTTTGTAATTACCGAAGAAGTTCGTTATTGCTGCAACTTGATTGTATGGCAATAGAAAGTCACCAGTGAGCCATACGAATGTATTATAAAGGCGCACTGAGACATGTAATCGCTGGCTTTCAAGAAAAATTGCATGGTGGCCAATTTGTTGTGGTTTACCTCACTTTCGAACGGTGTCGTATGGAAAACAATGTTGGTTACAAATTGCAGGGTTACGAAGGCGTGTCGCACCTCAATGTAACTCTGTCAGTAAGATTGTACTTATTTTAAAACAGTTTGAAAAAGATAACACTTTAAATAACAGAACAATTTAAATAATTAATCAATGTTTATGCCGGCCAACGAAAACCTTAATTTCATTGGATCGAGTTTTCTTTTTACAGTGTAGTTATCGTAACTCTACGCGTGGAAGGATTTAAATCCATAACAACTTGATACTTTCGCAACTGAATCATATCGTTTAATATAGTTTTCCATGTAAACAACCAGCACACAAAGAGTAGTTTACTTAATGCTCCAGTGACAAGACTATAAAAGTATCGCTTGCGGTATTGTAAAGCCATTGTAAAACGATCACATCGATTTAGGCCAATAACAGCACTTGGCGACAATGATGTGCGGATCGCTCTCACCCCACAAATCTACTAACTGTTGAAAGTTACTGAGTTAAACCATAAAATAAATAAAGGAACAAGTAATAATTAATATACAGAGCACCACAACTCCATAATCATGAGTAGTTTATTTTTAAATAAGAGAACTTCAAAATTTTAAAAATAAACTAAAATCCTCATCAACATCAACGGCCCGTTACAGTCCACTGCTGGGCTATGAGCCTCCTCCACTTAAGTGGAGAGTTTTGCAGGCGGGTTGGAGATCGCAGACTAAAAGGTTACTGTATCAGAGAGCGCTGCTGCCCGTTCCCTGTTCAATGTGTAGTACGACACCCACGGGAAGATTAGGGGTTGGTGACAAATGTATTCTACTCTGCCGTCACCACACGGCGTAACTAAAAACCTACTTTATTATTAATTTAACCCTTTGAATTTTCTGCAAAACAAATTACTTACTATTTAGTAAATCCCTACCTTAACTTTTATGACATCCTGTCTGCAAATAAGGTAATTTCTCCACTCTAAGGAACTTGTTTCTTTGACGCGATGATGTGCTCCCGCGCGGTGCGAGCAAAGGATTGGTCTTTTACGTACTTAAAATAAAGATGATATGAGTGACATGAAAAACTATTTTAAAAAGCGGGGTATTTTTAAGTCCAATTGAACTTTCGTAATTGTTTAACCACAACGCGAGAAGAAATCAGTAATTAAACAACTGAATTTTATTGGACGCACGACAATTTGGCATTGAAACTCTTTGTTTTCGCATCAAGCTGAAGTATTTTTGTTTTTACAATAATTTAATCAGTGCATCTATTATTATTCACGACGAGATCGACAGCTTGCGAACTAATTAGTATGTTGGTATAAAGCCAGCGTGTTGAAGAATACATTTCGGTCAATCTATGTATACTTACATATGTCTAAAGGAAGTAGGAATTTTTTACGATACTAGCTCATATAAGTCCCCACCAAGAAGCTCGAGCCTACTCTAAATTAAGGCAATCTTGCCTTAGCCTAAACGATCGATGGTCTCATTCACATACAACCAATGAATTTCGTCTTAGGCGTGTACGCATGCAGATTTCCTCAAGATATTTTCCTTAAACGTAAAAACGTCTAATAAATTTAGTATACTTCTCATAAAAAAAATATAAACACCTTGCAAGTTTATGTCTTGTAAGGATTAAAAGAAAAACGTGTATATTTAGGAATACACACACAATATCAACACACTTTTCAACAATACAATACAATATATACTCATTTTTCTGTTATTCCTTACAAAACTTAATCTTGCAAGGTGTTTAGATTTTTTTGATGAGAAGTATATTAAAGAATTTGAAATTCCGACATACATCGGTGGTGGGGTTCGAACCATCGTCTCCCGAGGCAGTAAACTTGTTTCTGTATTGATCACGCTTGACCAATAAAACACAGAGCGTCGGTGCTGTAGTGGCTAGGGCCGCTGTCTTCCGATCGGTAGACGCGAGTCCGACCCCCACCTCGTACTGATGTGTTTAATTTTCGAATTCATATTAAGTATATCCGACGATCTTAAGGCGAAGGAAATCAAAGGTTGTGTGTGTGTCGTCGACCAACCCGCACTGAGCCAGCGTGGTCGATTAAGGCCTGATCGCCCTAATTCAGGGTAGGCTTGAATACCTCTGCGGCTGTTGATGATATTGATGATTAACAAAACTAAAGTCGAGGCAATGCTCACTAGCTACATACAACATCGTCGCTCTTACTGAACTAAATCTGTGCACTTGCAACCTAATCGTTATACTGACTAACACAATACTAATTGATACAAGCTACCAATATTGACTGTCGCTACGGATAAGTATATCTCACTCAGGTGTGTATCCAATTATTATAGTTTTCTTATATATCGTTTTGTAACAATGCCAAGATTTTGAAATAATCTATTAGATTGCTAGAGACATGATTGAAATTATTGTAGACTGATCATGTTATAGTATTGTCCTCTAACTATATAAAATATTTTTTATTTTTTGTACTTATTAAAATTTGCTACGGTTATTGATTACCTACCTAGAAATCGTTTTGAATTAAAATGATAATTTGAATTTAAAACAAGAAGTCTGTGAAATACGCAATGAAAATTTTCAACAGATTTAAATACTCAAGTGGAGCAGGTCTACCGTCTACCCCATAAGTTCGAGTTGTCAGATAGTGTTGAGTACCACTCAGCAAAACGCAAAGTAGCTATCATTTTGTGGTAATTAGTCAAACTGTAGACGGACTTTTTAAACTTACCCGAAGCAGAAGTATAGGGCTGCAGCAACGTGCCTGAAACAGACAAATTAGGGTTAACACACTTTGCAAAACAGTAATTAAACAGTAAGGTACATTTTCTTATATAAATAGGAGACTTTTTAACCCATTGACTAGCAATATAATTAAATTATTGCACCGACTAGTGGAAAAAAGTCAGATAAAGAAAATAATAATTCGAGCGGTGAAAGCGATTTTATTTTAAATTTATCAATTGTTTATATTATTGGCGCGGGCCGCACACTACCTACAGTACAGTACCTATGTATTTACTTATGTACTGAGAAGTGGTGTATAAATTGTCACAACCTTTTTAAATTTAATAATGTTTATGTTTTAATGCACGTCATTTAATTGTAAAACTTACTATACAACACATTCATTTTACGGAACTAGGCTACCAGACCGGCGGCCATTAAGGTTTACGGGAAGCTCATCAACTATACAAGAGGCAACAAAACTGCTCTTTACAGCCCTAACGACATCAATATAAAGATAGACTCTACATCCAATCACAGTCATAATAAATACGCAAATGCCCTGTAATAAATATTAATAACTTTCAATAAAACGAACGAAACATCAATAGGGAGTGGGTAAGCGCTCCCATTAACGCTTTCACTGCTGAGAATGCCCCTGTCATGTCCACATTTATTCAATGCTTAAAAACTGACTTAACTAGTAGTACCTACTAAAATTAAGCGATTTGGCATTTGGCGCATAAAATTAAGTGTGCTTAAAACCAGCATTAATACTCTGTAAGTATGTCATTACACTACCCCTATACCATAGAACGGTAGTTAAAGTGTTGAATAGGGAAGGGAGCGGTGGTTTGGGTCATTAGGGGAACGCTGGGAAAAACGTTCAAATCAAACACTAAGTTGCCTCACTGACAGTTCCCGAAGTTGCTCTCGACTGCTGCGGTCGCCTCTTTAGTATACATCTCGAAAAAAAATATGCTTGATATTACTGGTGTTTAAGGACGCGCTCATATTGTGAAGCGGTCTTGTTTCATTAACAAAAACTGACAAATCAAACAAAATTGATTTGATTACCATACTAAATTCTTTCTTCCTAAAAACAATACCTACTCAACAGAGATTTAAATTAATTTCTCAAATACTAAGTAAGTACCAAGGTAAGTAATATTAAACAGTGTAACAAAGACTACCAATTACTATGTACTTCGAAAGGCATTGTTATTATCAGAAACATAGACATTTATTGTTTCTGATAAGAGACTGCATTGAAAACCATTATTGATAGGCATTTTCAATTCAAGAAGTTTATGTAAGTAAATAAATTTTAGTTTTTTTTGTCTTTAGTTACTCTTGCATGGCTTTATGACGTCAGAGTGCACTTGTACGGTACAGGTATTGTTATCAACTCATAATGTACCAACCAAGGGCTAAGGTGATAACGCCTAACGCGGTCTATTGTGGATTGTTCAACTATACACATAACTTATGAATTCCTTTACATGTGTGTGCATATTACCTCACTATTATTTCCAAATTATTTCCTTTACCGAAAGCATGTTGTTAAGTTAAATATGGATCTGAGCGAGGGATCTACTGAGAACGAAGACGGTGTGCGAAGGTGTCACTTTTTTTAGACAGACCCTTTGATTCTTTTTCAATCTGTGGAATGTTGTCGGCTGTTGTTGTGTCTGTAAGCAATTAAGCATAGATTTTTTGGTGTGAAACCAGCCATTGTCACACTAACTTAAAATTCACTTAAAAGTTATAACAAAGTTGTATGTTATTAAAGTAAGTTACAAATCTTACAATCTGTGCATAAATTTGTTTAATAAAAGCTTAAAATTGAGCAATACTAAATAGCTAACCTAAATACTCTACGCAAAAGCGCTGATAGAGCTAGATGTGAACTAAAAATGTTAACGCAGACGCTAAAATTTGTTTACGTAATAATATTGACGTTGAGGTGATGAAGTTTAGGCCTAGAAGCTACTGGTGACCTGGATGCACCACATGTATTAATTATAATAACCAGCTAAAACTTATACAAAGTCATTAAGTAATAAAATGACGGATGCTATACCTGGGCTAATTAACATAAAAACGTTCTGTTCGATTTTGTAGTATAATAGGTGTTTTATAAAACTCGCATTTGTAGATATTCATATCATGCTGCAATTATTATAATTCATAATTATATTTACATTGCATTACTAAATTTATGATAAGTTGAGTCATGCATTTGGATTTTGGAGTGTCAATGATATCAACAACTCAAAAGTAAAATTAAATTCCTACTCCACCGGAAGGAAATACCGGTATCGTACTTCAACCTTAATTATTTCGGTCAATACGTTTAACAGTGTTTTTATTTAAGTAGCCGCGGTTACACCTTTCTATTTGCTCGCTAGAGGAAACAATTAAATATTTTTAACGTTCATTGAAATGTACAAGACATAGCATTGAAGTAGACAATCATGAACTGGCTATGAACTAGCCTATGAGGAAGTAAGTTCTTTGGTACCAGCACTAGTCTAGCTTAAACGACTAAAGTCCAATTGTCAAATGATCCTGTTTTAGGATATAAATATAAGCATCGCCCGACTAGGAGTCAAAGTGGTCGCTATGGCCAGAAAATCATCATCAACATAAGCATTATTATGACTACTGGTATTGAAAAACTGTTTTATACGTGTCTCACTTTCCGTATGGTCCAAAACAAAGAAGCAAAATAATCATCTTCTTATATATCTTATTTTACCTAAATTTGAGTAAATACTAAAGAAGTTGCGAATATTCCGCATAACTTTGAGTTTATACTGAATTCAACAAGTGGCGTTCCTTCTTTCTTCACTTCTCCATTGTCAATGTCATACTTTGAGCAAAATTATTTTGGTTGGTGTGAGTGGGCGACACACACCAATTTTTCACTCGTTAATTTAAGACTAACTGTCAACCCTTGGCTTTGCTTCTATTTTTCAATGTTTATTTTTGCAATAAGTCACATTTCCCAAATTTTGTCGAAATTAGGGCCCTCCGGAACAGGTCCCTTCAACTTTGGGACCCTCAGGAACAAACCCGTAAAAATTTGCCGAGGTACACTTCCAGCTTTCCAAATGGTTACCATTTTTTTAGCAAAGCAATGGGTTCAGTCGTGAAGATTGTTTGTTTTTATAGCATGAGTTTTATGTATTTACGGCATTATATTAATAGAGCAGGGCTAAGTGATCTAAGTGATGTAATAACATCTATCCTAAACTTTGGCACGATCCAACGGATAATAAATTGATAATATTTGATTTAATATTCACCGTAATTTAATCGGATTGCGACTGTGAGTTATCGATATACAACGAATGAATAATGACATTGTTTCTCCACGCTTTAATATCACTTCTCTACATACAACAACTACCAACCGAATCCGAGAACACAGAGCAGTCATTTTATTTTTAATTAAATAAAAAAAAAATATCAATCCACATTCACACAATAAGTAGTATTTTTTAATAACGGAGTAATCAGCATATTTTTACAAGCTTCGGACAGTGGCATTAAACATAACCGTTTACATAACATTATGAACCGGTTTTTAGCACCGGTTAGCTCGACCAAGGTCGGAGACAGGTCCAACCCGTGGACCCAGTAGCGCCGCGGGTTAAAAACATTGCAAAATGTACGTAACATTTTAATAAGGTCTAGTAATTTCTAACATCGTGCATTTTATATGATAATCATATTAGGTATATCGTCGTATAACTTTGAGCTGTTTATTATAGCGACCGTCTTTTTGTTATAAAGTTACTAGAAAACGGCGAAGTTTAATTATTATTATGCTGCATCGGTTTATGAGTATACATTTTGTATAATTAAGAAAACATTGGCACCTTAGCTACCTTTTACTTAATCTTAAAAATATTAAAAAAATAGAGAATATTCTTATACGATTTCCACATGTTTGTTTGAGTTTAAAAAAGTTCTATCCTGTGGGATTTGTTTAATTTAATGTTACCATATTGGATGGGGGACAGAAGGTACTATGTAATACATGTTATGTTTAAAGTTATCTAGAGGCGCAATGTTTGCTATCTGTGCCTACAATCCTGTTTAACCTTGCAAATAAAATTGTAATGATATAGGTATCATTATTAGCATGCACGACAGACCCGGCACGGCAAACATAATGACAGCGTGCCCACATTCTAAACTAACTTAAATTATTTAAAATAACTATTACAACACTCCACTGTCATTACCTGCCCAGCATAACAGCACAGAACTGGAAATATCTCATCTTACACTTAATCTACTTAAGTGTAGCAGTAAAACAACGAACAAAACACAATAACTAAATAATAACACAACACTCTTGATTTCAAGAAGACATTTTTGACACTGGCACAGAATACGTTATCGTAGAAAAAAAAACACTGAACATGATGAGACGTGAATCCGAGAAGATAAAAGGGTGCGTGTGCGTGTAAACGAGCGGGAGTGTGCGCAGGCGCGAGTTGTTTGGGCGGGATGAGAGGCGCGGCGCGCGTAAGAAATGCGCCCACGCCGCGCTATTATGAGACGCGATTGTCGCGGCCCTGCGGACAAGGCTACCTGGAACGCATTTCTGGCCTATTGATCTCTTGTATACTAGATTTTCCAAGAAGCACTGACCAGATAATTTAATTTTCAATACACTTTGCTCGAAAATTGAACTTACGACGACGGCAGTAATTATTCGGTAGTGCATTTTACCGAACAAGTGTGATTTTAATTACAATTTTTTTTTATTTCTGCAAGTTCTAACAGAAATATTTCCAGGCAGGAACATTCGAATATCAAAAACTAAATTGAATCGATTCTTACAAAGAAAAAGCATTTATATTTGTTTTATTTCAACTTATATAAGAATTATGTGTAAAAATTATGTATGAAGAATATTATCAGCCAGTATCATTTTTATTATTAAAAATAAAATTATCTCGATTTTAACGAAAAACCGATTAATAATAATCGTATGTCGTAGAGGCCGAATGTTCGCGAGTGCCTTTTCTCAATAATTATGCTTTTAGAAAGGAAACCAATTTTTGGTACGAGATTGGCCCTAATTTTGTAGAATTTGCATTGTTTTTCATGCTGCGTTACCCGTTTTCTCACAAATTTATTGAAGAACGTCGTACAACACACGGACCTTAAGTTTTATAACAAATTAATGACATTATAAACCCTCGCCTATGGCTCGGGCTTACAAAATTCACCTCGTTTGTAATTTGCCACTTACGATCCTTTTATTACTTATATTACTTAATATTTACTATTACTAGTCTAAACAACTAACCACATTAACAAAATTACCGTAAAAATTTATTTACCTATATATTATGGTAATTTGTTCATTGTTACTTTATTAATTCTCAATAAATTCTACTGGAACGTTGTCATGGATTTTATGGTACTAATAAATTGCAATTGAATTATGTATTTTATACTTATTTAATAAAAAAAGGTACCTGTTCTCTCACCTAGTTATCACACAAAATCATGCAAAACACTAAATGTACATTATAAACACTATTCACAGCCAATATACTTTAACAGGCAAAGTATCAGTTACAGATAAAAATAAGCACAAATGTCTTAAATATTTACAGCGTTTCGAACACAAAACTAAAAACGTAGCCGGAATTGTATAAACTTCATATCAAACATCTGAAAGTAAAATTCGAGTCGTAAAACATAGCCATTTGATTTTGCAAGAGACGCGCATAAAATTCTATCGTAAACTATTTTAGTTTAGATTAAACTTGCTCAATTGTTACAATGCGCAGAAAAGATATAAATAAAATCATAGTAAAATAAAAATAACTTTGAATATTTATAAAAGTATAAATCTTGCCAAGATAAACATTATACCGGTTCCTACAATACATTTTATGATAGACAAACATCCGCAGCTTGAAACCTAAAAAACCAAATCACGCTTCAAAATATTTGTAAAAGTATAAATTCACGCTTGTGACTACAACCTTGAATGTACAGAGGCCAAATTCATTCATTAATAGATACGCGAATAACTCAGACCGCTGTAATTACTTTGTTCCCAGTTATTGTTTTTTATTCTTCATTCGTAATTCAAAATTTTTTAACCATTCGTTGTTACATTCCAAAGACCTCTAAACCCCATGATTATAAAGAGATTATGTGTCAGACAAAAATAAAAATAAATACATGACAAGACTGCAAAGTCTACTGAGAAGTGAAGTTCAACTACAAAATCTGAGAAAATGCATTTGGAATGCTATTTCTTTACAGCCGGAGAAATGAATACCTCTGAGACAAAAGGACATATGAAATGAGGAAATCTGTCATTGTAAATAAAAGCTAAGACATATTTTGCAAGAATCTCAGTCGCTGCGTCCACTACGATAGGACAGTAGACAGGAAACCTACGAGTACTATATAAAATGTACTTGTAAATACAAGTTCCTCTTTGATAGTTTTGGCACAAAGTAAGACATTGTTTACAAAAACAAAAACACATTTACTAACGGTTAAAACACACGAAAGCTTTTTTACTTCACTTATACGACTATGAATTGAAACAAACAACTGAAACTCGTGCTCCAACGCGCTTTGCACGAACCGAAATCAAAGATCAAAGAAATTTCCTACTGCGATGAATCGTAATAGTCGATTCATTTATCATCGGTAATAATTCGACCACTAGACATGAGTCGAGCTAGTATTACAAAAGTAGGTGGCTTAGTTCGAGCGGCAATCATCGAGAAATCTGCCCCGGGCCGCCTGCGCTTGAGCGCTTAATCTAGCGTACAATTTGATAGCTAACCGGGAGTAGTAGGCTAAAGACCAAATTTTCACTGACTACTCGATAGTCTATCATTTTTGCTAATATCTAGCTCAGAGTGTTTAGATTGCAATGCTCTGTTGAAGTGTTGTTTTAAGAAATGTTTATGTTGATGCTGTAAGTTGATGTTTTCTAGCTGAAGCTTCCTGTCACCGAGCTCAAATCTCCTCAAATATTCTTAGGTCAGTTTTAGGTTTTGGTCACGACTACCGGTGCTACGTGAATGTGACATTACAATTGCATAAATCTTCTTTAGTGCTGTTATGATGATAGTTTAGTTTTGATGATAGTTAGTTTACGTATCCCTTATTTACATATCCGTAGGTACATCAAAAATGATATTGTTATAATTATAGAATTAACCGGTATTAAAATTGAAATATATATATATATAAGTATATATATTGTTACATTGCACAACTTTTCAAAGTATGCACTCAACCTTGATTTTCAGGGTGATCTGTGATAATATCAAAATGTAACTAACCGTTTAATGTTTATTCATAAAATACTTTAAGTATATTTTAAATATATTGCTATTTGTCCTTTAATTTTAATCGTGATTTTCCTATACAATATTTAGCAGGTATTATTTTTTAATTAATTGTATTATGTCATCATATCCTATAGGTTGCAAGGCCCGATCGAAATAACCCTGGTGTCAGAGTCATTGAGCTGCCAAATGTCTCTGACACGGCTCATGTTACAATATTATATCAGTAGAAGTAATATCCGGGAGTCGAAACCACCGGCTTAACATGCCTTCCAAAGCACTGAAGAATATTCTTATTTTTCTTAGATGATTCAGCCTATAAATTCGTAATCTAATCTATGACCTTCTGACACACAATCACAAAGTATTTTGTTGATCAAGAGACGAGCGCCTGCCACCAGACCAAAGAGGCTGTTAATTGTATTTTAATACTCATATGTTAATAGTAATAAAAGTAGAGTAGTTAACTTTTTTTTTATATATATATATTAAGAGTAAACTCTTGACCTCCATCTAGCCCGAAGGAGAGATGAGGCCTACGCTGGAGCAAGTTTACTCATGAGAAGCCTAAGCACTCGCACTTTGAAGAGGTTAGGGTTGTATGCATTCGGAAATACAGAGGCTGGCAGGGCATTCCATTCCTTGGCTGTGCGCATTATAAAGGAGGAACCGAAACGAGTAGTTCGAATGCTGGGGATATTGACACGATAGGGGTGGCAGCCAGCAGTTCGCCTTGTATTCCGATGAAAGAAAGGAGACGGTGGTATGAGGATGTGAAGTTCATGGGCACACTCACCGAAGTAGAGTCTATAAAACACCGACAAGCAAGCAACTTATGAAAATGCAAAACTTGTATCGTCCGGAACGGCGATTTTTACTAACAAAGTACCATCAGTAGAGTAAGTATCTATTTTATAAAGTTCAGCGAACTCATGCTGGGGTCAAATTCATGTTTCGGGTCAAATGTCAGCTAACTTCAAACTGTTGATGAATGTCTGTCTCTATTGCATGCAATAGGAAGGACATGACGTGACGTCTGCACATAACATGTTTATCAATTCAATTGAGCGTAGTCAACTTAGACTAAACAACCAGGAACCTAGTTGTACCGCCACGTGTAAGTTAACATTCACAATATTTCATCAATGAACAGCACATTATGTCTTCAGTGCCTGCATGGAGGGGTCGAGCCTACCCTGAATTTCATAGTAAAAAATTAATATTAAAAATGTGAAATTATGTTAGTGTGCTTGGCGTTTACGGCTAATTTTGTACAAAGATTAGTTTCATAGCTGAAGATGGACATAGGATAGTTTTCATCTCTCATGCAAAGAAAGGATATAAGTCCAACTTACATCTCGAGGGATGTAAGTAAATTTGAAATTGAAACCTTTCTTCTTACTATTTGCATAGAAAATTGCACACTATAAATGGCAAAGGAATACACGTATGTATACAGACTAGATAATACTGCAATGAATTGTAGGGTAGATGTAGATGTTGCGAAAAATGGCAGAACAACGTCTGCCAGGTCAGCTAGTAAATAATACAATATTTTTCTTGAATTTACCACAATTAAGCTAGACGAATACGAATTTCACGTATTTACTTAGAAATAACAATAAATAGATAAAAAAGCCACAATGTTAACAATTATTATTTTTAATTTTGGCTGAAATGACCAAAACGCGCACCTTAAGTAATGTTTTAGTAAATTATTTTCTAATTTATGTTTATTTTAACCATGAAATAAGTTGATTTATGCTTGTGCGTACATGTCAGATATTAATATGTAGTGATTTCGTTAAACCAACTGAAAATTTCCCAGTTTGTGTGCCAAATATGCACTAATGGCGCGTATGGTATGTAGCCCATATATTATGTTTTTACAACTTTTTTGTTTACTTTCCTCGCAAAAGAAGAGTGTTTACCTAGCGGAAAATTAATCAATTCTACCCTCACACACACTATAAGCGCCCTCACTACGCTCGTGCGCCCAAATACTTCGGGATTGATCGCTTTCACCCCTTGGTTAACAATCTACAATTTTATAACGGATTTTTTTACCATTAACACGGGCGTAGCCACGGTCTGACAGCTAGTTAATATAAGTTGCTAATGTTAGCGGTTTTATTGGGCTAATGGAGTATTTTATGTAAGGTTACGTCCTCTAGACTTTTATAGCTTCTCCGCTAATAAAAACCATGGGTGTGCACGTTAACTACCTGATGTATTGGCTATGGAGCGTTCAGTAATTCTACAGCGAGTAAATTAAGAATAGAATAACACAAAACAAAACAACTATAGCTTAGAGTAGATTAGGTTTTAAAGGCTTTAGTCCGTGCTCATATGAGCCAAGAAAAGCGCTACTCACCGCTATCAAAACGTAATTTTATGAAATGGTAGATGAAATGTAATATAAGAATATACTTTATTGAACACAGAAAAAAATACAAAACATTGTATAACAGTTAGAAATGTGCAGGTAGGTAGCCTTTTTTCCATGCTAACATTATGTAAGTATGTGTAAAAAGTACACGTTGAGTTGATTCGCTTCGTCCGCTTTTGTCTTTTGTTTATTCTGAACCTAGTTTTAAAAGTTCCGTTTCCATTGAGTAGATTGACTGTCCAACTTGTTTATCAATTTGGTCACACTACACTTCGGGCCATACCAGAATGTAAGTGTAACGTATTGTCAGTTGCGTGCAATCAGATGGGCAGTGAATGACGTAATCGCTGCATTATTGGGACGCTTTGCGAAAGTGGCGGGGCCTGTTTGACCGGCGCGCGCGCATCGGCATGGTTGTCAGTTGTCACTTTTCTTGGAATGTCGCCCTCGTTAGACTCGAACACACTTATTGGAAGTGCAGTGACAAGGTTATTCCGTGACTGAACTCTTTTCCGGTCATGTTTTTAAACCCGTTTATTTTTTGCACCTATTATTTATATTCAAGGCAAAAAGTACATTGAGGACTTTAACCGAAAATCGACAGACTGAAATTCTGTCTTTAATTTTCGTGACACAAATACTACAGTTTACTACGACAGAATACCTTCCGTGACATGCTATTTTTAAAAACTTTTCTACAAACCCTGCATGACTACGATATCGAGCGTCGCGTCGGTTACTCGATAGGCTCCTGTGTCACTAGAACAAGATAACTCAGATAACTGGCAATGCAACTTTTTATATCGGTTTATTTTTTAATTATTTTTATTTGCCTATGATAGTTTTTCTTGAACTGCCTTTGTAGCCAGCCTGATTATATTCCACCACTTATTAAGACGACGATCATGATATTTTGCCAATAGTAAACAAAATGTCATCATTGTAGCTTGTTCGAAAATGTTTGCTGTCAAGTCTATTACTTATTTATTTATTAACATGTCACTTGAATGGCAGTGGCAGCCCTAGCTGTCTCTGGATTGGTCACTGTGCCATCAGAGCAAAGGCGATCGCGGATAATCTACTAATTGGTATTGCACGCTGTTCGACAACCTAATACAGAAAAACCGTGATTAGGAGAGACATTTAAATAAACATCCGACGTAGATTAGTCATCCATCATTCTTACAGATTTTTTAATTGCCTGAAACTTGAGTGACTTTCTTATTTCTCAATTGCAAGGGTTTGATGATAATCGAGCTCGCAAACCCAGGCACAGCTTAATAGAGCCGCAAAAGGTCGCTGGCATGGCTCGATTTTTTACTGGGTCGTCGGTTAGACACACGTACACCATATCAAGAAAACAAAAAAGAAGCCGTGTCAGGGTTTCAAAATATTTATCATTTCAAGCTTTGCCCGTACATTCCAAAACATGAATGACACATTCTAAAGAGATACCTCTTTCTTCAGAATGCATTTAAGCAGGTGTAGAGTGTATCTTTGAATTATCCGTTTATTCGGTGGCGTCGTCGTCGATTCCGTTTGCGACCAACTGGCGTAGAGGGAGCTCTCTACATCGATTCTGCTTTAACTATTATGATCATAGGAGGCGTACAATTAGATGAAACAGTGAATGAGTAAGTTTACCATTTTATCAAATAGGCAACATTTTCATAAGAGTTTTAAAATTACAAATGGTCCATTTGGTGGATATGAACCACAGGCTTATGAGCTACAAATTGTCCGCGACACGCCCTGCTAACTGAACTAATTTTCGTTTCTCTATCGGTTGCCAGTAAACTTACTATGTAACAATATAGCCACGCAATAGTGTTGTTGACCAATAAACAGACGGATTTGTCGCTATCATTATAACTGAGGTTTTTATGCGTAGAGAGAAGGAAAAACGGTAGAGTTTGTAATGTTTCACTACTAAAATATTGAATACTCGCATTTACAAGCAAAATAATACAATCATAAACTAGAACGATAATAAAAATATAATCAATGTAAATTATCTTCACAACATTGTAAAGTTGTGAATTATCGCCATAAAAAAATATGTAGACCACTTTTATGACAAATATTCCACTCCACTGTATGCTAAGCTAAATCAAATCGAAGTTGCTCATTATAACATAAGTGAGGCTGAAAGTTATTTTTAAAACTACGCGATCATTTAACAACGCACTACATACCGGTTAGGTTAACAGGTGTTGTCAAACTATAAATGTCAAACCTGTAATGGAAACAAAAGTGAGTGAGACAGGTGTCATTAAATTTATTATACTCCTAACTATTATAGAAAATACTTTGAAATTAAATTGCGTAGTTACGAATAACTATACTAAAAATAAATATTTTACACTATCTAGGAAATAAACCGTCTTATTTATACCATTTAAGGTTTATAGTACAAAGTAAACTAAAAAACACAGAAACAATGATAGCACGGTATGAGTTTACCTTATGTTTGACGTTTCATAAAATCTTGAAGCAGATGTGACTAGTCAGTCTATTGTAATAAGACTAGGTCTCTAGCCTCAGGGTTTAAAAAATCATAAGAACTGCTGAGTTTTCCAATTTAAATCAGTTTTAAGAATAAGATTAAATTTGAGCCATACAAAGATAAGAAGATAGTAAGAGAAGATTACTTGTCTTTAGGACAGACTTGAAGGAAATGCGTTACACATTGTTTTGTAAGGTCAACCCATATTTTTCACCTGCATGCCTGAACTTTCTTAAGGTCAAGAGTACGTGTATGGTACTTACAAATGTCAGTTAATGTATTACGTAAATTGCCCGACAGCTCAAAGCAAAAAAGAAGGTAATTGTTTTGAAAACGTCATAGTCAAGGAATAATTGAATAAATTGTAACTATTTGTGGTTAATTGTTTTTGAATGCGTGCAAAGATGACTCATATATTGCTTGTCACTTCTCTTTTAGTTTTTGTTTTAATTTTATATTAGTAAGTGCATGATAACGTAATTCAGTTTTGTTGTTAAAAAGTTTACTGTATTTATGTACCTAGAATGTTGTGTTCGCCTGTCATTGGTTAACATATCAGACTGTGTCCGTGTGTATATTTTTTTTCTTTTAAATGTCGTAATGTTTACTGTTGGCGATCCTAATATAAATAAATAAATACCATTTGATAGAGCTCGTGGGACACTTTTAGTATCAGTAATCAGTTTATCAGTATCTTGTATAGCTTCGATGTACTTTATTGTGTAGTGTGGTAAAATTGAAATAAATGGTTTTTCTTTTCTTTCTTTCTTTCTTTCTTAGGATAAATCGAGTGAGTACACTTAACGTATCCACCCTGTATACACGTTAATGCAGCGTGCGGATCAAAAATATATTTTGACTGGGTAAAAACGATTCTGTATTTAGGAACTTAGCTTAAAAACCACTTTAACAACCTTATCAGACAAATTTATTACCATTTAAAGAAGAACTATGGAGAATGAGTTTGTCGTTGGTCCCACCAAGTACAAAATATTTCTTGGTGAGTGCGCGCTTTGGCGTGCCCTTGGGGAGGCCTACGTCCAGCATTGGACTGCAATAGGCTGATTGATTAATTGGTTGATTTGTATAGACGACAAGGTCTAGGGTGAAACCATTCACGCTTACCCAGAAATAGTCTACAGGTCAGATAATTTTGCCTAATAATCTTTAGGAATTTGAAAGCTTTAGTTAGTGATAAGATTTTTGTTAGTAATATGTTTTAAGGTTTTCGTGGTGGGAAATTTTTGTGTAGATTTTTGTGACTAATATAAATTGTGTATAATATAAACTATAATATAAACTAATGCATGAAAACTAATGTCATCATTGCATATCGCGGAAGTGGATATTCTATTCTATTCTATTCTATGGCTTAGCAGGATTCTATTAGCATAGTCGTGGGTGTATTTGTATCAGGTGGCACGAAGCGCAGGCGCAGCTTACCTTTCGTAACCGGTAAGGAACTCTGCCAGTGATTTTGCAATAAATACCTACCTACTTTTATGTGGGTCTCTTCAAGGTAAAAACGAATCAGATTACAGGGTTAAAGCAGAAAATTCCAGACAGAGTTAGGTGATGGTGATATCCTTTATTAGAAAACTTCCACAATTTCTTGCAATTAACGGCTTTTTATGTACAACAAAAACACACAGTCAAAAAATAAGGATGAAAACTAGAAAGTTTTTTAGGGTTTTAGGGTTACTTCTGCCGTCCATCTTTCTATCTGTTTTAACGGTCTTTTTCTTGGGAACGCGTGGAAATATCAAATTAAAATCAAATTCTGGAATTACTAAAAAAACAAGCATCTGGAGCGACGCAAAAAATCCGGTCATTTAATTTTGATATTCGTAAAATAATTCAAAACCTGTCGGGAACTTTCCGTTGACCTAGAATCATCAAATTTGGCAAGAAGGTCTTATAGCACAAGTAAATGAAAAAATCTGAAATTAATTAATTGTCTCTCATTCACATTCAACATGCAGTTGTAGTTTTATCAGTTTGTAGAAATCTGTCATGGTATTATAAATTATGTTAACTCTTATTGTGCTGAAATAGGCAAACGCAACATTCTTCCCAATTAGACTTTACACATTGTATTAAGTGTTGAATTTGAAAACGCATAAAGATAGGCCTTTTATTTTTAGAAATGGGAGAATTAACAAACTAGTTAGTTGATTATTTTCATGACGATGATTTGATTGGCATACATGGTTGGTATACACTGAGCAGAACCATAGAGGACATACCCTATGTTCTTACTTTGTGGGTAGTCATCAACAGCACATATAACGTCCTCACCGAGGGGCTCGAGCCTATCCTGAAGTAAGGCGATCAGGCCAGTGCGGATTGGACGGCTTCACACACAACCTTTGAATTTCTTTGCAGGAGTATGCAGGTTTCCTCGCGATGTTTTTCTTCATTGTAAGAGAGTGCGCGTACATATGAATTCGAAAACACATTGGTAAGTGGTGGGGATTGAACCCGCGTCTCCCTGACTGGAGGCAGCGGCCCTACCCAATACACCACCGACGCTTTTTTGTAAGTAGTGCAATTACCTAATTCGACTTTGAAGTCGACTATAGGGGCAAGTTACGTCAAAGTCACAACACAATCTCATTACCACTAGCAAGTACTCGTACCTTTTCTACGGTTTCACGTAATGTAGCGGACGCTCAGTCCGCTAGTGGCACTGTGAGCTGTAGACCTCGCGAGTACTTTACTTTTTTTTAAATGGCCGATTTATTTTTTTACGTTCCAACCCTCATAAGTATTTTTTTTATTGGTTGAGAAATGTGACTGTAGATGAAAACAGCTTCAGCGGTGGACGTTGTAAGCTGGCAAGGCAACCTCCATAATTCCGTGACTCGTAAAAATTTGATTAATTTATCGGACCTGCTCACAAAATTTCACGAGAATCGGTTGAGGAACGCGACCTGTAGAGTGGAACAAACAGACAGACACACAGACATACAAAAGCAATTTTGGCCAAGCTGAAACAGAGACGCTTCGGTCGCTCGGTCAATTAGTTAAGTTAGTGTTTTAATGCATGGTCACGGGCAAAACAAGGTCGTTTATAGATATTATTCCGATGTTAATATTAATAAATATAATTGTTAGTCATCTAAACAATAAGTTCAATGGACATCTGTATAGGTATGCAGATATCCTACTGCCTATTATTCTACTATAAAATAAGGAACTGCTTAGGGCTAATCTCACATAATAACAATTTTATTTTACATTTAATCTAATAGGGGATCGGACTACATTTTTGTATTTTATAAATCCAAACTTCTTAGTTTCTGCTATCGAACACTAAAAAAATTTTTGCTCTATCTTTAAAATTTACCGAGTTAAGGTCTATCCACACAGCTCAGTGCCGTGTCAGGGACGGGGCCGGAACGTGGATCTTAGAGTGATACACAATGTATATCGTTTAGTATTGTCTATGCTAACCATGGACCAACTATCCACCGTACACGGTACACTTAGCCTTGTCGAACACGTAACACTTGTCACGACTAGCAGATTTATTTTGGCCATTGCACTACAAAGCCCTTCTTATTCGAAATAATTGACGAGCACTTGACCAACTTTAGCCTGCATTTCGACCGCCATGTCATGGCATGTGACGCAAACTTCAAACAACAAATTTTAGTAACAAAACGAACCAATGGCCTCGATTCGGGAAGTCATCCTCGAATTCTAATTTTAAAATCCAGCTATCCTTTTCGTTTTTATGATCAAAGAGAGGTGATGAATTCAGACGAACGAATGATATTATTTTGAATGAATGATAACCTAAAATAAGGGCATAGCTGTCAGATTAAGAGATTTTGAAGTCAGTTGTTTTACGTGATCTCCAAAATTGTGCAATCAACGTGTCTATAAGGTACAAATTCGATATTTGACAGCTTTAATATTAGGATGGCCATCTCCTGTCCCTTTTGAATCTTTAAAAGATGAAAAGGACTGACGAACTTAAATTAAGGATTAGAGCGTGACTGTGTGAATCGTGACCAATATGTCAAGTTGTCGTAAGAATAAAAGGCAACAAATGTTTAAATTATATATTTTTTCTGCATGGTTTTATTTTCGGAATGAATGGAATAGTTTATACCCATCATTCCGAAATCAAGACAATAAAAAACGCAACTTCTATTAATAGTCGTCGCTTTTATTCACTTCATTTCTATTGTTTTAATGTGGTTTTAATCTTCTAAGACTAGATAATCATACAGCTAATAAATTGGTCCACTGGCGAAGACGATAGACGAAGTTGGCAAAGGATGCCTTTGAGTAACTTTTTAGGCGAAATGTTGAAAATTGTATTCAGATGCTCCAGAGTTTAATGAAAAATTTCGTAAATATTTTGTATGACTTGCACAAATTGTACATGAATACACAAGTTTTTCATACCCTTAACCAACCATAATTTATTGATAAAGCAACCACACACGGGCCTGATTTGATCGTTTCTCCCACACAGTACCTAATTTCACTAATACTATGTTTCCTGAATCATATTATATTAGCGCAGCAGGAATGACGTAGAAAACATACAATGCAAAAAAAAAGACTGCTCGGATGTTTGCTGGCTATATTAAGCGCGTGGTATAATGAACAGTAGTCGGCCTAGCCTAGCTTGTATAGAACTTACGCCTGCCTGCGAAGATCAGTGTCACTGGTTTGAATTCCAGCAGGGCAAATATTTTGTGTAATGAGCACTTGTGTTTGCCTTATGTCTGGATGTTGTTTATCTATAAGTATTGTTACGAGCGAGAATTTGTTCACGAGAAATGGGTCCTTTATTACTCGCAGATACTTCACAAGCCTACGTCCAGCAGTGGACTGCAATAGGCTGATTGGTTGATTGATACTTCACAAGCAACGTCACAAATTGCACTTGACCGCGCACCGGCACGAGTAGCACTAAACCGAAATTAACACTTTCACTGTACTTTGTTCACTAGCACTTTAACTTGCACTTTTATTTACTTCGGCGTTTGATACTGCACTGAACTCCCCGACTAGGCGGTCGCGGTATATACCCCTATGACAGTTTGAGAATGTTCCTATTTCATTATTCTTTCATATATATTCATGTATAGGTATATTGTATTTCAAATATGTGTATTGTATAAATGTACATCAGATGTTTGAGTTAGATTACTGTATGTTTTATCCCAAAAAAACTACGCTTATTTTCCCAACACGAAGATTTTAGTCATAACCAGGCAAAGAGCTTTTTTTAAGTTATTTTAGTTTGACCAGTGTCCCTGGGATTCTAAGGAAGAACCTTCATGATGATATCCAACACCGAGTTTGCTCTATTGAGACACATTACTTAATTGTTTTGTACCGAAAGAAATTTTATGTTCTATTAAAAAATACTAACTTAATAAAATATTATGCATTTGATTCACACTTTACGATAATACTTAAAAGATTTTACGAGAGATGATGTCAGGAGTGTGGACAAAGCGACATGCAATAAAACTGTTTTATTATGCGGAGGCGCGCACGCGCCGCATAATTAAACATGAGAGATCAAAGAGGATCGATCCATTTAGTTGCAAACCATGTGTAGGCAACTCACGAGTTTGAGAAAATTAAATTAAATACAATTAGGAACATAGCATTGTGATTGAAAAAATAAAAAACAAGAAAAACAGTTTTTCTTGTTTCATAACTGTTGGCTACTCCTACTTCGTCTTCTTCATCGTATGAGTTGTAAGGTCAACAACTGACCTCACATACCCATAGACTTCTTATTGGTCAGTTAAAGATAAAATTTCGGCGAAATTTGGATTTTTTATTTAAAAAAATATTTAAAAAACTTCAATGGTCTTACGTGTGATGATTTTAAATTCTCCTGACCCCTGAAAATTTGTGTGAAATTATCAACACAGCTGTGTGATGTTTGGTATACTTTAGAATATATTGCATACAGAGCCCGACAGCCGGGCATTTAGCTTGTCTCGATGAATCAATTGTCTCCGGGTGACCCCTCCGACTGATAAACAATCATTTAAATCAAAGTAGTACCTACAACTTTATTATATCATAAAACACACTACAAACTTTTTAATACTGTCCCCAGTTTTGCTAATTTATTTGGAAAGTATCGAAAGGTACGTTAGTCCATTGGTACCGGTTTACAACAGAATCTGCGAAATGACTAAAAATTTGGAACTACGACTATTTATTATTATGGAAATGTCAACTTTCAATAAGAGTAGCGATTAGTCGAAAATCAATTTAGTATTACTACTAGCGCTGACGTTCATTTTACAGAACAGTTGGTAGGTCTGTCCGAAATAATCGGTAATGTCACATACTCGTATATTTGGCGCCTCAATAATACTAACACTAGGGTTTGTGAGATAGGTCGTTGACCTTACAGCCTACACGATCATAAGAACTTGAGTAATAAAACTTGTACACTTACTATACTTACTTACTTTTCTTATTGTTTTCTTTCTTTCTTTCTTTACTTAACCTCTTTATGAGTGAAAATACCTATAGATATTTTAAAATTCGAGACAATATTATTATAATGCACATTTCTCTCAATTCACTACTTTTATTACACAACATAATAATTATCAGCTTGTACCATACGTAGTTCCTACTTTATACAGTTGCAAATAAAACATGGTAGATAAAAAGTTTCGCATCTTATTTCACGATAGTTATCATGTTTCGTCACACTCGTGAGAAATTAGCTGCAGTTGGCTTAGAGATTGACTGATAGAGACCGGAGTAAAAAGAATAATGGTAGGTAAGGTACATTGAGAATTATGACGTCGTTTTTATCTCGTACTTTAAATTCTATTATTATTAAAATGAATAAACCGGTACTCAGCTCTGACACCAATTACTACGACGTAGCAGAAGTTAGCAATGAATGTGTCAATTACTTTATTTGCGTAGAGCAACTTGCTTCATTATCTTTTATTATTCCTATAACGATAGTTATTTGATATTCACTTGTGATTTTTCGTCGAAATGAGCTCACTCTGTCTGCCGAAGTTGCTACGGCGTAGCACGCGTAGCAAAGTGCTACGGCTAAAACATAGAGGTATAGCAAAGTTTTGCAAAATCCCTTTAATATCCTATTATTTACCCGGCCTAGAAAAAACTAGCTGACCTTTCTTTAAATATTTTTTAATTTCATAATTTAATTTGGAACAAAAGTAGGCAGATCTACAAAGTTTTATATTAAGTCTAAAATTACCAAAACTCAAAATCAGTCCATCATTATTTTAAAATCACGTGATGCTAGCTATGAGAGAAAAATGAGACATACATCACCCCTCCATTTTACTTCACGCAATAAATAAAGAGTAATAAATTCCGCATGCGCTTCATCTTAGCTTCCAGCAAATGCTCACCTAATTACCTAGTTAGTTTTCAATAGTAATTCCCGAGAACGCTTCCCACGAGTCGTTAGTCTACATTCTTTATAGACCGGTGGTTTGCGTAATGATTTAATTGTTGATCATTTTCCACACGGACCCTACGATTCAAACACTTATAAAGCCTGGTAGCTCAATGGAATAATGCAACGTACAATCTTGCAAGGTATATTATAAATACGAAAGTCAGCATAACTGTCTGTCTGATCGGCATTCGTGGCTAATCTGAACTGATTTTTATATTTAGTATCTACAAGAATAGTTTGACAACCAAGATCGGACAGAGGCTACTTTTTACTGTTGCGTTGTTGGTAAAAAAAAAACTTATTCCCACGGAAAAATCTCAAATACCGCGGACTTCTCCACAGGTACACATACAAGTTGTAAAATACTTCTCAAAAATTATAGACTTTTGGACAACACAAACTTGTGCTTTAGAATCCTTGTAACATAATAATGCAAATTGAGATAAAATTAAAAAAAAAATGTATAGTTCCTGGTCGAAAATAATGCACATCTCGGTTGTTCGGCTTTTTAGAGCGTCGTCTCTCTCGCGTGCAGCACCAACTTACTCTTCCCAAAGCCCAATGTGCATTATTTACCGCCAGTAGGTACGTGTTTATTTTCCTTGAAGTTGTACGCGTATTAGCAGACAATTCACTGTACTCGGAACGCAAGCCAGTAGCCGCGATAAGATTATATCGAATTCATTACGAGTGCCGTTGATTGGATGATTCGACACACGCATCGGCTGGTTAGTTTAATGCATGCACTATTGCACAAAGTCTTAGAAAAATCTTAAAGAGTCGGTAGGTAATAAGTAAAGAATGTTTATTTGAATCAAAATTAAGAAGTTTTCAGAATTATTTAATCTTTCTCTTGGGTTGTAACAGTAAGGCCACCCATTAGCCACACTTTTAAACCCTGGAGTAGAGTTATGGAGCAAACGAAGGCTTCTGACAAGGCTCTGTAACGCCGACGAATTTATTTTGCTTTTGTTCTTACTAATGGCACGTGTAAAAACTACACACAATGCTTATTTTTAATGATTCATCTTAAAGAAGAAACGGAAGAGTAAAGATAATTAACTTTTTAAAATTATTTTTGCCTAATCTTACAATACGGTTCATGGCCTTTGGAATTTAACGTGTTTCCTGCTTACATAAGAATATTGGTGAAATATACCAAAATACTAGGAAAGTAACTTATAGTTGATTCGACAAGAAATGGATAAACAATGCGGATCCAATGAATTCAGTAAGCGGATGACGGATGTAAGTCCGTTGAATTGCTAATGTATTTCACACAAATGCTAAATGTCAGAATAATACTGTCAGTCACCTACTTACTTATGTCTACCTATAAGTAGGTAGTTTTAGTATCAGGAAGTGAATAAAAAAAAATCGAGTGAAAGAAGGAATCGAACTTTTTCATAGTAGGTACGGTCGCTTGTAAAAGTGGAGTCATAATGACGTGTTTTTATAATTTGAAATAACTTATTTTCTAATAGTTATTTTTTCTTGGATTTTGTATTAACGCTTGGAGTGTACGGGACTTTATTAATATAAATAATAATATGCAATAAAGGTCATAATAATGAAAAGATATTTCAAAGTATAAAAACACGTGATATGACTCCACTTTTACAAGCGATTACACGCAATACATGTCAGACCAGAGTAGCAGTGTAAATTAATAGAATAATCGAGGGGCTCGAGCCTCCCCTCCTCAGATACATAGTAAATGTTTTAGAGTGACTAGAAAATATATTGAACATGTGAATTATATCTCGTGTTAAGCTGACTATAATTCATATTTTCCTTTATTTTTGTACTTACAAGTTTCGATGTCGCAGAATCGACGCTCCAGGACTCGACGTTACCGGAACTAGTGGAAGCGGAATAATTATAATAAAAAATCTGCACAAATATAATCTGCAATATAGCTAAGAAATAATAATCGTAAACAAAGAAAGATTAACTGCCGTGGAGCCAATCCGACCGTGTCCACAACTCGTGACCAATCCGCCCGAATTTCGCGCCCGCGTTCGTTTTCCTTTCTTATTTTACGCCACCATTGTATAACGGTGAAAATGCAATAACTTGATAAATGCTGTTGCGTCAATTAACAATTAAACAATAATTTTTAGAATATCTTTTTTTTGCCTACATTAATTTTGAATGGAAGAAAGGAAGAGAGGTCTTTGCCCTGCAGTGGGACATTTCGGCCTAAATCTAAATCTCTAACATAAAATTTTAGCATCATTTAACAACAACAACATTCAAAAACAATCAGGAGGACCTCGTCCACTTTCCGTTTTCATCACTTTAACAACAACAATATTAATAATAATAGTTATAAATAAAGTTCTACGTATTTTTAATATGCAAAAAATTACACTCGTTAATAGACATGATATCGACTATAATCGGTGTATTTAGATGAAGCAGATACGGAGAATAGATGCAAAAACCCTTTGACCTCATTACTTGTCAACACGTGTAGTATACAGCCACATGCAATGCAATTCTCTGTCATAGTTCACCTTGGTGGTAAAAGTATGAAATAGAACATAGAGTTATTGATTAATAATATAATGTGACTTCATCTGGCCTCATGCAAGTTCCAAGGTAGGGTCAAGTATTATACTGAGCACGTAGATAATAATGTCACAAAATTAAATAGTACCGTAAGATTAGACTTAAGTCAACGAAATATATTTCTATATTAATTATAGCAAAATGTCATAATGTGTAATTTACTTAAAATTACTACCTGAAAAAAAATATGCAGTGCAGATTCTGCAGATTTAGTTTACAATAAATGAAATGAATGCACCAGTACGAGATTTATTGTTATGCAGTCGTCCGTCATGTTCCTTTTGGCCACCATAATACCAAATACAAGGCAATACTACGCAACAGTTTGCATGAAAACAGGTATATAATCTAAATAACAGAATTATCAAATTTCTATGAGAAGTACCATTTCAGACCAGGCAAAAAATGTGATATCATCAAGATTGATATCAGTGTCAGCTTTATTTTCATTATTATTATTTATTACTCAGGGTTGTGCGGTTTTTTTGCAATTGTTATAAGATTCTATAATATGCAGTGCATTTTACATTGCAGCAAAGCAAAATGACCGCTAGGCGTCTTACTCCGTCTCTTCGAGGTCACTGAAGGAGATAATTAGCACTGTTTCAACTTATAACAGCGTGACATTCGATACTAGGCATTTAAATAAGTCGGAGCCCAAGCAAAGCACCAATTTAATCCCTAATAGCACGACACGGTGGATAATTTTCTCGTATGAAGTAGAACATGAAAAAGCAAGTTATGGACTTGTAATCCAGTACTCTGTCATTAGAAATGAACTAATGATGAAGTAATTGGCATGTCCAGTTGATGGGTAAATGAAGAACAGCAAAAAAGATGTTGTTTGAACTGGGCACAAAATACTGTGAGAACTAAGTAAAACTCTACATTTTACATCATGACGACTGTTCTTTGATGCTACTTAGTAGCAAACATTTCCATTGCTGTTAAAATGTTTTGCATTGGCTATATAGGTACTTGTCCAGCAGTGGACTGTAACGGGCCGTTGATATTGTTGATGATATAGGTACTTGTAAATACTTTTAATAAAGGAAGTAAAAATTGCAGTACTAAGTTAAATTTTAATTTTAGAACGTGATACAACGTTGATAAAAAAATAATTCGCACACTAAGCCAAAACGAATCTATAAACATTTTCCAATCAACAATGTCAACGCAACAGTTTAATTTCTTAGGTTACTACGATAATCAAACCTAGCTGTGCGGTAAGACTATGTAATGCTACGAGTTATCGAGCCGGTAGAGGTATATTAAGTTGCATCACGTTTTTAAAAAACATCAGGTACTGGTTTTAAAATGCAGTTACACAGCTGAGATGATGCAAAAAATGATATGCGGTGAGCAATTTCAGCCATAAAAAAGTATGAAGTCAGATTTACCTAATTTTGATTTTCTAGTAACGTATTTGTGGCAGAATGTGAAACAGTATGTTAATAAATATTCTGAATAGTATTAATCACGCTCGACAATCAGCACGTCTGAATCATTGTTTGTTTTAATTTGCAAGCAGAAAGCACGAAAGGTGAAAAAACAAAACTGTATGTTATCCAAATATTTCAATTTTAAATCACCTTGTGCGAATCTATAAATCAGAGAAATAATAAAACTCATAACCGTGCATACAGCCGAAACGTAAACTTACTGATAGTGCAAATTTTTTACAGGAAACGCGATAACACAGGTTGGACAAAGAAAATTCTGAATATTAGAACAATCGAACAATCGTGAAAATGCAAGTAGTTAGGTATGCGAAATTTTGTAAACAGTGTTACTGGGTGCTTATGCGACGTGTTTATGCGCGGCCTCCAGGTATTGTGCGCTCGCGCAGCACGTATTACGCAACTGCGCTGCGTGCGCTCGAAGCCGCAAGCAAGTTAGAGATCTTATTGAGTTATGACAATAACTTAACAAAAAAATATTTATAGGATAGGAATTCTGTCGTTAGAATATCTCAAATATAGGTATAGGGATACAATATATTCAACAAATATTAAGATATAACCTGTCTATTTACCTGAATCTTTCAATTTTTTACCCGACTATGGCGAAGCAAAAAGGAGTGTAATTTAATTATTATAGCCGCTATGTATGTATGGATGTTCATCTGTTTCCGCATATCTTCTAAACTATCTATCTATACATTGCACGTTGCTTTCCTTGCATTACTTCGATAATTGCGTATATTTTATACAAATAAAAAATAACACGTCGCAGATGTTTGTTTAGGTAATCAATGTGATTGACTTTCAACTTTGATCTAAAGGACTCGTTATCGAACCATAAAAAAAATATCCGGCCAAGTGCGAGTCCGTCTCGCGCACTGAGTTCACTAGTTTGTTTGTAAACAGGTTAATTTTGCCGATTACTTGTTTTATTTAACAAGTGGCGCCATCTATCTCTATCATCATCTAATCTTTACCGAGCTGTTACTGTGCACAAATTGCAAGGGTGTACTTTTGACTTTAGATGAAGCTGTAATCGATTTAGGAAAATCACATTTCGCCAAGGGAAAGGCCTATGTGGCCCTCAGCAGAGTCAGAACTTTAGATGAATTATTATTATTTATTTGTTCCATAGATCATACCATATTACTGAGAAATCCTCATGATCCTCGATCTCTTGAGGAACTAGAAAAAAAAAAAAAAAAAAAAAAAAAAAACAAATAAAACGAGCTCTAAAAGACATGAAACAAGAAAATATCGTCAAATTCTTAATTCTCATGATCTCCGTATAAAGATTTTATTGTGAATAGCGATGTGAAAAGTTAACACTAGCAAAATATTATCTAAGAAAATTGCTAGTTTAATAAATATTTAAATTCCATGGATGTTATCTGAAATTTTAGTTACCAACGTTTTATGGTTAGTTATCAGGTTTCATTTGTGTTTAATTGCAATCGTAGATACATTAAATTGCAAGAGATTTAAATACAAAAGGGATATCTTCACCTACCTTTATTAAATTTTCGAACCGAAAAGTACTATTTATTTATTTATTATTAGTGACACATAAACATATCTTAAATAAGTGACATTAAAATTATACATAGCCTATAATCACAATATGACCGTAATCAGAAGGTCAGTCTAGGTTACGGTCACATGAGCTATGGGAATGGGAACATTTTGTACTATTATTATAGTTAAGTGAATGTATTGTATTCGCCGCTTGATACATGGGTAAATATCCATATTATTTGAATTCAGTTTGAATAATAGTAAAGGAGGATCATCGGTTTCACATAACGTTGGATATAGATGCTTCTGATATTGTGTTGCCGCGGATTCCAAAACTATTTACACGTAAACTTATATTTAAGAAAGGTGATTATGATCGAATTAATTCCGCTTTGCAGTGTATCAACTGGGTTGAACTACTTAGTTCGGGTAGCGTCGATGATGCTATCAATCGTTTTTATAGTGAGGTATATTTGATTATAAATGAACATATTTCCGTTATTAACACATCTAGTAAATTTCAATATCCTATATGGTATAATCGCCCACTCATAAGTTTAATAAAAGAAAAAGCTAAAGTGCATGCTAGGTGGAAACGTTTTGGTAATGATCGTGATCGGGATGCTTTTAAGTTACTTCGCACGAGAATGAAGTTATTGCAGGAAAACTATCATCCTGATTTTATTTTGCGAGCTCAGGATGCTATAAAGACTAACCCAAAACTGATGTGGTCATAAATGCTAACTCTAAAAGGAAAACTGTCACTGGCTATCCTAGCATAATGGTCTATGAAAATAGTAAAATTATGTTTGCTCGACCAGCTGACAGCTATACTAATCCGACACCAAGTGATCACGGTTATGCATTTAACATAAGTACTATTGAGATATCAACAGACTGCGTATCAAAACTACTTAAAAGACTAGATACGACGAAAGGTGCAGGCAGTGATGGTATTCCTCCGATCTTTTTTAAAGAATGCGCTGATTTCATTTGTGTTCCTGTAGCAATATTGTTTAACCGCTCAATTAAAGAATCTACTTTCCCAGCCATTTGGAAAGAAGCACTTATTGTGCCTTTACACAAAAATGGTCCTAAGGCAAATATAGTGCATTATCGGCCAATTTCCAAGTTGAATGTTTTGAGTGGGTGTATTGAGAGGATTGTCTATAAACAAATATTTCCTGTAATTAAGCAGGGTATACCGGACCAACAACATGGGTTTTTCAGGGGTCGCTCCACCACTACGAATTTGGCTATCTTTGTTGATGATGTTTTGCATGGCATGGGTCATCACTCACAGGTCGACGTGATCTACACGGATTTTGAAAAAGCTTTCGACCGTGTGGATCACGTCATCTTGTTTCAAAAACTTCAGAAGTTAGGTATCCATGGAGATCTGTTGAGGTGGATGCAGTCTTACATCGAAAACAGAAGGCAGGCAGTTATCATAGGTGGACTCAAGTCTGATTACATAACTATACCATCTGGGGTGCCCCAGGGTTCTATTCTTGGACCATTACTTTATCTTGCTTATTTATATGATATAGGAAAGTGTTTTCATCATGCCGACTTTATACTGTATGCCGATGACAAAAAAATATATCATATATATAATACTATTAGAAATATGTGTGACGTTATTAACCTACAGCAAGACTTGAATAGACTGTCTAAATACTATATTGACAACAGAATAGACGTAAATCTTAGTAAATGCGTCCATGTAACGTTTTGTCGTGGCACTCCAATGAATACTAGCTATTCCTTAAATGGTTCTCTTGTTAAAAAAGCTAGTCTAGTAAAGGACCTAGGAGTACTCTTAGATGCTAAACTAACATTTTCATCACATATTGAACACATTATAAATAGAGCCTTTAGAGATTTCGGTTTTGTTTGTCGTATTAGTAAGCCGTTCACTGATGTAGCATGCGTGAAAATGCTGTACTTCGCGTACGTGCGTAGTATTCTCGAGTACTGTAGCTGCATTTGGACTCCACAGTATGTTACATTATGATAACGCAATAGAACGTGTTCAGAGAAAATTTTTAAAAATCTAAATTATCGCACTCACAGTGCCTGCGATAGCTATGAGCAATCGTGTCATATGCACAGTCTGGTTCCTTTGCGAGATCGTCGCATAGTGCGTGATATGGCACTTTTGTACGATGTGTGCTCGGGCCGGGGCGTGCTCGACTCCACGATGCTTGTGGGAAATTTGCTTCATCTACGAGCCCCCGATAAACGAACTCGACACACAGTACTTTTTGACGTTCCAGTTGTCCGGACTAACTACCTTGCAAATAGCATTAGAATTCGTCTG
Organism: Carpatolechia fugitivella; assembly: GCA_951230895.1. NCBI lineage: Eukaryota > Metazoa > Arthropoda > Insecta > Lepidoptera > Gelechiidae > Carpatolechia > Carpatolechia fugitivella. Next base: position 11,399,759 of record OX579657.1, read on the forward strand.
CCTCGAACATTTAATACTCTGTTTTCCGATGTGGATCTGTTTCACTTATCCAAGAATTGCTTTTTAAAACAAATAAGAGCAACCCTAGCTGGTAAATAATTAAATAATAATAATAAAAAATAAAAAAGTCTCACTGAGTAAGCTTGCTGTTCCTTCTCTGTTTTTCCACGCGTGATGATGTCCATGTCGACGGCATGTAAACGAACCGTTAGGTTACTTACTCGCTTACACTAAACTTCGATACTCCTTTTCACACACGAACACACCACACCTCATTACTCACACTGTGCAACACCATTGTTACAAACATTTGTTACGAATATCTGTAGTTTACCCTCATTATTAACAATATTGTAAATGTTATACTTACAAAATGGAAGTTTGTAACTGGCTAATGCATTGCTTACTTCTTATATATTTTTATGTGTTTAGATTTAATGCTGTAAACTTCAGTTTCACTATAAAATAAAATAAAATAAAAAATAATAAATTAAATGGCGTAATGCACCGGTAATTGACAAGTCAGAAGAATGAAAATAAAAATTCTTATAAGGTATCAAAGTTTTGATCTAACTATTTTAAAACGAACAGCCTATAAAGGCGGGCCTAGGAGTATCCACATTTACAAGAGAGATCATATGCATCAAGGAAGTATTTACGAAATTTTATACCCTAAGGATGTCAAATGGGGGTCGAAAGTTAAAATTATTACCACGATTTTAATAATCTTTGAAATAGTTAAAAATGTGACATTAATTTGATTTCAATTTAATACGAATAAGTAATGTGTAAGAGCAATCGAAATAAGAGTTTTCTGCAGTTTATTAAAACTCGTAAAAATTATAACAGTTTTTAAAGATATTTAAATTAGTTCAGAAAGCCAGATGTTTTACTTAACAGCGTGAAAAGAGGGGGGGGTCATCTTGTTGAGTATGTGTGGTACTCTTGTACTAGATTTTTTCTATAGCAACTAAAGGAATTGATAATGATGGTGAAATTACAGTTTTTTATGTTTGAGTTTGAGTTTTACTTCTCTATTGTGTGGAATTTAAGGTAGTCCTCAACAACACAAAACCTGGTGTTACAACTTTTTAAATACAAATAAGAAAAAAAGTATTATAAGTAGTATAAAAGTATTTTTTGTTGGCTGTTCTGTTCTGTTCTATTACACGTGGCAGCGCTGTTTGTTTTATTGTAGTAAAATAACAACAAACAGATTATTTACAAAATCATGGCAGTGGTTTAAATCTCTCGACGCAATAATTTCACGCACGTGCTCTCTACGAAATTACTCTTTAAAATTAGGTAAGTGTTTTGTTTTCGGTCAAAATAGTGTTTAACTCTTACCTATTCTACTATACTATAATCAGTGTAGATTTAACCTAAATTTTGAAGGCATTACGATTCGATTGTTGTGCGTTTCAGCTTTAATCAAAACTCTGGGCAAAAAAGGAAGGAGGAGTAACCGACCCTTATTGATACTGTAACGAGGCATTCGTCCTCTTTCCTGTTTTATGACTGGCAACCTTTCTTGCTGGCAGTTTTATCTTTCATTTTAAATTCATTTTCAAATTTAGATTTCTTACGTTTCGATTTTGTCTTTTTTCTGCCAAATTTTTCACTTCATGTCCTGATCTCCAACAGTAAACGCTTATCCGTGTTACTATTTTTCTTAAACTGTAAGACTAGAGAGTGATTATATAATATATAAATACATAAATACCTTTTTTTCGGACTGTGCCCTGGTTATTGCCACATAACCCTCTACAACACTCTTCGTGTGGTGCTCAGCAGCTTCGTGGCGGCTGCTGGGCCACAATACTATCAGGGTTTTGCTTGGGTATAGGCGCGAGTGGGGTTCATGCTTGTTTCCGTTTTGTACAGACCGTTTTTCGTGTTACCGTTTTGTACAGACAGTTTTTTGTGTACTACATGCTTGCTTTGGACGGGAAAATTATTATTATTTTCCGTCCACGTTTTGCGCACTCGAATTTTTCAACGATTAGCCTTTTTGAGAAGTAATCTCCTGCGGTCGCCGGCCGCTGCCGCGACACGCTCGCTCCGCTCGCTCGTCTCCCTCCGCCTGTTGTTGACAACAGTCTAACCTAACCTAACCGAAGTGTATTCTTTATGGGTGGATTTTTTTTTATTGCTGCGCCCCCCAAACCCCCCCTTCGGGTGCTGCCCAGTAAAAAACAGCGAAAAAATACAGATTCCTAAAGTCGACCCATTATTTTGACATATAATCAGTGGCTTAGAAAAACGTGGCGTGCCAAAACAGTTGCGTTCAAAACTGCACGAGCACTTTTTGTACAGACCTGTTTTTGGATGCAACTTTTTAGGCATCCTCATATTGAATGAATGCGTATTCGTTGTAAACCATGTACATAAAAACGTGGCGTACAAAACCAGGGGCGGTCATGAAGGTTTACCATAGGCGCCATGATGACACCTGACAGATGCAATGCTTGCAGAAAAAGCAAAGCACCTTGCTTTGCTTTTTTAATGTTTTACTGAGCGAGCGCGAAGCGTCTCCGTTTCAGCTTAACCAAAATTACTTTTGTATGTCCATCTGTCTGTTTGTTCCACTCTACAGGTCGCGTTTCTCAACCGATTCTCGTGAAATTTTGTGAGCAAGTTCGATAAATATATAGAATTTTTAAATCGAGTCACTTTTTGGAAATTTAAAAAAAAACGACTTTAATAGGGTTGAAAACGTAAAAAAATCACAAATCAAAGAAAAAAAAAATCAAAGAAAATCAACTATTTCAAAGAAAAAAAATCTAGGAGGTCTACAGCTCACAGAGCCACTAGTTGATAGACAGTGAAGATTTACTCATAAGAAAAGACATTTTATAAAATATAACCAAGAAACATTCACTATTGCTCTGAGATCTTTATAATGACCTGGCCCGTGATATCATCCATATTTCTACATCAGATTTGCTATAAAAATTGCATGCATGTAAATACATTAGGTACCTAAGTACATAATGGATGACAATCACGGCGAGCTGGAGCCGTTGAGTCAACACGTGGTGTATGGCACAAATATAAAGTAAGTATTATGTTTACTTATCGAATGACGTCAATGGTTTTCGAAGGTGGGGTTCACTGATGATGATTATACCATATCCAAATGAAATAAATAATTTTCCTAACCTAAAATTATAAACCTAAAAAAAAAATCTAAATAATATTTATTTTATTTTCACTCTGAATAATGTTTATTATTTTCTCTAAGAATGGATATCAATTTTTTTTAAAATATTTTTTTTAGGTTAGGAAAATTAGTTTTTCATATGGATATGGTATAGATAGGTACTTTTAATTTCTTGTTGTATTTAACAATGTCAGTTGTTGTTAAAATATACTTTTTTCTTCTTAAAAATAAACGAAACATTAATTAAATAAGTGAAATTAGAGCAACAGCACCTACTGGATATACACTCCTATATAGGCACACTATAGGTTATATTATTTATAAATAATTTATACTTATCTGATCTTTTATAAAGATTGAAAACCATGTCCTTGTTTGATAAAATAAATAACATTAGATTGTTAACCAAGGGGTGAAACCGATCAATTACTCCCGAGGTATTTTGGCGCACGAGCGTAGCGAGGGCGCTCCTAGTGCGAGGGAATTGATCAGTTTCCCACGTGATGAACGCTCAGCTTTTCATCTCGATTGTGAGGAAAGAGAACAAGTCAGTTTGTAAAAAAAATACACATGGGCTACATACCCACCACATTGACATCACACGCGCGACACACACACACACATCACTGCACCTATTTCATAGTCATACTGCGCAATTTTCAGTTGGTTGGTCATTGGTCATTAGACTGTAAATAACTATATAATGTAACTTTTGAAAAGTCACGCACAAGTCTAAATTCACCAAATTTTGACTATTTCATCGTTAAAATTGTCATAAATTAATAAAATATGTATCAAATCTAGATCAAAACATTGCATAAAACCACAGATATTTTTTTTTCCAAAAATTTTCTTCCGCTTTTTTTTATAGGGCGCGTTCGTTTCCATTCAGATCAAGAATATATTTTTTAATCCTTTTATTGTTATTTCTTGGTAAATCCATGTATTTTGTATTCATCTTGCATAGGAAACTATATTCAAGCGATTTTTTTTACTTTTATTGAAGTTAAATTAATTGTAGGCTGTATACGTTTATTCCTTTGCCATTTATCGTGTGCAATTTTCTATGAAAATAATAAAAAGAAAGGTTCGAATTTCAAAGTTACCCCCTTACACGCAAGACGAAAGATGAAATAATAATTTTAATGTTTTTAGGTACCTAACAAAAAGAAAGTCTAAGACAGTAATTATCGCAAGAGTACAGAAGTTTAGTACAGCAAGTTAGTTCATTGTAATCTTATATTTCCTGGTGCGGGTTGTGTTCAATGCGGTAACAAACAAGTCTGGCAATATTCACATGAGTTTGATAAAATATCTAGTTAGAATTACAATTCTTTGGGTACCTAACCTACATTAAATAATACACACGCGTCACATATATTATAAACAAAGATAGCTTATTATAAAAACTATGATTTTTTTAAATTTACATGAAACACAAGTTCAGGTATGTATCATATAGGTATGTAAACATTCAGTTCCAGATTTTTTATGGCTCTCAAATATTATAAAAACCTAACCTATAAAATATTATAAAAAGCCAATAAAATATTATATTCAGAATCATAGACAATGCGCACCTCGTTTCGTAGAAACCTGTTATTTACAACCTCTATATTATGGGAATATAATTAATGAGATGACGTATGTAGTTATGGAAATTAAACGTAAGTGCCAACAGTTAAAAACAGTTATTATTGTTAGTATTAAGATTCTCTAAATTATTTTAATTATCTACATTTACAATGTTAAAAACGGGTATAACGGACACTGCTACGATCGCTACGCCGTAGCCCGAGGCCGTAGCAAGTACTAAAAATTAAAATAATTAAACATATCCAAATCGAATACAGGCCTATCATGTTCCTGTAAGTTGTACCTTACCTACCAAGAGTCCTTCAATTTATGGAAACACGAAGACATAAGCTTATCTTACAAACACCTGCTATTCCACTAGGTCGAAAAAAAAAAGAAATACTACATTTAAAGTATGTGTTATAAACTAGACATAATATCACTAAACTATTCCATACTAGTCAGTCTATGGCATATGTTTGCTACTACATTATTGGGCCGCGATGTTAGTCCCCTAACTAAATCAATTTGGGCGGAAGTGCGCCGGTCGGTAGAGTAAGTACTATTACTTAGGTATCTCGTTGTTGTAGCAATGACCTTTGTACTTTGCACTACACAGTACATTTTTATATGCCTGCATCAAGTATCAAAATTGCTCTGAAATTGTAAAAGCAAGAGCATAAAGGTGCAAATGGATCGCTTGATGAATCTGATACTAAAAGTGGCTGATACACAGCATTCTGCTTGTTTTCTGTAATCCTGTGCCGTGCCCTTGTATACTACTATCACATAGACATGATGAGTTCAATCGTTTAAAGGGATAAATAACTAAACTAAAAAAACCTAATGTATTTAGGAAATAATGTATTTCGTGGCGTTGTCGTCGTCTGGTTTAGCCGTATTAATAATAGTTGAATATTTGTGCTACATCTGTACCGGTAGATAGAACAGAATAATACCGGTAGTCCCTAACTAAGCCAATTTATTAGGAAGTGCCGCAATGATGGCGGCGGCCGGGGCTGGCCGATGGCCGTCGGCCGCCGCGCGCCGTTCCGCGTGCGCTTGAGTTGAGCCCACTACGGCGATCTTTCTCGCGACTGCAATCTTTGTCGTGATCTCTGCGTTTCTTGCTCAATTTAGTCGCGCTTTTTTATGAAATTGTACGTACGAGGCACGTGGTAAGTAAGCTTTTATTATACGAGTAGTGGAGAAGTATTGAATATTGAAATCATTAGTTAAAGTTGGAACAAGATGATACTTTACACTCGTAGTGTAACTTCATTATTTGTTATTTGGTCTTCGTTTTTTGTTTGGTTTAGCATAAAGATGGAGCTATTATCAAAGTAGTTTTTTTTTTAGGAAATACCGACGGACGACGATGGCCGGTAGTAGGCGGGCTGGCGGCTCTGCGATACAAGCAGTGACCTTTATGCAATCACTTGAGATGTGTATATCTTTGAGCGTCTATTGCTTAACCCGGATTACGAATTCGTATCTTAACATCGAACATAAAATATGTTTTAATTAGATAACGTACATTTTTAAATCTTTAATTCTTATACAGCTTATTTATAAAATTCACGTGTTTATAAATTTAAACTAACAAAAAGAAATACAATCGAATCACAGAATTCTCCCCAGCAACGTTACAGATGTCTTCATTGGCAAGTAACCGTGTTTATTTCCACATTCATTGATTGTTGACTGCTCAACAACATTCCATTCCATATTTTACCGAGACGACCAACGACTTCACTTCACTATGCAAACTATTATTTTTTTGTACGTAAGTATATTATTACTTACTGAAAACTTATTTAGGAACAGTTACCTTACTTTTACGTGACTGCGTTTATAGTCAGTTTACGATACATTTAAATAAACAGCATTTTATCGTTCACTATAGCTAAGTACATATTTGTAATGTGCTAATTTCATGATGTACCTAGCTGTATGTTAGCGGGTTAACGAGTATTTAAGTTACCTATGCTTTTTGTAAAAAATAAAATATGGAAACAAACTTGTTTAAGTACTTAAAACCGCTCTTAACAATGTTCACGAGGCCCGTGGGCTTTTATATAAACAAATTGAATTTCTTTAACAGCCGCAGTTAACACGAATAGTTGTGGTAAAAACCGCAGTACGATTTCCTAGTCTCACTGCTCCACGCCTCACTTCAACGCACAATGCGCTGAAATTGCGTCGCCATAATTATCAACACTATGGTGCAACAACGCTTAATCCAACACAAATAAGGAAAACTCTGTAAACGTAACGATTATATAGTAAACATACCTGCAGCACCTAGATGACCGGCAAAACGGACGCGGCGTTTGTTAATCAAAACAAATGATAGTTCAGCGAATCGTCCGTTTTTCACTGTAATTGCTGTTCTTTAAATAAATTTTCAGCAGCCGTTTGATTTTACAGAGACAGCACACACTTAGAAGCGCGGTAGATTTATTTCTATAGGGTTTAGAAAAGTTTGCGAAGTTTTCGTGAAGGTTTTCGCGAGGTGAAGGAAGCGAGGCGCGTGGTCTGTGTATAGACTCGCGGTTCGTACTGAACCGGCGGCAAAGTCTGCTCGGTTTCCCACCGCGCTCTACGTAGCTTATTGATGCTACTCTGCCTTGCAACGACGACGTCCACCCAACCACCGCGACTTGCACCTTAAAGTCCTGACAGTAAGGTTTACAACTACCAACTAAACTAAAAGGAAATGTGTGGTCACTGTAATCGAATTATGATGGTGATTTGTGACTGACCCGACAATAACAATAAACTTAATTAATAACGATCACTCACATAGATCAACTTCTTATAGACACGCTTCAAAGAGAATAAAAATGATAGCACATACCTAAGTATTATTGCCTCATTTATTAGTACGTAGTACTGTACTACGAGTTTCTGTGATATTAGTATAAATTATATTTTAGCATCGATTTAGTGACCTGGTAAAAGAAGACGTTTGTGATCATTCAAATCATAATGACCGGAGTCCGGAGTAGAAGGAATTAAGGTAGGTTTATTTGAAAAGTATTTTATTTATTGTATTTAATTTTATTTGGGAGGCTTACAGCTTTTTTTACAAAACATATATCATAAGTAGTAACTGCCATTTACAAGCTTCCACATATAAGCAGAAATATTCTAGGAAGAATGTTTAATACAGAGAAGAATGAGACAAAAAAGAAAAAGTGCAATACTAATTACATACAAAGCGCGATTTTAATGTTATGTAGCAAAGAAATCTTTAGCAATAGTGTTTTTTACCGTACCTACCTATATATAATCACTACGTTCATCCAGGGCCTCTCATAACTATGCAACATGAAGGAAATTTATACTTTGTACTTGAAACTAATTTTAATAACGGACCTAGCCGAGTCGTCGGAGTCTGGCGCTCTGGTCCTGAGGTCGCTTCAGTGGTCGCACGAGTGACTGTTCCCGGCTGCTGATCCGCTGATCCGCCGCTACATCGGAACCTGAGCTTTGGTGCCTTGCAGCAGTTGCACGTGCGGACTGGAAGTCTGGTTATAGCTTCAAGTGTACCTTTTACCAAATTTGTGTTACCAAATTTTTTTTTAAACGAACTTTTTGAACTCAGTTAAGGACTTCTTGTAAACCATAGCTTAAATTGGTGCGTCGCAAGTTTGGTTTGTTTTTTCCTAAATTCAAACCGGCTCTCCACGCCACCGTCAACCACTCCTGGCAAAGACTTTTGGTACAGAACGTTTCACCTTATTTAGTCTATAGATTTGTTGCGCAACGATTCCCTAGACAGGTAGGACATTATTTACTCCTCAATCTCCTACACTTGTTGAACCTCCACTAATTTTGGGGAAGTCTTTAATTCCAAATTATTTTTATTATTGCCGTGTTACCGTTCTTTGTTTTCTGTTTTTGTTTGTGTTCTATATTTTGCTTTTTTTGGTAAGTAACTTTTTATCGAATCTTGGCCTTTTTACCCTTTTTAAAAATCTAAATTATATACGTATTGAGTAGTACTTTTCGGTTTTTATTTTTTACACTACAGTATGAAAAAATGCATCGATCATCACGGGAAATATTTTGAAAAGCAATAAAAGTATATTTGGTTATAGATGTTTGTTATTTTTTGTT